>JAVRXN010000005.1:10621877-11221877 GCA_033556935.1 Timema podura
CTTATAAACATTTTAATTTAATTGTGGATATCATTGTTCTTTGCCTTAAATTTAAAAGAAAAAAAAAGTGCAAACTTTACATTCACAATTGTCTTCTTAATATTCTAACCAATCAACGTTTTAATTCAAGAAAAAATTATTTTCCGCAGCCAAAGACCATTGTTAAACGTAGTAGTAAAATATAGGTTTGATATGGTTACAAGGAATGACATTCTTATACTGACCAAAGGTAAACATTTTACAATTTTACTATAACTTTTATAACCATACATTATATTTCTTAGGCTTGGGTCGATTTTTTTCCGAAAAATTTGTTTTGTTAAATGGGTTTTAATAAAAAAAAAATACAACTTTTTATTTAACAAAATCCAATAATATTATTTAAATCAGTTACTCATGCAATCAATCAAGGTAAACTTACTTTGTAGGGTAAATGGAGTCTACAAACAAGAACAGCTAGATGTCTTATCATTGTTAGGGTATTCACCACCACACCAACATTACATACTGACAGGAATTCAAGTGAGGGGGCTGGACAGGTTGGTTGTGTCTGATAGATTTTACAACCTGACTTGTCCCGCCCTCCCACAAGTTGTGAAAACTGGTTTGACCCTGCTTATAAACAAAGACTGTACCACAGGCATGCTAAATTACACCACCTATTTTATAAAGACAAACAAAATATTAATACTTAACTTAATGAAATGGTAACTGTGAACAATAAATAATATCAAACCTCACACTTAACAAAGGAGGTTCTTTGATTGACCATAACATTTTGGGGTTTTGTTTTTGTTATAATTTTCATGTAAACTAAAGTCACGACTATCTGGCCTAAAGTGGCGGCATTCTGGGCCTTAGGAATTTGAGGGGGAATAATCTACAATATGGGGTCTACCTCATGTAGCTACGCCTTGCGCACACTTCCCTTGACACAGCTTCTGTTTCCAGCCAAATCAAAATAGTGCTGCTATTTACACCTCCCTTGACACAGCTTCTGTTTCCAGCCAAATCAAAATAGTGCTGCTATCTACACCTCCATTGACACAGCTTCTGTTTCCAGCCAAATCAAAACAGTGCTGCTAGCTACACCTCCCTTGACACAGCTTCTGTTTCCAGCCAAATCAAAACAGTGCTGCTATCTACACAGACTAATAGTACTGTATTATACACCAATCGCATGCATAGCAGTTATGCTTTGTTATATCCAATGTAACACTTGTAAGGCATTTGCGATCAATTTTTTTTTATTAATTACTATTGGATATTTACCGGTTAGTTTATTTTAAAACATACTTGTTAACACAGAGAACCGGGCCAGATAGTCGAGATTTTAGTGTATTTTGAAACACTATAACCTGGTATCGGTATGAGTATTTCTCCATTTTGTGGTCTTCCCGTTTGAAGTTAGTAATTGTGTGTCGTAGGAAGGTTGCTGTACTGGGGGCTGGTCTGATGGGTGCAGGCATTACCCAGGTGACCATAGACAAAGGTTACGAGGTCATATTAAAGGACACTACAGACGAAGGTATAGCTAGAGGCTTGGCACAGATCCAAACTGGACTCGACAACGCAGTCAAGAGAAAGAAGCTCTCTGGGTAGGTATTGATTAGTGCTATCAACTTTTCTAGATACAAATAAGCACTAGCTAGGCCCTAGGGATGGGTGAAACTTAATATATCAGTGATCCTGTTATTTTTTGTCATTCTCATGTTCACTTTCCGGTGCTGTGATAATAAAACAGTACTCTTGACTAGAGAGGTCTGTGACACTTTGATAATATCAATATTAATTTGATAATGATATTCAATTTGATAATTCAAACTAAATAAAACTATCGATAAGGTTTTACACTGTTGCAAATACAACATTTTTCCTAAAATATTTTAATAACATTTCTTGGGAGGTAAAGTAAACACGTATTAATTACTACCATATTCACCAAAGAATAAGCCGCACTTTCTTGACTGAAACAATCTTTATAAAAATCTTTGCATGACCCATAATCATACCCTTGGATAATATGTAACAAATATGTTAACTTTGAGGACTGAAGATATTGATATAGTGTATAATCACAACAGATGGTGGTCTTTGACAAGGTGAACTATTGTTGTGTAAATGTGTTGAAGAACTTACATCAAATCATGACAACTCCAAGGACGAGGGTCCACAACTAATCGCATGGATTTTTATAATGTGTAACTTTTTTATTTGTACATCATAATTTCAGACAATTTCAGCATGATTGATTCAATAATTATTCGAAATTCGTGAATAATATTTTGATTTGTTTCGATATTTGATCTTAAAAAACCAGCTTCGCATGTGTCTACTCTTGACTACTGTGTACAGTGGTTACTATACTACATGACTGTGACTGCAACTGCTAATCCAAACCAACGTCGGAGCAGAGTCAAACAAGATTTCTCCAGACCTTGTTTCTCTCTGATAGGAACAGAAATGTCAGGATTTGATAAATATGTCAGAAACAGTATTATGGTATTATATTTGGAAGAAGGTACAGGAAAGGTGGATAGAAACATTTAAAAGGAACAAACAAAATATTTGGCTTTTACAACGAAAAGAACACAGTTCACACTTTACATCACTGCCACTGGACAAAGAGGTAATGACTGCCTCTTGGAGAAAATCGATCGCCGCCACCCGATCCCTCGACCTAGGTTTCATTCTATCGGAACTAGTATTATTGGTTTTCAGTTCTGGCTTAACCTGGGAGATTGGGGTCAGACTTGTTTCAAATATCAGCAGGGTCACTGGTAGAGGTATTCCAGATCAATGGTTTTAGCTGAGGATCTGAAAGTATGATTTTGAGCTGAGCTTTAAATATAATTAATTCACGACCTTAGTTTACTTGGATGACAGCTCAAAATGTTACTAGAAGTAGTCCCTAATATATCACTATGCACACAGCTGACATCTATCACTTCGGACAACTGTAATGAAAACAGATGGTAATATATGAATGTGATAGTTAACCACAGTAATTTAGGCCAATATTATTTATATATTTATTTGAGGTTGGACACAAAGCTTATTTATCGTTTTATTACACTTAAAAAAATTAATATTAACACCACTTTCACAAAAACTTCTAACGAACATAGCTTCAAAATGGCGACCGATAAATTTAAACCACGTGGTTGAACGTGAAGGAAACAAGCTCTTTACAATGATGCACCCATGCAGAGGATACAAATATTTTATTTATTTAAATATTTTGAAATACGATAAAATAATCATAAAATCATTTATTATATATATAAAAAATGACAAGTATTTTCTCTTTTCCAAGTAAATACGATGCCTGTTTTAAAAGGTATGCACTACATTACACAGTATAGATAACATTCCAAAACGAAGAATAAGTACTTTTAATTATGTTTAAAATATTGTTTCGAGTTGGATAAAAATAAATTAATGAAATAGTATGAGAAACTTAAGTTCACGTTATTTTTAATGTAAAATATAATAAAATAATATAATTAAAAAACTTTACATTTATAAACAAAACAGTGATCTTTTACAGGTGTTGGCAACCCAAAACCTAAACAAATGATTTTCGAACTGTCATCCAGGTAAAAACCTATCATGACAGACTTTAGTTACTCAAGCTCTTGTTGAGATTGACAAATTTATGGGCTCATATTTAAATATTTCTTATTTTTATTTCTTTGCCTTGCATTGTGGGTCTGATGACAAATTACTCATTATTTAATCTTATTTACTCTTGGAGGGGATGTGGTTTGTGAAATAATGCGCAGTTAGAAGGGAAAGGGGTAAGTAGGAGGATGGTTAAGAAGAGTCCACCAAAGAAGGTATTATGCAGCTTACCATTGGAATGTCAACGGCAGCGACTGAGTAAACTAGTTGTCGAATTGAGGAGAGGATAAAGAGTAGATAAAGATTAAATAGGGACCATCTTTCTTTACAGCTGTTAGAACACACATAAACTTAGCACAAGAGAGTATCAAGTAAGCTTTAATTCAAAATTCTAAAAATTGACACCTGGACACAGGAATCAAACCCGGGACCTTTGGCTTAGTATGCTTGTGATAATAAAAAAAAATCACATAATTGTAGCTGACGATTTCCGCTAAGTCCATCATAGACTCTGCCTTAAAATATGAGTGAAGAATGACCATGGGCACGAGACGAATCCTGGATAGCTCAGTGGTTAGAGCATTGGCGTACTAAGCCAAAGGTCCCGGGTTCGATTCCCGTGTCCAGGTGTCATTTTTCAATTTTCAGAATATGATATCTAACTGAAGTAATTACCATTAATATAGCTCTGGCTATTTACTTTTAATTCAAAAGCCAACTTCATCGGGTAAAGAGTAAAATGAATGAAGGTCTCTTATTTTGTTGTTTCACTGTTCTTTGGTTTTGGACGCAGCTTAGAGAAGGATCGGCTTTTATCTTACCTCAACACCACCACACAGTATGATGATTTCAAAACTGTGGACCTAGTTATCGAGGCTGTGTTTGAGGACATCAATATCAAACACAAAGTCATCCAGGAGCTCGAGAAGGTGGTACCTGAACATTGTATCATTGCTACCAACACCAGCGCTTTGCCCATAACCAAGATTGCTTCGGTCAGCAAACGGCCAGAGAAGGTGGGTTCGGCTCAATCTTTTGACTTAACTGTGGTTGTCGATAGTCTGTGACTTTCAAAATAAAGGAAAGAAGTCCTAGGTCACAAGATGGGGCTGTAACAAATAGTTTCTTTTAAGGATGGATAGACTGCCTATTTTATTTATGTAAAAATATAACCTCTTTGAAAATTCTAAAACCATTATTAAAAGAGACACTGATTTATGGTAAATAAAATGATTGGATTTCTCTTAGGTAAAAATCTGTATTTCACTTTTAAAACTCTTTTAGTAAAATGTGTTTTTCGATTAAAAGTGTTAAGAAACAATCAGTTCAAACTTAAATGGATATTAAAACTACGGATTAATTACATTCTTAGATTTAAAATACTATATTCTACTCTTAATTGTCTTTGGTTGAGGGAGATTAATTTTCTAGAATGGGAACTTTAATTGGCTATAGTAAAATTAAGGAATCAACTTTGTAATAGTGAATCTGATATTCTTTTTTTATGGCAAAGAACAATGCTGTCTGCTGCATTGTAAATATATGTATAGTTTTTATATATCAATTTTTTTATGGTTAATTCTCATAAAAAATGTACATAATTGACCATTATTCACATATAAAAGGCCAAATAGTCAATTTCGCGAAAAGGTCTAGTTTTGTTTAATTTCACTAGTGGAAAATACATTTAAAAATACTATAATGAACTTAAAAATATTTTGATATGCAATTTAATATGCTAGTAAAAGTTTGTAAAACACATTTTGCAATATTTTAGTGTATTCATTAGGTATGTCAGACATATTTGTAAACTAATAAAGTGAATCACGGCAAATGTGTGTTAAAATATTTCAGAATTAACAAAAGAAAATCAAAACGCTACACATAAACAAATATTAAGGCCACATGGAGAAAAAATTAAAACCTTTTTATCTACGATTTTATAATTATTTTTTTCACCATATTGTAAATGATTCTTTATACTAGTTTTCAAAATAAAAAATCTATAGAAAAATCAAGTAACCTAATAAAAAAAACTTTCATTACTCTCTTTCTCAATACTCGTTGGTTTATCTTTACATCCTAATTTTTTTCATTTTCATCGACCTCGGTGATATAGAGGTAGAGTGCTCGCATCAGGATTTGATAATCGTGGGTTCAAACCTAGCCTGGGTCGAGGGATTTTTCTTGAGTGATAAAAACTTGTAGCACAGCTTTCTTTGGAGAGGAATTAAAGCCGTCGGTCCTATGTCGATTGTGGCATGTAAAAGAACCATGGAAGGTACAGGAAAATACCTTTCCCGGCAAAGTTGGAAGGCCCTTTCGCCCCCGCTCATAGAAATTCTTGTGTGCTGATATAATCAGTCGATTCAGAAAGTGCATGTAATACACGTCGAATAAATAAAATAATAAATGTTTCATTTTACTTATTTTAAAATACCATTTAAGCCACTGGATTTCATCACTATACAAAACATTGATTACACTTTATTTGTTATTATATATTTATGAAAAAACATTGATTACACTTTGTTTGTTATTATATATTCATGAAAAAACATTGATTACACTTTGTTTGTTATTGTATATTAATGAAAAAACATTGATTACACTTTGTTATTGTATATTAATGAAAAAACATTGATTACACTTTGTTTGTTATTGTATATTAATGAAAAAACATTGATTACACTTTGTTATTATATATTCATGAAAAAACATTGATTACACTTTGTTTGTTATTGTATATTAATGAAAAAACATTGATTACACTTTGTTTGTTATTATATATTCATGAAAAAACATTGATTACACTTTGTTTGTTATTGTATATTAATGAAAAAACATTGATTACACTTTGTTTGTTATTGTATATTAATGAAAAAACATTGATTACACTTTGTTTGTTATTGTATATTAATGAAAAAACATTGATTACACTTTGTTTATTATTGTATATTCATGAAAATATGTTGACCTGTCTGCAGATAATTGGTATGCATTACTTCTCGCCAGTGGACAAAATGCAACTACTAGAGATAATTACAACAGACAAAACATCGCAGGACACGGCTGCCACTGCCGTGGCTGTGGGTCTCAAGCAAGGAAAGATAGTGATCACTGTGAAGGATGGCCCAGGATTCTACACAACACGAATCCTGTCCTCTATGATGTCAGAGGTCATCCGAATGTTGCAGGTACAATTAACCTCATTTTTAACAAGGATAATGAACCTGTGTTGCTATAGCTCGTTATTTACTCATTCTTGATGGTTTGTCCAATATTTCAAGTGAAATAATGAAATAATCTTGGTTTTAGGATAAATTCATCAGTTTAGTGTTCAACCAGTTAAGCTTTCACATGTGATAATTACTATGTAAACAAAGGAAAAATCGCTGTATCAAATAAAACATTGAAATAGGTTTATTAGATAAGCATAGATTAAAATAAGAGAAAAATGGACATAAAAAAAGATATATTAAGGAAAAATTACAGAAAAGGAGAATGGAAACAAAATGGTGGCCTTAGAGGAAAAACGTTGTTGGTATCTAAACAAAGGCAATATGGTGCGAACGGCTTTATTAAATTAAATATTTTAATGTTTAGTATGATAATTACTGCAACATTCTTTATCATTTATTTAGTTATTTAAATTATTTACCTTTGAAGTTACATATTATATTATATCCTACTCCATGTTGAGCCTACAAGCGAGCTAGACCGACCGAGCGGCCACCACCGTTAGTTATGAGAGTGTCAACATCTATGGATAGAGGGTGTCATGTGGTCAGCACAACAAGCCATCCAGCCGTTAATCTCAGTTTTCTAAACCGGAGCTGCTACTTATTTATTCAAGTAGCTTTATATTTGTCCTCACGAGGCTGAGTTAGATCTCGTTCCAGACCCACTGCTTCACAGATATATTTTGAAAGCACCAAGGATCGAACCCAGGATCTTTGGATCTGTAGCCAGGAACTCTGATCACTAAACCACACAGGCGGTTATTATAGCCTGAACAATATTCAATAAAACATGTTTTTTTCTCTATATTTAGGAAGGAGTCAACCCTAAGGAGTTGGACAAGTTGACCAAATCATTTGGATTTCCAGTGGGTGCAGCCACTTTGGCTGACGAAGTTGGTATTGATGTAGCAGCTCACATAGCGGACGATTTAGCCGTGGCATTCGGAGAGCGATTCAGCGGTGGGAATCCACAGATTTTGAAGGACATGGTACAGAAGGGATTTTTAGGTTTGTAATTGATTCTAATTATTATTTATAGTTTTAAGGGTTTGTACAGTCCTGATTTAACCGATGACATGTGAAGCTGAATTGTGTATATAAAATATTCTCAAGCCTGAATACTAGTGTGACCTTTTTTTTGTCATTTTTTTATATTGATAAAAATATTCTACTATATAAAGATTTGATAGCTTTCTTCTTTAGGTGGAGATGCAGAGAACGTGAAAATGTCAAGTGTTTTCGCGGGGTTTTTTTTCTTGTCAAAATAAATAATGTTTCCATACAAATGTAGAGTTTAATTTTCCTCACATGATGATATCAACAGTTGTTAAATATCTATCATGAGCAGAGCGGCATTATCTAAAATCCTCTTTAAATAAAGAGAAAAAGTTTTAATGAAATTCCAGAACACCCTTGACAGATATATATTGGCATGTTCTAGGGCTCAATCACCAGCTGGAACTATTTTCTTGCAATTTAAACTGAAATCCACCTTTCAACATCCAGCCATTTGTTAGCAGGTTTATCTTTTATACAAAATAAAAATAACATAAATTAATCTCAACCACAATTACTATATAAGTTGAAAATACATACTCCCAATTCATTTTTCCATGGCAAGTGTAACATTTTGCGCTTTGCTTTTATTGCCATTAAAGTAGATAAATAAAAAAAAACTAATTTTATTTCAGGTCGTAAATCTGGCAAAGGTTATTACGTGTATCATAAGGGTAGCAAACATCGGGATGTCAATGATGAAGTCTCCGAAATACTGAACAAACATAAGACTGAACCCAAAGGTTTTCAGGAGCCTGAAGACTTGCAACTGCGCCTTGTCTCCCGCTTTGTTAATGAAGCTATATTGTGTTTACAAGAAGGAATATTGGCCAACCCTGTAAGTGTATTGTTTACTTTATCATCATAATCAACTGTTTCCAGCCTGTGGCCGGGTCAGTTTAGTAAAATGCCTCCATCTTCCTCTATACTTCCACCACTCTTCCTCCTTTAATTTCTTCCATTCTTCTCCTCACACTTTCTGTTATCTGCTCCTCCCATCTCTTTCTTGGCCTCCCTTGTGGTCTTTTTCCCACATACTTCATTTCCAACATTTTCTTCTGTATCCTCTCTTTTTACATCCTCATTACATGCCCATACCATCTTAACCTTACTTCCTCTACTATCTCATGTACTCCCTGTACCCTCACTTTTTCTCAGATAACTTCATTCCTAATCTTGTTTCTCCTCGTGACAACTAACATGCTCCTCACAAACTTCCTCCCCATGGCCTCTACTTTCCAAGTCTCTCTTACATTCAATGTCCATGTCATGGCCTCCACTATTCCTAGTCTCTCTTACATTCAATGTCCATGTCATGGCCTCTACTTTCCAAGTCTCTCTTACATTCAATGTCCATGTCATGGCCTCTACTTTCCAAGTCTCTCTTACATTCAATGTCCATGTCATGGCCTCCACTATTCCTAGTCTCTCTTACATTCAATGTCCATGTCATGGCCTCTACTTTCCAAGTCTCTCTTACATTCAATGTCCATGTCATGGCCTCTACTTTCCAAGTCTCTCTTACATTCAATGTCCATGTCATGGCCTCTACTATTCCTAGTCTCTCTTACATTCAATGTCCATGTCATGGCCTCCACTATTCCTAGTCTCTCTTACATTCACTGTCCATGTCATGGCCTCCACTATTCCTAGTCTCTCTTACATTCACTGTCCATGTCATGGCCTCCACTATTCCTAGTCTCTCTTACATTCACTGTCCATGTCATGGCCTCCACTATTTCTAGTCTCTCTTACATTCAATGTCCATGTCATGGCCTCCACTATTCCTAGTCTCTCTTACATTCAATGTCCATATCATGGCCTCCACTATTCCTAGTCTCTCTTACATTCACTGTCCATGTCATGGCCTCCACTATTCCTAGTCTCTCTTACATTCAATGTCCATGTCATGGCCTCCACTTTCCAAGTATCTCTTACAATCAATGTCCATGTCATGGCCTCCACTATTCCTAGTCTCACTTACATTCAATGTCCATGTCATGGCCTCCACTATTCCTAGTCTCTCTTACACTCAATGTCCATGTCATGGCCTCCACTATTCCTAGTCTCTCTTACATTCAACGGTGACCTGGTGGTCTAGGGGTAAGGTGTCAGACTTCTGTGCTGGGGGCCGGGGTTCAATCCTCGATCCCGGCACAGATTTATCTGATTGCCAAACCCTTCCTTCACCTCTGACAAGACGTGTATTAATCACAACTTGTGAATGTGAGGAATGCCAGGTCTCTACCGTGGTTCGGATTCCACGTTAAACTGTAAGTCCTCCATTTTCAACTCACAATCACCCTACCATTACACATTAGCGTAAGTGCGTATAACCCGAACGGGTAGTAAGACGCGGTGCTAATAATAATAATCTTACATTCAATGTCCATGTTTCTGCTGCATGTGTGACAATAGGTACAAGGTATGCCCTGTACAACACTTCCTTACACTTCAAGGGCACTTCTCTTCTTCATAGCGGGTCTCTTACACACCTATAGAACAACTCTTACCATTATCCCCATATCATTAGATCCTTTCTACTTCCACCTTTCTCCTTAATCACACTTCCAAGATATTTTACGTTCTATACTTTACTCAGCTCTACTCCATCCGACCTTATAGCTTTATTAGCTATAGCTATAAGTTTACTTATATACATTGCATTATTGTTTGGAATAGAGGAATAAGCTAAATCATGAATACAATAATAACTAAATAATTGTTTAACTGTGTACAGCTGGAAGGTGATATCGGAGCAGTTTTTGGTTTGGGTTTTCCTCCTTTTACGGGTGGTCCATTCCGTTGGGTGGACGTTTATGGCGCCCGGCGATTGGTTAACAAAATGGAGTCCTACTACGGTGCGTACGGCATACCTTTCAAACCTTGTGATTTACTAATGAATCATGCAAATGAATCATGCAAGAAATTCTACTGTTGAAGAATAAAATTTCTGAAATTATTTAAAAAAAATGGTTTGTTTAAATATCATGTTTAAATGTGTAGGGAAAAAAAAGAGGCTATTTTTGCTACTTTCAAAAATGTTGTGTTCAATTTAATATGTATTGATGAATGAATGAAATTTGCTACATAATAGACATTTCTCATTAAATGTTGAAAAAAAATATTCCATTTTGAGTCTAGACAAGTGTAAGCATTCATTGCAAGTCATTCCTTTAACTCTAGATCAAAATACACAAATATTAGTGCGCAGGAAACTTATCAATGCAATTAATCTTACATGTACCATTAACAATTTTTTGTCACTTTTGTACAGATCATATTTCACTTTTCTAAGTATTAAGTAATATATATTTTAATATTTTGTGCTGCGAATGTTCTTGGTATGTTTCACATCATGTTTGAATTATATAATAAAATGTTTTATATTGTTTATTGTCGTGCTTATTTAAATTGTCAATATAAATTCCTTTTGAAATCTCGCAAAATAAAAGGGCACCTTACAGCAGTATTAATTAAACATAAAAAAAAAAGATTAAGGCATCCACACTTTAATGTTCAATAAATACATTTATTTTTGGCTCGCAATGAGTCGCTTCTATAACATGGAAAATCTACCATTGTTTGGTTTTTTTGGTACATTAATAAAATATAAATTGGCCTTAGTAATTATTTTAGCTACACTATATGGTAAAGGTTAAAAAAATCAACCTATCCTGGTTTTACCTCCGTTGAGCAATAGCTAAAGTGCAATTCAATTTATATTTTATTCTGACATTTTTATGATTATTAAAAATTTTAATGAATTCAAAACAAAAGATTGTTTTGCTTTAACTCAAAAACTGGTGTCGTTTCCATAAATTACTTATGTAATATTGAAAATAAAATATGCTAAGTGATTGGCATCAGCGAGATAGCTTATCGGCTCCACCCATTGCCTCTTAACCAGGTAGGTCCGACACACTCCAACCGTTTTATTAATTCCAAATTATTGATTGAACTAAGAAATATTAAATGGTTGTTTGGTTTGTGAAACTTCGACTTGGCCTTGAAACAAATACCAGCTTCAACTTTCTTTGGAAAAAAAAATCTGGATTCACCAATAAAAATATGAAGTGGTAAACATCTCGATTTATGGTGAATTATTGCCATTTTGAGCTGTTTTATGCATTAAAATTATCGAAATTAAGATTTAGCTAAGTAAATCTAAAGTAATTGGACTTTAAGCTGGAATGATAACTTAATTTATCATAATAAAACAAAATATTATGGGCTATTGTGTAAGAAAACATTTTCCAAGTAATTTCAGTACATACAGTTATATAAATAACCACACTATAATATTTTTTAAAGCATAAAACCACTAACAAAAATATTCAAACCTCGATTCAGCTCGGAGAGTACCCTTTTGGCCCGAATATAGTGCGATGTTTTACTTCTAAAAATGTCCTTCCGAAAACTATACTCATATTATATGCGGAGTCGATATACCTTTTTATAGAACACCTTGAAAATTTTAAGGTCGCATTATGTGCGAGGCCGTACTATAGTCAGTCTAGTGCGGTATTTCATAAATTCTATCAAGTTTGCTTCGAATTGTGTAAATGGACTTTGCACATCCCTAATAATAATTTTAAGAATTCTCCAAAGTCCCACTAGAGTGATCTCTTCGTACTAAAACCTCAAGCATGAGCCAAATTGCAGAGCATAGCTTTTAGGGAACCTGATGTACTCTGGAAATTACTGGTTCATGTCGTAATTGTGAACCTTTGGGCCTAGAATTTTCTGCTGTGTCTTCTTTCCGGGTGTGATTGAAGGGGATGCGAGTTAAATTTTGTATTTTTGTTTTTATTACAAAAAAAAATTTTTTTTGGCCAAACTAAATAAAATATTATTGCTTCGGTAGCTATGTTTAGTTTAATATTCTACACTTGGTAATCTCAACATTTCTGACAGGTATTGCATAATTTAAACAGTATCAACACATATATGAAGAATAAAGCATTGGCTCGTAAAGTGTACATATTACAAAAAATATTGTTTCTTTATTGGCCAACGTTCTCATATTAATTCATTTCACCGTGTAACATTACTATTTGAATGCATATTTTACATGATTTTTTTTAACTAAAATATGTAGTGTGTATTGAATAATGTAGGCCTAGTAGTTTTTCATTTCAAACCATAGGCAAACAAAATGATGGAAGAAATTTATTAAATTAAGCTAGGTTCAAACTTTATGGCAAATAATGTGACTTTTGATCAGCTGTTTGGGAAAATAAAAATATATTAATAATGTTCAGTCACAAATACCAGCATTCTTGAAATAAATTTACCTCTACCTTCTTAAATGGTAATATTCTTTGGAAAAGTGTTGCCAACGATGAGCAACTTATTTTATCTGGCTTGAGTTAGAAGCAAAGTCGAAGCTAAAACTAGCGACGATACAAAGTGTGGTGGTCATAATAACCCAAACGCTATCTTTTCCTCGAACGTGAAGCTAACTAGCGGTAGCAACTAGCTTTGCGTCAAATGGTCATAATAACCCTACAGGTCTGTTTAGTAAAATGCCTCCCATTTCCCTCTGCCCTTCCTTCTATTATTCCTCCTGCACTCTCTTCCACTCTCCTACTCTCACTTGTTGCTTTGTTAACTTCTAGCCCTCTTTTAATGTCTATTCTGATGTTTTATACAATAAATGTACTCATTCCTAATTGCATTATGGACTAGCTTACAAGATGGTTGTGTAGTGTAATCACCCCAAACAAGGTATACAACAGACCCTCAACCTCCAGGTTAAATTGGCTGTGCTTTGTGGAGAGCTTGAATCCTTCAACGTGGGCATCACCATTGTCATAAAGGGACCTTTTTTTTAAAATAAAAAGCTCATTTTAAACATGGTTTTACTAGAGAGACACAAATATCCTTCGGCCGGCTTCCCCAAAGCTAGGTTCAGGTAGCGACCCAACTCCCTCTTCATATAATCCTACCTCACAAATAGCTTATGCAGACTGCCTACTATGATTACAATGATCTCATTTTGATGAAAATGTTGAAAGTGAATCGTTATAAAAACTGCACTTTTGGAAGTGATTTTATCACCAAACATTGACACTAGCAAACCCCGTGGTTATGGACTAACCCTGGCTCAAGAAGCGTAGTGAAACTTCCCTAAGGCTGAGGATCTGGTGGATTCCTTGTATGTGGCCAAGGTAATCCTGCTGCCTTTCCTGATAAACAGTGACTAAACCTACAATGTGTGTATTTTATTTTATTTTTCATTGGTGTACTTTCCAATGGCGGGATTATAAGAAGTGTACCATTCCTTTCTCATTTCACGATTAGTGTTGAACTTTTCAAGGCCATCATCCTGGAAAGTGTGAATTGCCCTCTCTTCTTACTGACAATCCATCATTAAGCTCAGATATACATTTCCTGTTGAGCATTGGTGGGATTGCTGGTAATGTAAGCTGCAATAAAATAACATGAATAAGCAATTTATGTGGAATATTTCAGCTATCACAGTCGCATCTATTTTTATAAACACTATTTATTAGAAATGGCATCCTTCATTAATCCTAAAAATGATTAGACGTAAAGGATTATTTATTTTAAGTTATATCTACTTAAATGAATTTACTATTAATATTCATAATATAACTATCATTTTAGCATTGTCTAGTGATAGAATAGGTTTGTATTAAAACAAAACTGAGGATATTTTGAAAGTAAAACTAAATTTGACAAGTTTTATTTTTAGACTTATACTAATAAAACAAGTTACGAGTGTTTCCTTACCTAAACATTAAAAAATAGCCACTTAAATTAGGATCACATGAGCGAGGCTGTCAATTGTGATGATTCACTGAAAATGCTGTACAAAAATAAATGAAAAGATACCGGAAAATAGAATAAAAATAAAACGAAAGGTAGGTGGAGGGAGGAGCAGCATGGATTTAAAGAACAGAGGTCTACAATAGATTTGATACTTGCCATACGACAGCTGATGGGAAGAAGGTATGAATATGAGAAAGACTTGTTAATAGTATTTATGGATGTGGAGAAGGCAAATGATTGTGTGGATAGAAATAAAGTCTGGAAAGTGATGGAGGAGGCAGAAGTGGAAAGAGGAGTTGTAATGAAAGTAAAGAGTATGAATGAGGATAACATGAGTTGTGTTAAGATGGATAGTGGGAGGACAGAGTAGTTTGTAATAAAAATGGAGTGAAACAGGGGAATGCCTGCTCACCACTACTATTTGTAATGTTAATAGAAATGGTCTTGAATAAAGTGGGAGGAAAGAATGAATGCCATGATGTTTGCTGATGATATGATGGCATGGGGGGAGGAATTATATGGTCATCTAAAAGAGTGTAATGAGGAAGTGAAACAGTGTGGAATGAAGAAGTGTGAAGGGATGGTAATGACAGGAAAGAGGAAGGTCTAGTACAGCAATAAAGTTGGATGGAGTAGAGCTGAGAAAAGTACAGGATGTAAAACATGTTTGAAGAACAATTGAGGGGAAGTAGAAAGGATCTAATAAGAGGGCAGCATGGGAAGTTGTTCTATAGGTGTGTGAGAGACCTGATATGGAGATGAGAAGTGCTGTATAGGGTGTATTTTCTACCCATAGTCAGATATGCAGCAGAAACATGGACAGTGACAGTGAATGTAAGAGAGACTAGGAATAGTGGAGGCCATGACATGGACATTGAATGTAAGAGAGACTAGGAATAGTGGAGGCCATGACATGGACATTGAATGTAAGAGAGACTAGGAAGGAATAGTAGAGGCCATGACATGGACAGTGAATGTAAGAGAGACTAGGAATAGTGAAGGCCATGACATGGACATTGAATGTAAGAGACTAGGAATAGTGGAGGCCATGACATGGACATTGAATGTAAGAGAGACTAGGAATAGTGAAGGCCATGACATGGACATTGAATGTAAGAGAGACTAGGAATAGTGGAGGCCATGACATGGACATTGAATGTAAGAGAGACTAGGAATAGTGGAGGCCATGACATGGACATTGAATGTAAGAGAGACTAGGAATAGTGGAGGCCATGACATGGACATTGAATGTAAGAGAGACTAGGAATAGTGGAGGCCATGATATAGACATTGAATGTAAGAGAGACTAGGAATAGTGGAGGCCATGACATGGACATTGAATGTAAGAGAGACTAGGAATAGTGGAGGCCATGACATGGACATTGAATGTAAGAGAGACTAGGAAGGAATAGTAGAGGCCATGACATGGACAGTGAATGTAAGAGAGACTAGGAATAGTGAAGGCCATGACATGGACATTGAATGTAAGAGACTAGGAATAGTGGAGGCCATGACATGGACATTGAATGTAAGAGAGACTAGGAATAGTGAAGGCCATGACATGGACATTGAATGTAAGAGAGACTAGGAATAGTGGAGGCCATGATATGGACATTGAATGTAAGAGAGACTAGGAATAGTGGAGGCCATGACATTGACATTGATTGTAAGAGATACTAAGAAAGTGGAGGCCAAGAGAAACCAAAATTAATTTTCATCCTAGGTAAAATTAAATAGTCTGAGTGAACTAAGATTAGAAAAGAACCAAATGAAGCAGCTGCAAGTGATTATTATTCAAACATCAACAATTTGCTTAAAATATGTTTTTTTGTTTTGTCTAGTAACTATAGTTGATAAAATGTAGATTGTTTTTTTCTTTTAACTGTAATTGACAGGATTTTTGTTTTGTCTAGTATCTACAAAGAGAGCAAATAAGTCTTTATTTTGGCTATTAGTTATTAGTTATAATACTAAAGGTAGGTATTTATTTTGTCTATTAGTTTATAAGACTGCAGGTAGGTATTTATTTTGGATATTAGATGTAAGACCGCAGCTAGGTCTTTTATTTTGTATATTAATTATAGAAAACAGCAGCTAAGACTTTGTTTTTTACTGGTAGTTATAGAATACAACAGATAATTTTTTGTTTTGTAAGCAAAAAAAAAATTGTTTATAGTTTTTTTTTAGTATTGGGTATTACTGCTAGTTTGAGCTATATGTATATTTACTAACTTTTCTAATGGGTCAGAGGTAGTAACTACATTTGTCCGGCCAGAGAGTGGGAAACAATCTAGGAAGAAACGCTTTCTCTATACCTGACCGACTGATTGTTAAAATTAGTTAGATTTGGGTTTTAAGAAAAATTGGTTGGTAATGTGTGTATTTAAACCCGTATTTCTTTTGGTCAAATTAATATCAGGTTTAACATACATGTTGCATAAAAACTGGTGAACTTACATATGATTGGTTCATAGTTTACTATTTGTATTTGTGCAGTGCCATTTACTAAAAACTGCTACTTGTTCGCAAGGCCTTAGCCGGGGGAGGGGGGTCATACACCCCCCTGAAATTTTATTAACAAAATATATATGGCTTTATTTATGGTTTAAACAATACCAAAATTAAGATACAAGTAAAATTAGGGGGCTGTGTTACCATATAAAGCACTTCAGAGAGCTTCTAGAGGTGTTTAATATCTAGAATTTTTCCTACCCTTAGGCAGTTTTGGTGTTATGTTGCAAAAAACAAAACACTTCAGTTAACTTCTAAAGATGTTTAATATCTAAAAAAATTCCTAGCCTTCGGCAATTAGAGGGTTATAATGTCATAAAAAACACTTGATAGCTTCTAGAACTGTTTATCAGTTAGAATTTTTTCTAGCCTCCGGCAATTGGGAGATGTACCCACCAAACCCCCCTTGAAATTATTGGCTGGCTATGTGGCCTTGCTTGTTCATTAAGTAGATATAAAAATAAAATTACTACCAGAATGCGAGTTAAATTAAGAAATAAAATGATTATTTAATCTATAAAATTGCACCAATGTCAAGGTGAATACAAATTATTGCTTAGTGTTTGTGATTATTTATTTTAAAAATGTAAAATATAATAAACACTTATAAAGTATATATATAATTTTTTATTTGTAAGTTTAGACATGTCTTTGTTAGTTTTAAGATACTTTATTGAAATTTGAATTATTGACTACTTTCATACTTACTCCACTTTCTAGAACACACTGTCCAGAATCTAGAATATTGTTGAAAAATAGTTGTTTTAATCTTATCTTATTATTAAATATAGTTTATCTAATTATTTGTCTAGACTAAGACTTACCGGTTTTAGGGGTATAGGGTTGATTGGGCGGTAATCGTATTGCATAGTGGTTCTATAATCTGTTCTCCCATAATCAACTGGAAGAGGGTAAATACCACCTTCCCTCAGATCATCAAATTTGTCAGAGTCATCAGCTCCTCTAGTCGGGCAATTTAAAAACGGTCAAATGAGAATTGGGTGTTTCTACAGGATGTTTAGCTTGCTCCCGGCCCTGAGGTTCCCTTATAACTTTCAAACTAATTGACGTAATTGGTGTATGAGAAGCATTCAGGGGGCCGAGAGCGAGTGAAACACTCTGTACAACAGATAATTAACCTGGTATATGTGTGTGTAGCAATATAAATAATATATATTTATACAAATATGATTGTGTATGTGCTGCCAAGAGGGGCTAAGTTTATTTAAATTAAGATACTGGTACATAACAAACATAGTTTAAACATTTCTTTGTACTATTTATGACCCATTCTCTAAAGTGTTGTTAGGTACCAGTAATCACTATTAAATAGAGGCTAGCTCTTGAAAAAATCATTATAATGATCACACATGACATAATTTTGTTTGTTGTAAAATTGAAAGTAAAATACTAGACTTGTATGTTTCATTGATTTTTTTTAAATACTGATATCGGCCAAACCTATTAATGTTTATTTAATTGGCCAATTTCGTAGTAGAGAAATACAAGTGCACACACGTTAGAATTAATCTATTTACTCTGAAAAGAGTAAATACCCATTTTACCTGCTTCAGTGGCAGTATGGTCTAATGCTTTAATCTCATGTTAGACTAGACTGCCGAAGACGAGGAGATCGGGGTTTGATCCCGGTTGGGTGCACTGAGGGGATTTTTCCTAAATGAGTTTCCACTCTCCCTCCACACAAATGGGAGTGCACTTCTTCTAAGTTAAATCTTCCTAGTCCCTAACACATAACATAATTAATACATAAGAGTATAAACCCGAATGAGGAGTAAGACGAAAAGAACCCGTTTCCACGAGTGACTTTAACAGCGTTGCCAATGCCTGTATTAGTGCGGAAGCTCATACTTTCTTCTAAGATTTCAGTAGCAAATAATTGGACTTTGAGGACAAAGTTCTTGCACTTGAGAATTTATAAAAACAAAGATGCCGTCACCAGTTTTGGGTCTACCCACTACTTTCAACGAAACAGGACAGTTATATTCATTAGTTAACAAACTAAAGGTGAAAACACATGTTTAAGTATTTTCCCACGTCAGTAGAATCATAAAATGAATTAAGGAAATAAGAAAACACTTTATTCGAGTATTTTCGCATGCCTGTAGAATTCTTTGGTGCTGCGCTTCTAGTGGAAACACGAATCCTTTGAGACAGTGAGTGTATCGCCAAGCAGTGCAACTTAAAATCGCGCTGTCAATATATCTCGTGAAAATGGGCCCTAAATCCAAGCAAATGGTTCTACATTATTTAAACCAATTTCCTTCACCACTTGACAACAGGGCCGTTTTAAGACCTTCGTAAGGCCCTAGGGACTTTTATTTCTAGAGACCTTTGGGTTCGATATTTTTACTCAAATATGAAGCAGCAACGATTGTTGTGACGCACTACTTTCAATTGAAAATTATGTTAATGCGACAGTTACAATCGACGACATGATTTCTAAATTTGCACAAACAAAATGTCGCAAAGTGAATATTTAAAGATTAATTTGAAGTATCTACTAGAGCTACAATATTGTGTCCGTGATTGCATCAGTGGGCTGTTGAGAAACGTGACAACTTAAATCATTGTTTTTGTCATTCAAATATCAAAATAAATTGTTTAAATTAAAATGTACTGTTTTTTTCTTATTGTGGGATTTTGTTTGTATGTTTTCAAGTGAAATATTGTAGGCCTTAAAAGGTTCGTAGGCCCTGTGCCTAGCCGGTCTAATACATAAAGCGGCCCTGCTTGACAAACTGTCCCACTAATATCCCACGCAGACTCACTCAACTGTGAGGCAGGAGAGAAAGTCCATCATAGGTGCCTTGTGGTGCGACAACTCTTTATCGCAGAGAATCTGTTCCAACATGTCACGGGTCTCGCTGTTGGGGGTTGGTAGAGCCGACGTACCCAGTCTGTGATAGGTGGACAAGAAGTAGTTACCCCCTGCGGGATGGTAGGGGTCGTTATCTTTTGGTTCAGCTTGACGCGGTATGTGCCTGGAAAATTACAAGTGAATCTTTAATGTACTGTTCTAAAGAAATATAGAATCCCATACAAGATTATTTCAACATAACGATTTCAAAACTAACCCAAACAAAAGTTGGATATTTAATGTCCAAATATACAGCAGAAATTTATTATTTATTAATAATACACACCACTTAAAATAAAATAATCCTCCATTTAAATATCAGGCTACTTTTCGATAAACCTAGTATTATTTTTTCTTCTTTCCCCCTTTAAATGAGTTATTTTACATGCACTTTCTGCACATGACTTTTAAATTAACTTATATCTAGAATAGACACAACATCCAGCACCCGACCCTTAATTCATCACTGTAAAAAGGTAAACCCCTGTGTGTTTCAAAGCCCTTCTCACCAGTCTTGTATTTTCACCACGCTGCTGTATCTTTTCTTGGCATAGAGGTTTCGGAAGAAGGGATGCAATCTTCTAAGCCCGCCAAGGAGCTCAGTCCACTCATATCGCGAGTTTCTTCCATCAAGTCGTCAAGTTCAACAGTTGAATCTACTGATACGTTCAAACCAGTACCAGGGCACAATCTTGTCAACGTGGTAACCATGGTCGCGCGGTCTCGGCTAAAAGGTGGGTTGTTACCATGGTTGCTATGTTACGGTAGATCCGACTCACGCGCGTGCTCGCTGGTTTGAATCACGTCTTGATTAAGAGTGGCGAGGGGAAGTCAGATGATGCGTGACGTCACATTACAATCAACGTATTTATTTTGAAACCAACCCGACTGCGCGCATGTATAAACAAACAATGATAGACTTAACGATATAGGTATATTATTTAAATGGGGGGGGATGGGTACGTTATATTATGAAGTAATATTTATTAGAAGGGGGTTCACAAAATGGTGATAAGGAAGGGGAGAGGAGGGTAAAAAAACAAAATTAGTTATTAGCGTGACCATTTTATTATCGCCGTGTTTTGTGGAAAGTGTATGTGCACGAACCTCTGTCAGGAATAGGTTAGCGTTTACGTACGTCCCTGCTTTGTAAGGACAGGAAGGGGGGGGGGGGGGGAGGGATGTGGTTTGTGTGATTAAAAAAATTTATATATTTTGGAGAGCTTGCTTGTCACTCTTGAGTTGACGGAAAAAGAAGACGATCGAGGCCTTTCCGTTTAGTTGTTCCAAGAATCGATTAGTTTCATTTACAATAAATACATAATACAAAAATAAAAGTACATGAGTTTATTTTGTTGTTGTCTATATTAATAACCTGAAGAGTTTGTTAAGACCTTCTTTACCTAACTAATTGAAATAGAAGGCTCACATAGTTACAAAAAAAATCATTAGCACAATCAGAGTGAGTAGCTTGAATAATTGTTTCAAATGTCTGAGTACAGACACCTGAAACTCAGAGCAAGCAACCCAATTGGTTGCGTGAATGATTGCTCGACGGCCGTCCTCAAAAGTATATAAAAAAAATGAATAAACATATAAATCAACAAACAAATATCTTAAGGGTATGCTCACTATACATAACGTTAAGGAAAAAACCAGTAAATGTCTTTTTTGATATTTATTCATTGAAAATATAATTAAAGATATGTGTATATGTACTGTAACAGATAGAATCATATAATGGTATAGCAAAATAATTATTACGATAGTCGTAGAATTTGTAAATATATAATATTATACATATGAAAGGTTAATATCAAAACAATATCAACGTTTAAATCTAGAATTACATTAGAAAATTTGCAAGAGAAAACAAATAACTTTATTAACTTAAACCATCTCTTCCCGCAAAGAACTTGCTCATTAAGTTACGTTAAATATCCTCTTGTAAAAAAAACCCAACTATTTATACAAATCCACAATACGCACATACAGTAAAACCTTGGATTGCGAGTAACTTGGTTTGCGAGTGTTTTGTAAGACGAGTAAAACTTTTCAATAAATTTTAACTTGATAAACGAGCGATATCTTGCAATACGAGTAGTACTATGGCTACGCTTTGTCTGCCGAGCAATGTCATTGGATACGTTCTTTGTTAAAGTCGCACAAAAAGAAAAATATTCCAGTGATCCAATATATAGCAGTGATTCCGTTAGTGACAGTGAAAGTCGTCCTAAACAATAACACACCTCCTCCTCTCATCTCTCTCGTCCACCTCACACCAGCCACCATTAAATTTAATTAATAAATTTGATTACAGTACAGTTACATTTAAATAATGTAAATAAAAAAGGTATTAAACATTTTTAGATTAAATATTTTTGGGTTGTGGGACAAATCATCTGAGTTTCCATTATTTCTTATGGGGGAAATTCACTTTGATATACGAGTGCTTTGTATTACGAACACGTTTACGAAACGAATTATGCTCGCAATCCAAGGTTTTACTGTATATAAATAAACCATAATTTAATCCAGACAGGATTCAAAAATAAGTCATCAAGACTTCTATCATCAGTCATCTTCTATAAGAATACGTCATATAGGTAATGTAAAAGACTAGATAACTCGCGAGAATAATTCCAAACAACAAGATAACTTTTCCCATTGTTACATAAGGGCTAACGAAAATTCATTAAGGCAATATTCATTAACAAACCACAAAATTAGACATTACCAAGATTTCTATTGTTTATCTATCAAGTCGAACAGTAATATTCAAAAATATATACAAAATAAACATAAGACTCAATACCATAGTCTTTAAATAATTTCCTGATATCCTTATATTTAATATTGGTCTATGATTTCAACGACTATAGATTTACAAAAAAAAAAAAATCAACTGTAAAAAAGCCAAAAAGTGAATTTAGAAAAGTAACAAAAAAAAACCATTTAGTCGAAAATAAATTTGTTCTTACATTTTTAATATTTGAAGCCACGGCTACGTACTTCCTAATCTAGAGTCCACTCCAAGAGTGCCGGACAGTTCGCCGTACCGGCATTATATATGCTTGAAAACCCAGAGAAACAGGAAAGAGAAGGAATTAGGATGTGGAACATATTAGGATCACAAAGGGGGGATACGCGTGACAAGCATAGCTTCGATAATACACTCCAAGGTACTGGAATGTTCTCCTATAGAGTAGACTATGCATCACTTCCTTTTTTAAGTTCTTAGGAAAGATTCGATACCACATAACCTCTAGCGGCCGCCGTTCGAACCTAGGTGGGCTCTGTCAGTCAGTTTTCAACGCGGTGCGGTTATGATCGGTTGTCCTTTCGTTGTCTCGCTGAACTGTTGTCAAGAGGTGCTGGCTGGGACGGTGAATGGGGTAAGTTGTTTATCTCCCTCCGACTTGTATTTTCTTCAATTGTAGCCAAACGCTACATTTGTCTGTCATGAGTGTCGCGTGATATCTACTGCATGCAGAGGGCTGAACATTTTAAACTAGTAGCCACTGTGTACTAACATGTGCACGTCAAATCCAGAATTTAAAATTTTTGACTAGATTTTTTCTAATTTATTAAAAACTAGGTCGTAAGAACTAAAATGAAGAGATTTTTTTTTTGTTTTGTCTATTTGAAGCAAAAGAAAGCGTTTCCCGCAATTAATTGCCTGGTTACCCGGGCAACGACAGCTACTTCTGATGGTTACAAAAAAACAAACCAATCAGCAACCCTAAGACTAACAAATAATAAAAAAATAACGCGAGGTAGATTGTACTAATTAGATAAAATAAGTGAACGCTATAAAAATTAACCGTTTACCTTTATAAAAGAAGCATAGGGTCTCATTGTTCGATGATACATAAAAAAAAGTCCGTGGGCCGCAAAAAATCATGAATAGGGCCGCAAGTGTGATAAGCCTGCGTTAGACCAGGCGACCATCAATGGCGAATTAAGAGTGTTCATCATAGACAGGCCCAACTCAGCTCCCGGCTCGCGCGAGGTATTATGGGAGTAAAAGGGTGAAGAAAGGACCTACGATACGACAGAAATGTGTGCTGTACATTCGTATTTGAATGATTACTCGATATTTTCCGCGGTGACGATGGGGGACAAAGCGACAAAGTTTCTTGTTAATAACTACAGAATGTCTCTATTATGACAGAATGAAGATTTGTATTCAAAGCTTATCTGTGAAGCCATGATAAAATGGTCAAAAACGTCCTTTTAAATGCAGTTTTTATCCAAATATCATTTAATATTTCAAAAATATTCTGTATTAGGAACTTCTATTAACTCTTTATCTCCATTAATGTTTAATAAGAAATGATCCACGTGCAATAGTGTTGGTGTAAATGTACGATTTATAGCCGACTGTATCACAGAGTTGATTGACATCTCATCGTAAGTAGTTGCGACTGCAAACTTCAATAGGTTGAAACTTGCATTGGTAAGCGAGTGATCTTTGACCTCTCAGCCATCGGCCATCCAATCTAATGCGAGACTGATGCTTTAGACTATTTGACCGTTAGTGTGGGTGGCCATAGAGTAAGTGAAGTAAAAAGCACCCACTTTGGTGGCCGTATAGTATAAGGCGTCACACTTGCACTAGGCTTCCGATTACTGGGAGATAGGGACATTGAATCCCTGTCGGGTGGTTTTTTTTCCAAAAATGGTTTTCCGCTATCCCTCCACGCAAATTCGGGTACACTTACTCTCAAATTCAACCTAACTCATCCTTAACCCTTAAGCATAATTAGTAAATAGGTTTATAACCCGCAGGAGTAAGTAAGACGCGGCGCTAAAAAAAAAGTACAAAGAAAAGACCGTAAAACTTTGGTTCATGTACTTTTTAGATATACAGTATATTTATTTATTCTTTTCGAAGCCTCGGCCGCAATCAGGATCGTATAGGCATGGTGCGTCCTAGAAACTCTAGTTTGTATCCCGATGATATTAGAATCTAGCCTATAAATCATGAGCAAGGGGTAGGGATAACTTGAGAGTTGTACGGAGTTCATTAGAAGAGCGTTTGTAAAAAACAAAACTTTAAACATAAGTTATACAGTAAACATGCTTTCCAAGGGAAGCTCCGTGAGATAGAGTTGATCAGCAACACTTGTTACATGCGTGTGTGTATGGTTGCGTTCCTGCTATACAGGGGCTGAAGTAATTGTCTGCCAAGGAATTGATTCTCGAGAGATTTAATACTATTGAACCAGGTGACATTTTATTCGATTTTAGAATCTTTCTTTCAGAAGTAACAGTAGCTCTAGTTTACTAGGGCAAAGGTCCCAGGTGTGATTCTCGTTTTATATGATACTATTCAAGGTTTATTAGTTATATTTAAAAACAACACTGAATTAAAACCAACTATTAATTTAAATATATTGTGTATCTACTAAACTTATATACAAGGGCAACCGATGTATAATCCATTCACATAATTTTGGAATTTTCTGACATTTAATAAATTACTAAAAACAGCTCCTGTCTTCATTCACTGGAGTATTTGTTTTTTGTTGCTTTGACAAGTGATGTGATTTGACTTGTCAAGTGAAGAAAACATATTTGCAAGGCGGTATGAACAATGTTTTACCTTCTTATAGAGGAACTAGTGCATTCGTGAACCTTTCCGACCTCAAGATAAGGGATACCCAATTAATTTTTTTTCAAGGAACTTTTAAAAATATTTGTAAAAATCTTGGAGGACCCTTATCCCTCATATTAGGTTCAACAAGGGTAAATTAAAAACTATACGTGTAAATCAGTAGGGTTAGTAAATAATAATTAACTGATACTTTTGAATAAAATATTTAAAGATTATTTATTGTCTATTTATATTTGCTAATTACTGTCCTCCGGTGTGTGAGGTTGTGCAGCTTATCAATATTCATACTAACCTCACTTTTAACATTATTATCGACACTCTTCTCGTCATATTCTTCAGATACACGCGTTCTCTGAACATATTTCCACATTGTCCAGAAATTAAGGGGCAGACAGACCCAGTGGTGCACACAAGAAAGTTTCTTTGACGGGATGGTGGGGTGAATAATCAGAATTGTGTCCAGAATTAAATTTCAAAGGAGAGGAGTAAGGGAATACCAGGAGATAAGATAGATGGAGGAGGAGGAGGAGTTATGACAGGGTTGGAGGGGAGACGGTCTTCTCAGGGCGATCACTCCATTAAGTGCCAGCACCGTGCACGGTAGGGCGGAGAGAGGTGATTAATGGCCAAGAACCAATCACCCTTATCGCTTTGTGAGTAGTGTCAAAAGGGTAATGACATATACGTAGAAGGAGTGAGCCATCGTGTGGGCATGACAATTTTAATTGGCGAGCTCTTTTTGATGAGGTTAAGGTTAAATGCGCCGCTGTCATTGGTTGATTTTGATTCCACCCCCTTGGGGTATAGTACTCGGTATGATTTTTCCTCATATGTAAGATA
This sequence comes from Timema podura, assembly GCA_033556935.1. Taxonomy (NCBI): domain Eukaryota; kingdom Metazoa; phylum Arthropoda; class Insecta; order Phasmatodea; family Timematidae; genus Timema; species Timema podura. Next base: position 10,648,447 of record JAVRXN010000005.1, read on the forward strand.
CTGGCGTGAGATAAATGGAAGACTGTGCTTAGGTGGAAGGTTGACGTTCTCGAGTTCTGATTACTAAGAAACATTTTGAAAATAACTGGTCTACAACAAAGGTTAAGGAAAGTAAAAGGGTTGTGTAGTTTTTTTAAACAAGCAAAATTAAAAGAACATGTGCATTTAATTGAAATTAGGTTTGGCTGTATTTGAACCTATTCCTTTGATACTAGACATTCAATATTTTTCTCAGAACCTGCTTCAGTGGCCGCGTGGTCTAACACGCTACTCTCAAAGTAGACTAGACTGCCGATGACGAAGGAGGTCATGGTTTGATCCTGGTCGGGTGTAATGAGGGTGGTTTTTTTCCAAAAGGGTTTTCCACTCTCCCTGCACACAAGTGCGAGTACACTTCCTTAAGTATAACCTTCCTCATTCTGAAAACTATTAGCATAATTAGTAAATGAGTTTATAACCCGAATGGGTAGTAAGAAGCGGTGCAAAAACAAAATTATCAGGATTAAAAAGTCAATTATTATAGTGTCACCTATTTATATAATTTTTTAAATTGTAATTTTAAAGATTTTGTGTAGCCAATATATACGGCGCCCTACGGGACTCATTTCAAAATGGGTGGGGTTGACTCACTTGAACAAGGACAATAATTTTTTCTCCAGAGATGAATTCAACTTAATTCACATTGTTGAGCCACTCATTTTCTTCGACATTTACCTTCAAAATCGATTATTTTGTTGTATATAGTTTGTGTTATTTGGTGGGCCTGTTTTATTGGTAGATGCACGGACATTACCGTCCCAACACCTTAAGACTCTTTAAGTGAACCCAGTCATTTGGAAACTAGTGCATTTTTTTATTAGAATAAATGGTATGTATAATTAAACCATAATTTACAGGTATGAAGAGTAAATTTATTGTATAAATGTAAGCACATATTTAATACAAATTGTGGTACACACAAAAACAAAACAAAAAAATTGTATTTTGTAGAAAAAAACACACATTATACACCAGTATACATTTTTTTTCTAACAGACTAGAAAAATTTGTACTTGGCTATAAGAAAAACACCACAAAAAAACAAAAACATAAAAAACTTTTAAACTTCCACAAAGTCAATTTATAATAAGTACAAGGAGTTTTTCAATTTTAATATAAAAATCCTCACTAAACAGTGAACAACTATGAGAGATACTTTTGTAAAACCAATAGTATTACTAGAATCTATTTTAAAGCAGGTATCTGTAAGTCAGTCGTTTGAAAAGATTTACTTGTTTATATTGCATTTTGTATTATATCACACAACTACAATTAGTTCTGAATATGTTTGTACACGTTATATTTAATAATAGCACAAATAAATATTCATGCGAAATTTCTCATTTATTTTATTGGTTTCCAATATATTTTTACTATTTATTTATTTATCACAACCACGATGTAAAATTACATCTCTGAAGACAATACTATAATTATAATTATTTAACTTAATATATTTGCTGTAAATAATATAAGGTGTTAGATTTTGACACGTTTTAAATGAAGTGTTGTTTTGTTTTAATAATATATATAGAACTACTTTTTTTTTCCAAATAAAAAATAAAAAATTCACCCGCTTCGGTGGCCACATGGTCTAAGGCATTACTCTAGCAATAGACTATAAAAGACAGGGAGTTTGGGGTCCGATCCCAATCGGCTGTACTGAAGAGGGATTTTCCTAGAGAGTTTTTCCACGCAAATGTGGGTACACTTCCTATAAATTAAGCCTTCATAATACCCAACACATTAGTGTAATTAGTACAAAGGCGTATTACCGGAATGGGCGGTAAGATGTTTGAAGAATTCCAAAAATCAAATTCTCTACAAAAATTTTACCCTGAAAAATTGTGGTGTGATTTTCAAAGTATAACTTTACAGGGTTCCCACAGATAATTATAAATATATTTCCAGAATTTAAATCCAACAAATATGGAGGTGTAACAAATATACCAAACTTCTAGTATTTAATTGTTTGGCGGTCCACCCAAATAAACATTCATTATTTTTGTTTAGATAATAGTGATTTATAGTTTTGCAAAGGAAAAGTCTAACTATCTTGCTCCAAGAAACATACAACCATAATGAAAACTACACCGCACCGAGTTTCAAAACATGTTTCAGCAATCATTCTGTTATAAATTGACCCAATATGAGCCATTTCCAAAATGAAAGTTTGATAAAGACTGACATTATATAAACAAACCCACTTTCAATGACTTAGTAAAAACTCTCTCGGACATCAAACTTAACAGGCAGCATACCTACATGACTCCTAAAAGCTACAAGGCCCGTGGAAATTATCAGAAAAACACATTTAACAATATTTTGGGTACTTTTATTAATAAGTATCATTGAGTAAAAATATAGCTAGACCAAAATCATATTAATAATTTCAATCAATAAAGGAGGATGTTTCAGAATGCATTATAATGAATGCTTCAATGAAATTTTAAATTTAAAAAACAATTCAAAGTTTTGTTTGACTGACTAATGAATAAATACAACCTTCTTTGTTCTTGTTCATATTTCAAATGGGAAACAAAATAAAAATACTTTTAGCAAACCAATAAACAACATATTCAATTAAGTGGTGCCTTTGAAAATAATAAAGACGCAAGTCCGACGCCTTAGCTCGGTCGGTAATGTGTCCGTTTACTAAGCTAAGGGTCCCGGATTCGATTCCTGGCATGGTTGAAAAATTTATCTTGGTGAAATGTGGGTTTACCTGTTCATAGTGATGGATTAATGGCTGATGGCGCTGGATTTTGTGTCTGTTCTATATTTAAGTTAGTTTATAGGTCATGTGCTGATATAATCAGTTGAATTCAGAAAGTGTATGTTAAATACCCCTAATGAATGAAAACAATAATAAAGATGCAACACATAATTAAATATTCATATGAAAAAAAAATCTTAGAAGGGAATCTGCCCAAACAAGCTAGGCTAATAATAACACACTATAAATAAACATTATGGCAAAGTATTTCCCTCAACAAAACACCAAACTATGTTTACAACACATTTCAACTGAAAAGAGTCTAACGAATTATCTTAAGACTTAAATTAACGAATAGACCCTACCTTCTGCATAATTGTTCCTAGACAAAAAAATTTCGAGGAAAATACTTTACAGAACATAAGCTTCATGTGTTTTTTCCTTATTATTGTGATTACAAGCTTATGAATTAAAGACAGAAAAAAAACATGAAAAATACCCATTTAAAAATCCATTACACCAATTTTGGGAATCTCCCTGACTTTATGTTGGAACCCTTTACATACTGCTAATATTTGTACTAATTTTTTAGTAATAGTATTTATAGTAGTAGTAGTAGTAGTAGCAGTAGTAAATCTTACTTAGGGATTTCTTTACCAATAAAAAATAATAGGTAAAAAACACATACAATACATATATTATAATTACACTCATTAATAAATAAAATAAAAATTTAAATAATTTAGTAGTTGTGGCAAAATGTATTCACAAAATACTGTGAAAAATTCATTAATACAAAAAGTTTTTAACAGTATAAACAAACAATTGATTCTTAAGTTAAAATATTTTAAATCCTAAAGTAGTAATAAGTGTTTGTTGTTAATTTATTTAATTTACCAATAGTAATAAAATATCACAATATAATCAACTTTATAAATATTAAGTATAAAAATGCACCTGATTGGCCCATTAAGTTTTCGTTTAATCCCAACACAATGTAAAGGAATTTTACCATTTTTTTCTTGTATAAGATAACAGTATATGCTAACTTTTTAGGTACAATAAAAAACATATCAAACATACATACACACATGAGAAATAGTGTTTCAAAACATAACTTCTTCAAGAAATGCTTTTAGTAAACATGTGGCTGGTCATCCTCTTAGAAACTCCTTTTATAAATAAAATAAAGAAATACTAAAATCCTATTTTAAATTGTAACATGACACAATCTCAGTTTTAAAAGCTTGAAAAAATCGCAATTACTAAAAACCCCAAAGACAACTCACTTTTAATAGCCACAGCTTCCCCAGGTTTTTCTATTTCAACAATGTCTATACAATGTAATTTTGAAAATTCTTCAAATTTTTGCAAAGTTTTTCAGAATTTATATTACATTTCCTATGCTAGTAGGAAATACAAAGTAATCTTCCTCAGTATCAGTTTTCAAAAACATTGTTTAATTATAAAAGGTGGAAATTAACTTTAGTACAGATATAACCGTTCACTGAGGTACATACTTCAATTAAATTAAGTATAGTTGAAACATTTTTCAACTTTATTTAATTTAATGCTTTATTAGTTATTTCAATTACAAAAACAATTGAAAAGGTTGGTTTCTAAAAATGTGTTATTCGCTTAGTTAACATACCTGCAGTTTAATGACAACAATTCATAAATAGGATTTCCTTGGAACTTTTAATTAGTTCTAAAAAGAATTGCATGATGGAGACTTGATGTTTATTTAAAGAGCTATAATGAAGATGTAATCAAAAATCAATTCAAGACCAGGAAGGATGTAAAATGTATTTCTTGAATTAATCCTAGTTTAAATGTAAGATAGGTAAAATAAAACTAGAGGTAAAAACCAAAAACTTTTCTTATTCTAATTTTGAAGGATCAAATAGAAAGGCTGAAAAAAAAAAAGAATATATTCTTCAAATATCATTATTAGTAGTTATCTAAAGCTAAAATGACTCAGCTCAGTCCATAAGTTAATGTTCTGAACCACACCTTTGACAACTATTTTTAGTATCCTTTTTTGCCATCCATTACAAAAAAATGTTTAATGTTAATTTAAAAATTACTAGAGAAAGTGTTAAGTGTTAAACTTTGATAAACCCATTTAGAGAGAAGCAATTTATAATTACTTCACAAACTAAATTAAATAAAAAGTTATTAATTGCCAAACTGATTGATAAAATAACTAACATAATTTTAAAATAAAATAGCAAAATGGTATTTACCTAATCTAAAGCTATAAAGAGAATACAATATTAGTATTTAAACACTTTTTAAGTTTGAGCACAGTTGTTACAATTGCTCAACTAGTATTTTAATGCAAGATGGGTTACTAACATCTAAGAAGCCCATAGACGTCGTGAGCTCTAAATAATACCTTGTCTGCAATCACAACTCGTTAAGATTAAATTGGACCCACAAGGGATTTGAACCAAAGTTTCTCATATGTTGTTAGTGAACATCTAAAGCTCTTTGCATCTGTGTTCTCGACCAACGAGACTATTATTGAGTCAGAATAAATACACATGGGATAAGATTAAAATTAATTATTTTCTTGAGCATATGCAACATATGTATATACAAATAAAAACGGAACATACAATCCTTCTATCATAATTATGAATGTGAACAGCTATGAAGATGTTAGATGAAAAATTTACTGTTGGTTTACACATAACTATTTGAGAAAATGTTAAGTAACATATGTTGTTAACTTGAACTTTGTATAAAATAGAAACAGGGAAAGTGGAGGCCATGGAAATGAAGTTTTTGAGGAACATGTTAGCTGTCACCAGAAGAGATAGGATTAGGAATGAATATGTAAGGTCTAGAGTTGGGGTACATGAGATAGTAGAGGAAGCTAGGATGAGATGGTATGGACATGTAATGAGGATGTTGGAGTACATGAGATAGAGAGGAAGCTAGGATGAGATGGTATGGACATGTAATGAGGATGTTGGAGTACATGAGATAGAGAGGAAGCTAGGATGAGATGGTATGGAATGTAATGAGGATGTTGGAGTACATGAGATAGTAGAGGAAGCTAGAATGAGATGGTATGGACATGTAATGAGGATGTTGGAGTACATGAGATAGTAGAGGAAGCTAGAATGAGATGGTATGGACATGTATGAGGATGTTGGAGTACATGAGATAGAGAGGAAGCTAGGATGAGTGGTATGGGCACGTAATGAGGATGGAAGGGGAGGATTCCAGAAGATTAAGGATATGAAGTATGTAGGAAGAGATGGAGGAACAATAGCAGCAAGTGTGCAAGTGAGAGGAGGAGAGTGGAAGAGAGCGCAGGAGAGAATGGTGAAGGACAGATGGAGGCATTTTACTAACAGACCTGGTACAGGTGGAAACAGTTTATGATGATATAACTCTCATTTACTTTATACAAAATAGCTAAAGAAATATAATTTAAACAAGTCTACCTATCAACCTTTCACTCTTTCCTCCCTTCAATAATTTAGCTATCGTATTTTGATTACATTTAAAACAGATTTAAATTCTTCTCTAGTCAATCTATTAACACATTACAATGTTACAGAATGCTTAATTTTACTAAAATACACATGTATAGTATGTGCTAAATATGAGTAGTGACATGCATTTTAATCATATTGCTGATAAACATACATGTACATTCTATTTTATTGAACATTTATATATATTTTTTAATTCATAACAATTTCCTTTACATTGCACAGATTGTGAGTAAATTGAGATCCACTTTTATCGATGTAAATAACATTAGTACTATCAATAATTTTGTTGCATTAGTAAATATAAATACAGTAGGGCGCTGCATTACAGCAGTTTTTCAATTATATACATGTTCACTATGTTCGGTGCTTGTTTCGATCTTCTAGCGTTTCTCTGCACGCTACGCGCAGTGAATGTCTTTGGCCACCATTTTATGTCAGTAATTTAGTCTCTTTACAGTAGTGATGGGCATTATCGAATGATTTTTAACTATCCTTTATTGAATTATCATTTAATAGTTTTCATTCAATCTTTTGTGTAATTTTTTAGGCCTAGCTTTATTGCACACTTTAAACATGATTGTGTAAACATGTTATTAGGATTTTATATGCATTTGAATGTTTAAAAAAGGCTATGTTCCAGTTTACAACGGTGCTCTGGAACCTATGAGCGGGGCCCTACTGTATCAATAATGTTAACCTACTTTATTTTGAAAATACTACACAAACATTAAAAAAAAAAAATAGTGTATTAAGGTTTTGAAATGCTAATCATAAGTTTATCGAGTGTTAAAAGGCCTGTTGCTGTAAGCCAGTTTTCATTTAGGTTGTTTCTATTTACAAACTTGGATATAAGTGAAAGATTGAAAAACCTTGTAAACTATGATTTTACAATCTTAATAAGTGGTGCTTTTCATTAAAATGAACAAAGCTTGAGTTATTTGTCTCAGGGACTTCCTACTGCTTATTCCTATTTGTATTCAGTCAATTTTCTAATTTAAAAAAAACTGAAATGTGGGAGATAAGATAAAAGCTTTAACAATGCATCAACTTTTAACACTAGTATACCCACTAAATGCTAATATATTTATTGATTTTATACTATCTCATGGCGTGGCTTAAGGTGGGTCTATTCACTTAAGTTGAACAGTGACCATTTTAACATACTGAAAAATCCACCATTGCTTTGTTGGATTTACTGTGCTCAGCTTATTTATATAAATGTGTACAGAGGGTTTTCAAAGAAGGGGATTTCTTTTTTTTAGCTGCATCTACAATAGAATTTATGGGGGAAAAAAATAGTACCATACAAATAAAATACAATATATTCACAAGATATAAAAATTGAGTTATTGATCGAGCCAGTCATACATAGAAATATTTCAACAAATTAACAGTGTTGTTTTCTTAATATATTCAATGATTTAAAACAAATAAAAGCAAGAATATTAATAAAAGCAACATTAAAAACAGATGGTTTCAAAATTCCATGCATCAATTTGAATTGGATCTAAATTGTTTTAGTCTCAAAAAATACATTCAATACTATGCAATTAAATAACTGATCATATAGTTTATATAAAAAAAAAGGGGAAATGACTCCAAATGACTGTATTAAATTAAATATTAAAGGGAGCATAGAAGGGCAATGCCTATACACTTAACAAAAAAACTGTAGGCCTCAAAGTTCACAATTAAAACACAATAAAACACAAAGTTATGTAATTTTTGGGGTACATCAGCCACCTTCAGAAGAAGAGTAAAACACAGATACAGTTTTCTGATAAATTGTGTAGGCCTTGCCCTTCTATCCTCATTCCAATGTTTAATTTAATTATAAAGTTTGGAGTGATTGAGAGAAAATAAAACAAAAGAGTGAAGGAATGTGTAACCCATGGTTTTAGATAAAAAATGTTCTCAAGTAGCGACACAGTTCAATTAGTGTGTTAATTTAAGTTATTATCAGTTATTGTTTGGTTCAATAATGCACCAATATTGCTTTGTGCAAACCAGGAAAGATACAATTACACCTGTTTAGAGGAATGATAATGGAATTGTAGTGAAATATGCAGGTGAACAATTAAAAAAAAAAATCTAGATAGTGATGCCAAGGTACATTTTCCAAATATACAATTTTAGGGTTTAAGAGGTTTTCTGAATTAACCATAATCCTTAAAGAAAGTTGTTCTTATGGAATGTTCTAAGTGATCTTCAAAAGTCGCAGTGACAAAGGTGTTACTTGCTGATTGGAAATTACTATGTATAAAGTGCAGGGGGGGAAAAGTTTACATTTTCTACAACATCAAAAAATACTTGTTAATTCAATTTAGAAAGTGGACAAAATAATGTTTGATATTGCATTACAATAACATTTAAGAGCTTAAGGAATAAAACTGGTGAATTTGATTGGAATTGCCTATTAGCTATATTAGCCCTTTAAGATTTAAATCTCATTTTATAATGAGCAAAGAGTATTTATGTTTTCTGTAATGTGTGATATAAAAAGTAATAGTTTACGCATAGCAACTAGAGTTGGGCTGATGCCGATTATTAATCCGATTATGACACAATCAGTGGATCCGATGATCGGCGCTCGTATTGGCGATTATTTATGCCGATTATTCTAAATGTGTGGATATAATATATATTTTAAATTCTTAAGTCATAAACATAAAATACCAATTTGGAAACAAAAAAATTCGATCTAATTCATTCCCTCAAATGTAAACACAACTTATATTTTTTGTTTTCATTAAAACTTAAAACAAATGGCGAGCAAATATTGTACCTTATCTCACCCACTGGGTCATTGGCATCAGAGACTTCAGCGCAGCTGGATTGGTCAGTTTTACAAAAAGAAGCCCCCTTCCACTCAAACAAGATCAGGATGCTGGTATTTTTAAATAACAATTTAAATTCCACCCAACAATGAATTTACCGTATGTAAAGTTAATTTGGATGTAACACTAACGTTTATCAAGAGCTTTTTTCTATACTCTCGAGCCGGTTTTCATTTTAAACAAAGAATTACAGAAAGCCTATAAAAATGTAACTATAAATGTGAAGCCAAATGTTAACTAACATATGTCCAAGTCTCTCTTTCATCTAAACACAAAATATGTGTCTTCTCCTTGTGTACAGAACTTTGTGTACCCTTATTAATTTTATTATTTGTGATACTGATTTTTTTAAATGACAGAGCCAGTTGTCCTAACAATAAAATAAACTATATTTTAAACAACTTTAAAGCTTAATTTAGACTTGATTAAAAAACAAACTTTTAATGAATGGTATCAAATTTAAAACTAAACAAATGATCGGCATCGGTGATCAGCCTAATCGGCGAAATAGCTGATCGGCCCAGCTATAATAACAATATGTTATTTTATGGGCAGAGAAAACTTATTTTAACAAAATTTGGTGAAACAAATGTATGTTATTTGGTAAAATGGCTGTTTGTCTTTTAAAATGTGAAATTAAAGGTAGAAAAAAAAAAGTTATGGCTTTGTTTCACAGCTAGAGTTAAGGGAAGGTGGTTTAATGTGCACTATTAATGTTTTTATTTTGAAAAACCAATTAATGGTAAATAAAATATTACTAAAAATAAATTGGAAGTAATTTTATACCCTTTCTCCAAAATTGAACTATTTACGGTAACATTTTTAAAAGGATGGTAAGACTTAAGATACTAGTTATAAAATAATAGTGTCTGTATATTTTAAAATGCGACCACAAAAATTATAACTATTCAAATTATATGTGACCATATCGGTGGAGATATAGTCTAAACCCAAACAAATGACAGAGATAAGAGGTTCCCAAACTGTGATCTGTGCACCACCAGTGGTACGCCGTGAGAAGACAAACAAAACAAGCAAATTAAAGTCCTAAAACGATAGGACCTCATCAAATCTTACAAACATATTACGGCCAAGTCTAACCAGAAGGAAAAGAGCTTTAAATAGACGTTGAAGAGGTATATTTAAATCTTTTTTTACATTTCTTTGTGCACTATTATACATATTAATTGAGTAGAAATATTAAATAAGAAACTGTTACTGTATTAATGGTGTTAGATCTCTGGTCTCCATTCAAAAATATACCTAGCAAATTATGGAACATGATGGGGTGGTATGGCATTCTAAGTTTAGGAACTACTGATGTAGGTAGTTGGTCCTTCATAGATTGAAATATAAATACTGACAAAGTCGGATGGGTGGAATGTAAAAATGCAATAGAATACTACTTTGTATATTTCAACCCCCAAGTGCAACCCCTTAAGTGCAATTGCCATATTCTTACATTTAAGACCTCATATTACATAGTATATCTGACACCTTAGCTCAGTCGGTAGTGTACCTTGCTGCTGAGCTAAGGGTCCCGGGTTTAATTCCCCGACATGGCTGAAAAATGTATTGTTGGTGAAATGTGGGTTTATCCTTTCACATTGATAAATTAACAGCCAAGGTCTGGATGTTGTGTCTGTCCTAGTCTTAAGTTAGATTATTAGGCATATAATGCTACAACAGGCCTAGCAAACCAGTAGTGGGAAATATATAGCTTGAATAAAAAACTGACCACAGGCTGGAAACAGTAATAGATGTTTTAAAAAAATATATATATTACATATTATATTAAACTGCATGTTTTGGTTTAATGGGAGGCTGATTGATGTCTAAAATGTTATTTATTATACCACTCATCCTCCTTAGCTTTCAAATAATATTATTACATACATCCACAACAGGTTTCTGAAAGTTTGTGGAATATAATACAAAAGAAATTGGGCCTAAAATCTTATGCTTTCCAATCATGTGGTGTGGTTATTAGTCATAAAATTAAATTAAAATCCCCAAACTTTAAAAGGGCAGCGTTAAATGCAAGCATTAACCCACCTTTTGATCCTCTTATGTGGTTAAAATAAATTAAATTTGAAATCAATTTAAAATGATCAAAGTAGACATTTCCCCCATTTCAAAATCCACTGCAAATTTATTCAACTATTGCACAAAATACTTATCTCCACTGCGTTTTTTTTTTTTAAGTAAAAGAGCAATATTTCAATGCTTCAGAGTATCCTTGGGTTTATCCAGAAATTATTTCAAAGATGTCCATTTTGTAAAGATTTATAAATTTGTTATATGAGCTGATTTAACAAATTGTAACAAGATTAGCTTTTCTTTTTTAAGGTTAAGCTGCAAAGGTGAAGTGCTTTTTATTTATTTTTCCTCTTCATCCTCTTAAAGAGTTTAGCCATGAGTTGAAATAATGGTTCCTCCCTCCTCCGAGTGAGCCAGTCTAGCTGTCTAATGTACATCACTGTTTCTAGATATCCAATGTTTTGTTGAAAGAGTGTTCTGGATTTTTATTATTTTTATTATTATTATTGTTGTTGTTACTGTTATTATTTGATATTGTTATTATTAGTTATTATTATCATTAATATTATCATTATCATCATTATCATTATCATGTCTTGTAAATAGTTTTGTCTTTTGTTGGTTTGAAAATTATAGCCTTGAATATTCCATGTGTGTTTACATTTGTTTCAAATTGATACTGTATCATTTGTTTAAAAAAATGTTAATTTGAAATTGAATTAAAAATTTAGCCCATAGAAAATAAACTATTTAAAGATTAATAATTATGTTATTAAATAACGTAAAAGAAAATTAATCTAGAATAGTTTTTGAGATAAAAAAGAGATTTTTTAGATGATATATTTCCTAATTGTGTGTATTAATAGTTGCCACCCAAAACTAAATGTCACCAATAAACACTATATATGCCGTTAACAAAGTTAGTGGTTTTAGTGATTTGGAAATTGTTATATGCTGGTTATATTGAAACATAAATAATTTTATTTAGGTTTTATTTCCCTGAACACAGCTTTTACTTAAATAAGATTATTATAGACATACTAAATTAGTTTACAAGTTTTAAAAACAGTTTCATCAAGCTTACATCGAAATAAAATAAAGTGCACATGGCCACACATTATAACTGAAAATTTGAATTAAGAATTATTTTTTTACATGTATACAAGGAAGACCAAGAGAAAAGTAGTAAGACATAATAGTAAGAAATAGTTACTAGGAAAAAACCAATTAGTCAAAATATTGTTTGAAAAAGACAAAGTGGCAGCTAAACAACTAAAACATGTAGAATTAGATGAACGTTTTCGAAAAAATTAGGTTTGTTTTAATATAATTAATAGAGGTTTTATAAAATAATGTTTATGTTTGGAACAATTGTTTTAATAGCTTCATCAAAGATGTTTTTTTCTAATTGTCTAGCAATTCTTGTTTTGTTTTCAAATATTTATGCACAAGTAAAATGCTATATTAATTAAAGACCATAGCAAATGAAAACGGACCTTTTAGAACAAAACATTATGCATCATTTATTTAAAACAGTTTGTACACCTCAAAACATTTCCTTATTTAATTATTTGCTCTCTACATCCATTATTGTTTCCAAACTATGGCCTGGGTCAGTTTTCTTATTCATAATTTTTTGCTCTGCGAGACTAACCTTTTTTTTTTATACATTAGCAAGTCAAACTATAGATATAGGCGGATAGCCTGAATGGATGGCAAGGAGAAGAAAATGCTTTAAAAATATTACAACAACGATTGTGCGTTAAACGTCTATCATGGGTCAAATTTGACTTATTCTCTTATACACATATTTTTCAACAAGCTTTAAAAATTTTATTTGGCTGTGAACGGACACAATTGTTTAAAAAAGGTTTGTTTTTTAAATTGTTGTTTTGTGATGAAATTACCTGAAGGCTATCATTATAACAAATGATTTTTAGTTTGGTTTAGACATTTACTGTTGAGGGCAAAGATAATGTTGATATTAAACTAAATTTAAATAAAAAATATTATGAATAGTAGTGATGATGATGATGATGATGAAATAGAGCTGTTTAGTAGCTGTGTGGCTTGAAAGGGAATCCAATAGGTCATTGTGAAAGAAGTGTCTTACGGTGGTTTGGTCACGTTGAGAGGATGAGTGTGAATCAAATTACTAAGAAAATATATGAAGGTAAAGTGTGTGGATACAAAGGAAGGTGTAGGCCATGTAAGACACGATTAAATGTTTTATATGAATGTGTGAAAAAGAGAAACATAAAGAGTTTTAGAATTAAAGAGCATGTATGACTATTTGCATAGATGTTGTTGAATCGAAGGGAGTATGCAAGGATAAGTAAGTGTGGAGAAAGTTAGTGAGGATGGATTAAGTACGGAGTTGTTTTTTGAGCTATAAGCACAGTTGCTTGCCTAACCCGTAAGCGAATGGCGTTATTAGGTATGTGTGTATGATCTGTCTCGCATTTAAAATAACATTGCTATAAAATTATTTCAACGCTCGTCATAACAAAACAGGTGCATATTTAAAGGACAAATCTGTGCTATTTAGGTACCAACATTTTAACAGTTCCATGATAAATTGTTGATTAATTAAATTCATAATTTCAACAAAGAATTAATTAAAATTGCTATTAGTTCAATGTCAAACAACAGCAGTTGCAAAAAAAAAAAATCATCAGTTAAAATACATAACATTGTAGTTAGAAAATGTTGTTCCATTGACAATCATATAACTATATATTATTATGAGCAACATAATTTTGAAAATATTAAAACCTTTTCTACATTATATGGACCTTGGACTTTTATTTCTTTGCTCTTGAAAAGCTTTATTTATGAAATTGTTGAGGTTTGAACACTTAAACAGTTGAATTAATACTATTTGAATAAAACAATTTAAATTTTGAGAATATCCGTGGATACATAACAATTATATAAAATATCATTCTCTTAGTCAAGATTTTTCTTAAAATTTATGATTACTTAATTTAAAATGAGCTAGTTCAAAATTTAATGATTATGGTTTTTTCAATATCTACTGAAAACATATTTTAAATAATAAACTGATCAAATGTAAAATGGTAAGGAAATAATATTTGATAATATAATACAATGCTTGTATTCTAAAGAGAATATTGAAAAAAAAATTTTTTTGGTGCCTAAATCACTTTAAAAGTATTCTTTGAAAAATGTTTAGTAACTTATTCTTTAATAGGAGCAACAATAAAAAATAGAATAAAAGAACACTCAAAATACAAACATGTTTTCAGCTGTTATCTCAAAATATAACCCAAACTTGTGGAGTTACCAAATTTTTGCAGCTCATCTAAAATGCTGTGGAAGGACCAATCCCTACTATATGACACCTCGGCTTGTGGATTGGTTATCCCCATGAATGGTTGAGATGGTGCAGCTCCCCAAGTGTCAGGACTCATACAGGAGGCGCTGGTAGTGGGGGAAAACCTCCCCTGTTGGTAAGTGAAGGCTGAATTCCAGTGCCACCAACACTGCAAACTCTGACGCCATCAGATCTTTACGGTTCAGGCGAAAAATACTTTCTGTCCTCTGAAATATTAGGACAAATCAATATTAGTCAACGTTCTAGCCAGTTAACAATATATATACAGTTAGTTTTATTAATAAATCACAGTATTAACAGCATCATTAGACATAAAACTATGGTATTTGATTTGTTTTCCATAATTAATGAAGCCAAAAACACATTTACAGTATTGTTTACCCAGTGAGTGAAATGAAAAAATATTTAAGATGTGACATCCCTGAATTTAATTTACAGGTTAAGTACCATACTTTTGAGAGAAATTAACCTCTAGCAAGTTGGCCTAAAAACAGGGTAACCAGATGTCCTCCTTTTCCCGGACATGTCCAAAATTTCAATTCTGTCTGGTGTCCGGGAGGAATTTCCAAAATATCCTCCAATTTGACAAAATTAATAAATTTGCCATTTTTTTTTTTTTTTGTTGTTTGTTTTCAAAGTGATGCATTTAGAAATTCTGAGAAGATGCTATTTCAGTTATCACTAAATGTCTTTGTACGTTTTTGTCGGCAAAATTGCCACACAGTGCTCACATGATAAAATTTGTGACTTTAGGTATCCTGTGTCGTGATTTACATAAGGCACACTATAATCTTTACTGCACAAGTCAAAAATTATGTCGGGGTAACGGGGAAGAACATATCTTCTCTCCTTTCTTCTACAAGTGGGGGGAAATTCCCCCTTTGTCTCCCACCCTAGTTCCACCATCCTTAAAGCTGACACTTTTTAAATTAGATATATATAAAAACATTAAAATATGTATGCATATATAAATGTATATTAAATATACATTCAAGTAGTAAACAATTTTTTTCTTTTTTAAATTTCCACATATATTGCAACTAGCAGCATCTATTTGGTGTATTTGATTATTTTTAAATATTAAATCTCATTGGCTTTCCAAACTACAACCAGTTAGCCGAGAATTATTTTTTTTTCCATTCATTATTGTTCCCAGTCTGTGGCCTGTGTCAGTTTTTTATTCAAGCCATATATTATTTAGCACACGTCTTGTATGTATGTTTCAGTCAGCATCATATACGGAAAATATTTTTTTCAAACATAAAATAAAATAAAATAATTACATATCTTCAAGACACCGCTGGTCACCCTGTTTGTAAACTACCTCTGGAAGCTTCCTTAAGTAAATATTTAATAGTAACTAAGTTTTATCTTTAGGATTTAGATTGTCTTGGTCCAATCTAAAAAATTGTTTAAGCTCATTCAAATCCTAGCACCCGAGTTGGGTTGATGGACTGTCAATCATGTGCCGATATATGGTAGCTAACGCACGTGAAATAAAACATTATTATGCAGCATCACGATACAGAGATAGACATCTAAAATTAGTTGTTTCTTGGATCACGTCTTAACAGCCTATCCAATCTATAAGCATATTAACACTAATGAAATAAGAATGTGTGAGGTAGAAATAAGAGGGAATGCACTAAAATTTGTGTGGAAAGAGAATGGGAAAACATTTAGGAAAATCCCGTCTTAGTATGCCTGGTCAGGATTCAAGTCCAGATCTTCCCGCCACTGATTACATAAATTTAAGTCTTTGACGATTTTAACGATGGAGAAACCTGCTTTGGTGGCCGCGTGATCTTAAGGAGCTACTCTAGCAATAAACTAGACTGCCAAAGACGAGGAGATTGTGGTTTGATCCCGGGTCGAGTGTACTGAGCATGGTTGTTCCTAAATGGTTTTACACGCTCTCTCCACACAAATGCAAGTACACTTCCTCTAAAATTAAACCTTTCCTAATCCCTAGCACATTAGTGTATTAGTACATAGGTGTATAATCCGAAATAATAGTAAAACGTTCTGCTAAAACAAGAAGAATATTGGGGGAGGGGATGTTTCCAACAACTTTTTTACACATAAATTCTACAATTTATTTAAAAATGAAAATACCTCAATAAGAGCCTTGAGAGGATCTCCTTTCACGTCGTTCAACTTGGCAGAAAGTAGCAAACATGCGCCAGCACATAATTTCCGATTTTCTTTATTGATCAAATTCCTTAGGATCAACTTCTCGAAGTAGACGTAAGCTTGGGCGACGGTGAGAAGATCCAACCCGCCGTCCATCTTGGCTATTTTACGAAGTTCGCGTTTCAAACTTCGCAGTTTACTTAAACTGAGTTTCACATGTGGGAACCTCTCTTTGAACTTGTCGTTCAACTCTTTCTTCAGGTCTGATGGACGTACATAGTCAATCACAGATGTCTAGGAAATGAATTAAAATGTAATTACTTATTTTCTAAAAACAAAGAAAAGAGTTTATTGTGGTTAAGGATGAGTTCTATTATGAAATATTAAACCTTTTCAGTACTGTAGAATATATATATATATATATATTATAAATAATAAATATATAAAAACATACAGCGTAATTTTTTATGGCACAAAAAATGTCACCACAGTGTTTTTTACAATTCATGAATACATTCTTCCTGATAAGGCATTATGTTTATGAGATGTATGAATGAAATGTCAATTTAACAAACATTATTATACTATACAACGTTAGTTCAAACTTTATTTTGGCAGTTAAAATCAGGGCTGCGAAGTCTTGAGTCGAAAGCAATTTTGGTGGAGTTTGTAAAAATGTACCGACTCTTTGACTTCAAAATAAAATCTTATAATATTATAACAATATAATGGCCTTTGTATTATTTTAATAACATCCTTTTAATATTCTTTAGAACCAATTGTTTGTAGTTTTGATTGACAAATTTACTCAAATATAAAAATCTCAATGCCAAAGAAGCTTCCCATGAAGTCATCTGTATTGGAGCATTTTACTGCAGTAGATTTGTTGTTACTAATTAATATACATTAGCTGATTATGAAGGAGTCAGAGTCGGACAGTAGCTAGAGGACCTCACTAGAGAGGAACACTCGGACAATAGAAAAATAGAGGAGACACTCGGACATAGAAAAATAGAGGAGACACTCGGACATAAAATAGAAAACACATAGATGGAGACACTCGGACATAGAAAAATAGAGGAAAGACTCGGACAAGTAGAAAAATAGAGGAAAGATCGACAGTAGAAAAATAGAGAGAAACTCGGACAGTAGAAAAATAGAGGAGAACTCGGACATAGAAAAATAGAGGAAGACTCGGACATAGAAAAATAGGAAAGAGTCGGACAGTAGAAAAATAGAGGAGAGACGACATCGGACAATAGAAAAATAGAGGAAAGAGTCGGACAGTAGAAAAATAGGAGAAGAGTCGGATAGTAGAAAAATAGAGGAAGACACTCGGACAATAGAAAAATAGAGGAGACACTCGGACAGTAGAAAAATAGAGGAAAGATCGGACAGTAGAAAAATAGTGAAAGACTCGGACAGTAGAAAAATAGAGAAAAGACTCAGATAGTAGAAAAATATGGGACGTCTAATCAAAGGCTTGTTGTGCTGACTCCACAGCCCTGGTTAAAATATTCTGTATCAAATTAAAAATTACCAAAGTTGATTGGCTGAAAAATAAAAATTTCTTTCACATGCACATGCATACCCACACACACACACAGATATATTGAATAGTTTTTGAAAGTTTGGAGAAATCAGGTGCTGGAACGGTAACTCAAGAGTTAGATAAAAACACACAGCTAGTGATGACCCTGTGAAGACCTCTAGTGGTCTTAATTAGGTTGATGTTTGTCTATTAGAAAAAAACTATCTAAGAGGCTGAAAAGCAAATGCAATGGAAGAGGGACAGCTGTGTATGTGAACGTATGTGTGTGCAGACCATATCACAGATAATTTTTTATGTTAACATAAGAGCATTATTTTTGAGAGCACATCATAGAAAAATGATATGAGACTCTAATTTGTGAAGCACTAATTTAATCTTGATCAGATTCACAGGAGACTTTTTAATCCTCTTCATGCAAAATATAGTGCAATTCTTTAAATTCAACCATCTCATCCTGAAGTTTAAGGTCAGAAGTCAATATTTTATATAAGCGAAAATTTGTATTTAGATAAGAGATAACAACAACAACAAAATTTCATCTAAGAGAGATAATTTTAAAAGTTAAGTCAATTTTTGAGTAATAATTCTTTGAAACTAACCATTTGGGTGTTGACTTTTTTTTTTTTATAAAGCTCACATTTTCAGGGAGAAAAATTAAGTTGTTTTTAAAAGTTCAATATTACATATGGTTTTTTTATATAATTTATCTGATAAGTTAAAGATATTTCCCTATGTGACAATCAGCACTGAAATAGATAATGTTAGTTCGTGTTTAGTGGCGGTGTGATCGGCGGTAATTTATCGTTTAGTTTCTTACAATTGGTAGAAGAGGATGATATACCTACTCTTGAATGGCCATACTATTGTCAACAATGCAATAAAAAAGAGTGTGCTCACACCCTATTGCCAAAACAAAGTGATGAGTACATGGTATGCTAATTACACCCTATGCTTAAACGAATCAGTTGAGGACACACACAAATGGCTCAGCGGGAAACATGGCGCCTACATGCACTTATTTAAGTAGGTTAAGTAGAAGGGGTGTACGAAGGTCACTTTTTAAATCAAAAGTGAAAGTTTAAATGAAGCTTGAAACATGCAAACAAGAGTTTAGGCCTTAAGTTGAAGATGAGGCTTTTGTCGTTGTCACATAACACTAATTTTAATTTTTTAAATCATCCATTAATATATCTAGGTAAAGAGAAAGGTTTAGAGAGAAAAAAAACCAAAAGCATCAAAATTAATTTATGTTGACATATCTTATTTTATCCATGCTTATAATATTATAATTATTTAATCATTAAGCGGTGTTAAGATACTACTTAGTAGCTGTTATAGAATTGATTAAATGTTGAAATACCTCATATTTAGTTAGCTATTTCAAATCTTTTCATAATATATCGAAGTTATCCTATCCCTTGAAAATGTTTCTAAGATGAAACGATTAGTGTGAGTGTTGAAGTCGAAACGAAGAAGATTTGGGCTTCGTCTTTGACGTTTTGAAGCTTCGCACACTCCTATGTTTCAGTCAATTCAAAACCAATTATGGCATTAGAGCATGTAAATAAAGTAGTGAACAAAATAAACACCGATTGTAAGTGATTTGAACCTACCATATAGGATGTGAACGTAAGTAAAGTACGGTGTTTTCCCGCTATGAGCTCGGGGTCATCCAACAAATTCGGACTGTAATGCGGCACTGCCGATATCGTTTCATCCCAATCGTGCACCTTTGACTCTGAAAGTATTGGAGGCGGGGATCCCGGGACACCGTGAGTTGCCGACCGATGGCCCGCAGCGTCATAGGAAAAAACACCTGCAAGCAATAAAGTTTAATACTGAAGATTTTACTTTGAACCCCTTATTTTAATTGAAATTTTAATATGTAAACAATTGAACCTTAATAGGTATTTAAATACTTAAGCTAAAATGTAAAAAAATTCAACACGAAATAAAAAAATGTTGACACTAAAGCGCTTTTAAAAAATGCATTCTTAAAGTTTGGATGGTGAATAAAAAAATTAATCAAATAACGCTTTGATCACTGCAATGTTTTCCTTTGGTTTTAACAGAAACTTATGAAAGGAAAAAACAAGTTCACACTGTCCTACATCTGCCTCATCAATAAATTATTGGAATGGGCCCTTATTTCAACAAATACAAATTTCAATAGTAATAAAAGTTTAGATTGAGTCCATTTAATAAACATCGTTATACATGAACTGCACAGTGATAGACTCACATTGTGGTGTGTGTATATTTTATACGGTATCATCTTCCCTTTGAGCAGGTTCCTGTTTGTTTGGTGCTCTGTTGTTTTAGAACCTTAGGATGTAAACATATAGCAGGTATTCATATGTCAACATCACTTTATCTTCCATTTTGAGAGTTAATGTTTTTATTCTAAAACATCACTGTTATCATTATAATTAGAATACAATGAATTATTATTATTACTATTATTATAATTATGGTAGGGTGATTGTGAGATGAAACGGAAGACCTGCAGTTTAACGTGGGATCCGAACCACGGTGGAGGCCTGGGCATTCCACATATTCACAAGTTGTGATTAATACACAGTCTTGTCAGAGGGGAAGGAAGGGTTTGGCAATAAGATAAATCTGTACCGGGACCGAGGATTTGAACCCCTCACCTCCAGCACAGAAGTCTGACACCTTACCCCTAGACCACCAGGCCATCAATGAATTATTGAAATCAATAAATACATAGTAAATAATTGTACTAAGTTACCTATTTACATTGAGATGGAAGAAACCCATACAATTTTTTATATCTTAAAATCTCAATGGATGCAGCGGTGTCCAAATGTAAACAAAATAGTTGTGAGGATGTCCCTTTCTTTTTAAAACACCCTCCTAGGGAAACATAGGGCACAAGGTGGGTCTAATGACGCTCTTTCAGCCATTTTATAAATATACAACGCCACAAGAAGCTGTTTGGAGGAAATTTCCTTTGGTTTCTTACCCCTTTTATTTATTTTGACTTCTTTAAATATTTTTTTCTACCCTTTGACGGTCATACCACTTTAAAAAAAATGTTTTGCAACCTTTAGACCATGCATCATCGCATGCCAATAAACTCCGTGATACAGTCGGCTAGAAATCTTAAATTTACAAGAACACTATTGCACATGGATAATTTCTGATTAAACATTAATGGAGATCAAGAGTTAAAAGATGTTCCTAATACTGAACATCAATGAAATATTAAATGATATTTGGATAATAACTTCATTGAAAAGACTGTTTTTGGCCATTTTTGAATGGCTTCACAGATAAGTGTTGTTCACAAATCTTCATTCTGTCATAATATGGACACACTGTGGTTATTAACAAGAAATTTGTCACTTTATCCCCCATGGTCACCGAGGAAAATTTCGAGTAATCATTCAAATACGAGTGCACTGCACACATTTCTGGAATATCATAAGTCTTTTCTTTTCCCTTTTACTTCCATACCACACACGCACACGCACACACACACACACACACACACACACACACACACACACACACACACACACACACACACACACACACACAAATGCAGATGCAAGCCAGAAGCTAAGTTGGGCCTGCTATGGTGAACGCTCTTAATCACCTTAACCGATGGATTTTACTGAAAGAATGTATTGTGATAATATTTTTGTGAGTTTTTAAATGTTTGACAGAAAAGTTTTTCAGATATAAGTGTGCAAGCTCTTTAGTGATTAATTATTTAAACTGATTTAGACATTACAGCCACAAAAAAAAAAAAAAAAGTTTTACAATATCAGTAAGGGAGAGAGTTAATTTTTAAATATTAAAAATATTTTGAATTTGTTTGCTAAACTAATGATTCTTTTAAATAAAATCTGGCGAGTAGGTATCTATTTGATTCCTTTTGATAGTTTAATCTGTTCACTAACACACATTAAATGTATATATAAAACATTTATATTTTTTTTTTATGAAGTTGATCATTCATGACAAATTAACTAATATGTTTAAAAATGAGGTGGCCCAATGGCTAAAAATTTCCATTATTATAGAATTAACCAATATAAAATGTAAGATATTTTATTAAAAAATGTAAATGTAACTAATTTACTAAAAATATACACAGAGATACTAAACAAAATATAATGTTATTGCATATTAAGATGTGTTTAACAATACACATTAAAACAACCTATATTAACTCTATACGATTTATGAAATAGTATGTACAAAGCATTAGCAACTAAACTAACAATAACAATGATTGTAAAATAAATACTAAGATGCTACATCATAAACAGTTTTAAATACTAACATATGATAGTGAAAGAACTAGTAGAACCAGTGAAAGACTAGAGAAACAGTTGTTGATTTCCTTCACCCGATTATTCGGCTTGATCGGTACCGGATAATGCACAGATAGTTGAAAAACATGGATAATCAAATACAATACTTTTTATTTTTTGCAGGAATGGAGGGGAAGCTAAGAGCCGTAGGGGATTGAATAAACCGATTACAGATAATCAGAAATTTACAGTTCTTTAGTTTGAAAAAAATATGGCAGATATAATTTTTTTTTTTTTATTTAGCACCGTGTCTTACTACCCGTTCGGGTTATACGCTTAAGTACTAATTACACTAATTGATTAGGAATTGGGAAGGTTGAATTTAGAGGAAGTGGCAGATATACTGTCCAACACCTTAGCTCAGTCGGTAGCGTGTCTGCCTACTGTGCTAAGGCTCCCGGGTTCAATTCCGGCATGTCTGAAAAATTTTATCATTGGTGAAACGTGGGTTTACCCTTTCACAGTGATAAATTATGGCCGGGGACTGGATGTTGTGTCTGTCCTAGTCTTAAGTTACATGATAAGGCAAATGAAGCTATGGCAGGCTTAACAAATCGGCAGTGGAAAGTAAATGGCTTGAATAAAAAAACTGACACAGGTCACAGACTGGAAACAGTAGTGGATATAAAATGGCAGATATAATACAAAAACTAACATAACAACATATTCGGTCTAATGTAGAGAAAGTATGGGTCTGTTTAGCAATACTTCTTGAAACACAAAGTTAAGAGATTTTTTTTAAATAGTTGCAAATATTTTATTATGAATAGCTTTCAAACCCTAAAGAGGCAAAATACAAAATTCACTTCTTGAGAGAAATTTTTTGCATATACTTTGTTAGAGATTAAAGACTTTATTAACAGTTACCTATTTATCGACCAGAGTAGTAGCTTTTAGCTGCTGGAATGAATGCACTCATTTGGTTGGCATGCAACAGTTTTAATAACTGTATTATGACAACCAATTATTATTATTGTTAATTTTTGTTTTCTCCAACAGGAGATATCTGGCTAATGTAACTAATGTTATTCATTCTTTTTAATAGCTCGTATTTACTGTCCTGATTTATAACTCTAATAAGTCTTATTGGTGCAGTCGGTGACTTCTAACTCCATTTCATGTAATTAAGTTTAACAGTCATTACTGAAAATTGTATTTTCACTATTTCGTTATCAACAGGGCTTTTCCTATTACTATTTTAAATGGTAAAAAGTTTGATAAAAGGCTCAAGGAAAAAAAAATATATACCAATGCGAAATTTTACATTGAAAGCTTTTTTCTAAATACTTCATGTATTAACATAAATTATGTAATGTTTCTTTAATGTTGCCAGAACTTAATGAGACTTGTTAGTTTGAGTAAAGTAATATTTCCTATCATTATTATTACAGACATTTGTTACCAATTTGTGCTTGTATTAGAAAATAATCTTAATGATCCACAATTGGACTTGGGTAACAGATAAAGATAAAAAAGTTTTAAACCGAAAATTATATCCAATACGTTTTCAAAATAAATTCAAACAACTAAACTGAGAATCAAACTGTGGACCCAAATATAAAATCAATATTGAAACATATATAATTTATTTATTTATTTATTTGAGGTATATTACGTGCACTTTCCGAACCGATTGATTATATTAGCACACACATTCAAGGGTTCTTTACATGTCACAATCGACATGAGACTGACGGCTTTACTTCCCCTCCAAAGTTGTGCTACATATTTATATCACTAAAGAAACATATGAACATCAGGTCCTGAGGCGAGCACTTTACCTCAAGACCTCCGAGGTCGACAAATATAAAATCCAAATGGCAAACTAATGAGGGGAAATTATTTTTTACATATACATCCAATTTGATTGAAATTTACTATGTTTTATAATCGGGATTATAAGCCATAGTAACCGGAAGAATGTAGATAAACTATTAAAATACTACTTTTCCTATAAATTTACATAGATGGAAAAGGGCCAAATTAAAACACACAAATATAAAATAAAAAAGTAACTAAATATGTCACTAAAATGTAAAGAGTACCAAACAATCATTGACTGTGAATGTTAAACACGATATCTGTGAATAATTCCCAGACCTATTTTCATGCAACCAATTTTCTTTAAAAGTGTGTTTGATAAACAACTGGGAAAAAAAAAGCAACCCTAACTTGTTAGTTTACTTGATGAATCCTAGCTTTTAAGAGTACTGTATTAGGTAAATTAATCACTATTATATATTATTTTAATTAGAGTTGGGACGATTTCGCTATTTCAAGAATCCAAATCATGGAAAAAATTATGAACATAAAAGTAAATATAAATATAGTATAATAATAGGCCTACTATTGTATTTTCTAACTAGATGTTAACATTATTTATTATAATCCATTCATTTTAACATTCATACATTCAGTCAAATGTTAAATTACTGGTCTGGGGCCTGGTTGTTAAATTCATCCAAAATTATAGTTGGTTCTAAACCACTAATAAGCAGTATTAGTTCTCTAAAACAAATTTCACTTGAGAATTTAATAGAATAATTTTTTTTTAAAAGTACCGATATTTTAGTCTAGAACCCAAAATTTTCTTGAATCTCAAATATCGTTAAGGACTTGAGGGTCCTATCCCTAATATTAATGTATTAATATCAAATTGAGTTTTACACACGAAGCCACAAATACAAGTTTTTAAGAAAACTAGCAAATATGTTTATTTTGAGTTATTTAAAAAATTTTGAAAAACATTGTTTATGAAAAAAATTAATTTAAATGCAACGGTTCATTGATATAAAATTTTCAAATAACCAAATCAAGTAAAGCAACACAAAAAATTTTGTGATAGTTCAAATAACACTTAAAAAGTACTAGTAATTATTTCTTCTTGAAAAATGTTTGGTCAATGTCTCATGCTTACCATTAATACAAATCCAAGCATTGAAATATAAAATTTAAATCATATCATGCCAAACGAGACAGTAAATAATGTGATAGTTGTAAGAATGAAAGTAAGATCTAGGAAATAGGTCAAAATAAATTACACCATCTTCCAACCATGCCCGAGTCCTCGCTAGAATTCAGCTCGGTGCCTCTTTAACTACAAAGCTGAATAAAGTATGAATTTCCTACGATGATAGAAATGTTGAACAGTTATGGGATTAGAAAATAGTTACAGATTCAGAAGACAGAAAAGGAAGAGAAGTAGAAGCAAAGTTTCCCAACTGCGGTAAGGGGTGTACATCTGTTTACAACAGCAGAACACTTCTACTAGGTGCAATTAAAAAAAATAAATAAAGATACTGTACGCTAGGGCTGGTCGGGCACCCGAAATTTCGGGGCAATAAATCGGGCATTTAAAAATCCCTGAATGTCGGGCAAGTATTTTATAAGCCCGTATTTTGATCGGGTATCTCAAGAACTTGGTAAGTATATAATACCATGTTAGCACTAACCTCTAGTTAAAACTTTGTAAAAAATGGTGTTTAACTGATTTTCATAATTAATTATTTTAATTCAACTAATATTAAACAAAGGTAAGTATTATTTTTTATTAATTGTAAATTATGTTTGCTTTCAACAAAACTACAAAAACATTTCTCACAGGTTACAAGTTTATAACATAGCAAAATCATGATTCCTACGATTTAATTTCCTCTGTCAATGCCAACAACATAACAAATTCAACATTTCCACATTTAAGATTTTTAGGCCCTATGCTTGTGAAAACTTAATTTAAATTAGTTTTTTTTTACATTTCTTTAATTTATTATTACTAACCAGATTTGCTAGGACATAAATAGAAAAGTACGCATCAAATGAACAATAAATAGGAAACGGCCATTTTGCATTTTCTGACTGTATTAACTTGTAATTTGAAATTGAATAGGCCTGTCACAAAGTTGTTTGCAAAATGAAATGCCCGCCCGAGTGTAATTTTGTAATGCCCACCTGATACAAATATTTGCTGCCCGACTACCCCTACTGTACGCTTTGCAAAAATTTACCATTTCATATCCATATGCCAGGTTAAGGTTTTTGTCCTGGAATCAAATTGCAAGAAAAACATTTTTGAGTGTCTTCTTTTAATGTAATAAATATTTTAAGATCTTAAGAGTCATGTACCTAAATAAATATGATGAAATTATTAGCAAACAAACTATTGTATCATTGTACTATTGTATATTTTGTGTTTATTTTTGTGGTTATAAATGAAATAGATGGCAAGTAATATATCTATCCATAAAATGAGTTGATATAGTACTAAAAAAATCGTTTCTATTCTTCTAAATTAAATTTTCCAAAGTTTTTCAATAAAATTGCTAAAACAAGAATGGTGGATCATGAAATGTGTGTGCAAATTTAACAAAACTTGAAACATCTTTAAATTATATGTCATGCAATCAGTGTAATTTCTCAGATAAAGTAAAAGACTAAGTGATTTCTTTAAAATAAGTATCTTACATATGTTCAACATCACACAAACATTGTCAAACAAGGACAACTATTCTGATAAACCAGGTAACTCGTGTTTAGTATTTCTTCAAACAATTTTCAGAAACAAATGCATCATGTACATCCCTAAGGTGAACGGTGATGTAAAAATTAATTCGATATTACACAACATTTTTACAAATCTTGCTGTATTCTGGACCAAATATAATTGAGAGTATTTATACCTTGTAGGCCTTATAAGGTTTTTACATTTTAGTTTTGTGATGCATAATATTCATATTTTATCCTCGCATGTAATAGTTATTTGATTATATTCAAATATTGAAACTATTTAAATAAATGTAGGATAAGCTATGTTGGGCGTCTAAGCAAAACTCACCTTTAAGTATTTTTTTTATAGATTTTAAAGTCAATGATAACCTGTATTATCATTATTGTGACAAAAATAAATAAATACATTTATGTAGCCCATAAAAAGTTTATCATAGCAAGTAATTTGCAAATCAGCGATTTAACAAGCCAGTACTGTAACTGTTTCTTCTAACCAACTCTTAATAAAAATAGCATATGCTTGCCATTTTACCTGAAGTTAACTTTATACTTTATGAGCTCAGTATCAATTATAATTGCTTAAATTAGTTACAAAAAAATTTTATTTTATTTTCATGGCCCGTTAAATTCAAATAATGCTTCAAGTTAAGAACTGTCTATAGTGGAAAATCAAGATACATTTCCAGGAACAAGTTTCTTGGATTTACGATATGGATTTATTTTTATTTTGTGTACTTACAAGCCTTTTGAAGTACTATTGGAGCATTGAATATAAACGTACCCAATCAGTAAAACAGTGCAGCAGTGCCAAAAACATGTTATAGACATATTCACGGTAGAGTAAATTGAAATTCGGTATTAGCTAAAATTGAACTACTATTTGATATGCACCAATTTTCTATTTTACACTGTAGTTTTAATTCAAAGGTTAATTAAAGAAAATAGTTAAATAGAATGTATCAATATTATAATACAGAAATAATTGTTTGTGTGTAGGTACGCTACAAACATAAAACTGTTAGTTTTTCAATGAAGATTGTAAATATGTTTTCACACGCTACACCACAATTAAGCCCCTTTCAGCCGTATAACGGCTGCCAACAACAAGAATGCAATCTGGATGGCTGTTGAAACTTATTTATGATAATTAATAATGGTTTTGTGTTAAATTTATGAAAGATCCATTATTTTGTTTTCTTTGAGTCCAGTCCACATTTTAGTTTTGGCGGGGGAGATTATCTGAAATAATCTCTTCATCGCGCACCTCACAGCATTTTACTCCAACACTCCCCTCTTTACTATGTTCTTCCGCATAACAGTGCAATGCACTCCTCCAATGTAATTCACCGATCGTGACTTGCCACACCTCTTCGACTTGTCTTCCTAACGTTGGTTCACTGTTACGTTTGTCCCCGACAAAGCATCAGACTTGAGGCTTTTCTCTCAAGAAAGTTTTAATACATATTTGGTCCCCAAAATCTTTGTAGTTTGTTGACAGTTCCCACCCCGTGGCGGGTAGTAAAATGCTTCCGTCTTCCTCTATCCTTCCACCAGTCTTCCTCCTTTAATATATTCCATTCTTCTCTTCTCACTTGCATACTTTCTGTTATCTGCTCCTATCTCTTTCTTGGTCTACCTTGCGGTCTTTTTCCTACATACTTCATTTCCCCACAAGAATGGAGGGTAGATATATAATATTCATATAGTAAAAGACAGCAGCTCATCAATGTTCACATAACAACGCCGATGATCTTTTCCATCAAACATTACCGGTTCAGTTCCAGAGAACCCCCTGCGCCTCTGATAATCGACATCCCAAGGTCCAACTCGATTATGAGCACAGATTCCCTTTATTGACCCCAACGCCTGTTCTTTTCGGAACTGCTGGGATCACTAGCAAACCAGTTCTAACATAAGAGGCGGTTGTAGGTCGTGTGATGGAAATGTGTCGTCGGAGGTCATCGACCTATTGTAAGGGGTTGGACATACTGGGGACTCCTCTAGGCTGGCGTAACTTGCAGACGCCCTCCTGTAAGAGGGCCTAACAATATATCTATCTTCAAGAGTCAGGGGTCAAATATAGTAAGATTTTGGTAGGAACAAACTTTTAGAAAATACAATTTTTTTTACGGTCAACAACAATAACTTTTCATATATTATTTTATAGTTATTGATAATATCTGTCAAAAGTGACAGATTCAGATAACATAGTAGGCATATTAATATTGAAAGTAGAGCTAATAATTTTTCTAACTGTCATATTAGTGCTTTAACTGTTTTCCTATGAAAACTGGGCTGTATTATGAGTATCTTTAATTCCTATTCTTATTCCTATTCATATGAAATTAAAAAGATAGCATCTAACTTTTGTATTTAATCTATGATGCAGGGACAAGTTTGAATTTTGCCATATGTTTTACATTTTATGTTTTTTTCCAAGTAGTGGGACAAAAAAATACTCCAACAAGTCTTAAACACATTTATTGTAAGAAGGTTTAACCAAACTAAGTGATAGTACTTGTTTAAGAAAAAGTAGGTGAATTAGACCTTATATGCATACTTGCCTCAAAAATGTTTTCACCCCAATTTTCCTCATATGCATTTTCTTTATGGGCAGTTTAATTTTCTTTGACATAGTAACAATTATATCCTCTCGTAATACATACTTTAGGTACACACCAAAATGTTTAAAAAATAAAACATAAGTAACACAACCATACTGACGTGTATTTATTAATATTGTGCTTGTAGTCAAAAATCTTTATTTCTTTGTGGTATTTCTACGCAATTGATTTCATGAAACATTTCAATCTGTAATTTTCTTTTTCTGTTTTTAATGTTTTAAGGACAAAAGTGAAGAGAAGAAAAAACTGCTCGATCATTATTCTTGTTTTAAAGGACACACATAAGTGTATATTTATGTACCTTGCTAGGACATGATGCTTCAAGGAGCCGTGTGGCACATCAACAGATTCATTATCCGAGCCGCCATAGTATTTACGATCTCGGAAGAAATGACGAGATGGAATAAGCAGCTTGCCATAAGAGATTTCCTGTAACAATAGAAACATAATCAATTACACCCATAAGTAATTTACACATTTTTCAAGTACTTATTTATGAGGTCTTAAAATCCAGAAAAAAAGACATTAAAATTATTTTTATAACAATGAAAATAGTGTGGAAAGTCCCAAAAATGCTTATTTTAAAAATATAAACTGTCAATCCACAAATAACAGTAGTTTTCTGTGAAAACTAAAAAGTGATGATAAAAACTATTCAAAAACCACTGAGTTTTATTGACAACTAACATGGAAGAGAAATAAAATAAAAAGAACAACAGAGAGGTCAGCTTGTTTTGGTTTAGCACCCTGCACCCCTGTGCATTGGGTGTGAAGGGGAAGGCCCAGCACATGATCATCCAGCCCATGCTTGACTAGTGAAGGGGGAATTCCTGGAAACATTATTTTTGGAAATAATATTTATAATACTGTACTCAATGAATATTCATAGTGATTTTATTCCAATGGAGGTTATTTTATACGTCTCACTACCTATTCAGGTTGTAACTAATTACGCTAGTGCTTAGGGATGAAAAAGATTTAATCTAAATGTGGTGCACCCGCATTTGCAAGGAGGGAGAGCAGAAAGCCATTTAGGTAAAAGCACCCTCAGTACACCTAACCAGGATTCGAACCCAGATCCCCCCTGTTATTGGTAGTCCAGTCTATCGCAAGAGTGAGACGACTTTGACGATTCGACCACCAAGCTGGTCATACTAATATCTAACATAGAACCAAATCTCCTAAAATAATAATTAAATTATGAATATTTATTATTATTAAAGTAAAATTTCGCTTGAACTCAAATATATTTACTAATTTAGAACCAAATAAAGAATTTTATTTATTTTTAAAAATAACTCAAAAAACTTCCATCTTGCGAATATACCCAAAAAATGATATAACCTCATTGGTGGGTGAGTTAGGATTGGCATCCATCTTTTCTTTTTAATTTAGGTGTATTATTTATATGCCATATTATTGTAAATAAAAATCAGGCACCAATTATATAATCTATCAATTGCTGGCAATGTAAACACAGAGATGAAATAGCAATAACAACTATAAAACAAGTTGCGTACTTGTCCTTCTTGCCCCCTCTCTATTCCCAACAAGTCAAATGGGTCAATTCCATCGGTAATGGCCGAAAGAGGGCGGGGGCCAGAGGCATGTCTGCGACGGCCTCCTTCTCGTCTCATGTCACTGCGCCCACCGCGGTGCCCCTTATTGTATGCCAGCAGCGAGAAGATGAGTAGAGGGATCCTCTTGGTAGAGACCAGGACCAAACGCTCGTCACGGAAATGCTGATCTCTGGTCGGCCGCACGAAGCGCACTTCCTTGCTGGCCCCGCCTTGTTGTATCTCTGGGACATTGTTACTGCCCTTACTGCGAGCGGCACTTGACACTAAGCTCTCGTTGCTGCTGAAGGGGCGGGTCTTGTCATCTGCCAATGAGCTTTGGTGAGTTAGGCGTCGACGCTGGTTGAATTTTCGCTCCGAGCCGTAGTCGCTGCCAACAGTGCTGGTTCTGAAACAACAACAATGTTATTTATTAATATTTTATACAAAAGTGAATGTCAAATGGGAGAGTGTGTTTAAAATAAAACTATTAGTATGTGTTTGTGTATTTAAAAAAAAAAGCCTTGAACATATATTTGAGCACGTAAATTTTAGCTTTGACACAAAAGTCAAGCATATAGCCAAAAATCTGAGGAAAGTGTAATTTTAAAGCTCTGATTGTCATGGGGTGTAGATTGTTCTAGTAAATTTTGCTAAAGGTGAGGCTGAAGGGAACGCAAAAAAAAAGTTAGTGTTTTTGCAGTTTTTCTATAAAAACTTTTTTTGGTCAAAATAAATCCTATATTGTTTCAATACAAATCTCTAGTTTAATTTTATTCACATGACGATGTCAAAGGGTGTTGAATATCTGTCAAGGATGTCCTGGAATTTAATGACAACTTTTTCTCTCCCTTTAAAAAGTTTCTCATTTAATTCTGCTATGTTGATGACAGATATTCAACAACAGTTTATATCACCATGTGAAGAAAATTAACCTCTGTTTGTACCAAAGCCATATTTTATTTTATTTGGGCAAAAAATATATTTTACTATAAAAACTGGAAAAACACCAGCCTTTTCTCCTGTTCCTTAGATCTCCACCTTAAAGTTCTGTATCAAACGTTCAAAACATTATATCTTTTTGAAATTTAAAAATGTTATTTGATTAAAAAACAACAACTATTAATTGGTGGTTTTATTTTTAAGATTTGTAATTTAAAGTTTAGGCTAAGAAAACGGAGTTTGATAACTTAGGCCGTAGTTCTCTAATTACTTAGTGTGAGCTTGACTTTAAAAACCAACATTTTCTTTTAAAAAAAAGTCATCATATGTGTTTCAGAGAAAATAACATGATTATATCAAAAAGCAAATACATAAATAATAATGGCTTGTAGTTTGATAAATTGTTGGGAAATATTAACCTTAATGTGAGAAAAGAGGTAATTTATTTTCGAGGAAGAGAAGAAATATAAATAATCAACAAGAGAGACTAGAAGAGTGCTTATTGTGATAATATAAACAAATAACAGATTATTTTAATAACCATATGGATGATTTTTGGACAGATACAAAGTCTAAAACATTTTAGATATAAATTAATTCATGGATGTTTATTAGATAACTATTTAATTATTTGCTCATATTCAAGTACATATTAACATGATGATGTTGATAAGAGAAAACAAATAACCCGACAGATTAAATTGATTTCACCAGTGTCCACACTAATTCACATCAGTTTACAATATTCTCACTTAATGACCGACAATCAGGCACATAGTTAAAAAAAAAACATATAGGTATGATTTTGATATGGAGTGAGTGACCTGTTTCAGTGGATGCATAGTCTAACACGCTACTCTCTCAGTAGACTAGACAGCAGATGACGGAAAGACCAAGGTTCGAATCTCAGTCAGGTGTATCGAGTTTTTTCTAAAATTATTTTCCACTCTTCCTCTGCGCAAATGTGGGTACATCTCCTCTAAATATAACCTTATTAATCTCTAAAAACATTAACCTAATTGGTACAAAAGCGTATTACCCAAACAAGTAGTGAGACACGGTGCTAAAAATGAATTTAAAAAACTGGGAAAGATTTACAATATTTTGTAGTGTGGTCAAATCTCATCTTTATGTATTAATGTTTTTTTCGATTAATTGATCAACAATACATAAAACTCACTAAGACTTTATTAAATTTTACTTTTACTATCACTGACTAATTTCTCACATCATTATATTATCAGCCACATATTTAGGATTCAATTTTGAGAACAAGGTTAGGATGAGTAGCCACAAATTTACTCATGCATAACTTTAACACGGACATATAAACATTAACTTGCAATATTTTATGTGCAGAGGAGGATTAAGGAGAGGACTATAAGGGGGCCATGGCCGCTTGAAGGAGCTCCTTGAAAATCAAGTACTTTTTTTACTACAATTATTTTATTTAAAATGTTAAAAACTATAGTTTTTATAAAAGAATAATTTGAAAATGAAACAAAGAAATAAGTATATTATCTCTTTCATTCCAACGAGTATATTCGAACATTTCCTTATGCCCAGAGTTAAAATGTGACCAGGATTTTTTTTTCTTTCTAAAAGGGTCATAAAAGTGTCAATGAGCGCTTTGTAGCAGTCATAAACTAGTTAATATTCTTGAGGAGTAATTAATGTCACATTGTGTTTATTTCTCATTTGGAATTCTGAGAAATCAAAACTGCTCCAGTTGTACAAGAAATCTAAGCCAAATATGAATAAATCAGTATATTTTATTCCTTAAAGTTAAAACTATTACTGTGGTTGTCGGCTGGTCAGTTTATACTGAAAGAGGGGGGGGCGGGGGGGGGGCGAATAGATGGATAGAGAGCAAGTACAATTTTAGAAAAAGAGGTTGTAGGACCCTCACATACTTCAAGTAGCCCCCAGCCCCTGAATTCCTTGATCTCGACCTGTATTTGTGACATCACAGGTCATGGAAATAGCTGGCTGCATTCAACACACTATCCCTTGGGCAACTGTATATCTCAGATAACTGTTTACATTGTAGTGTATATTAAAATTCAATAACTCTTTATTTTTTTTGGATCAATGTTTTGAAAAGGTGAATTCTTCAATAAAATGTGGTATTTGTTGAAATTTTTGGAGGTGGGTTTGTGGATCTCTGGACCATAAGCCCCCTTCTCCCCTATCCCCCTTTGTCAAAGTGCGTGTTGGCCCGCTCATCATATAGTTCTCGAGTACCTTGCCATAGTTTAGAGATAGCACATTCAAATCAACAAAAAAACAAAATCAAGGTTGTTAAATAAACAATTGCTTTAATCACTAAACCTGTCTAATCATTTTTGGTGCTTCTTCTGAAACTTATTGGACGTTATTAGAGATGTTCCCGTTAGTTCAAAATTTAATAGAGTGTCGCCCACAAAAAAAAAAAATCTGGCCACCACGTTAGAATTTTACCAAAGGACTAGTAAAAGAGAATTAAATAAAAAAATTAGGCCATATTAAGAGGACTAAGATGACATACTTAACATCTTCCCTAGATCTGACAAGTAATTTTTTTTAGAACCGCATCTTATTTCTGTTACAGGTTATACGCAGATGTACTAATCATGCTAATGAGTTAGGGATGAAGAAGGTTGAATTTGGAAGAAGTGTACCCGAATTTGCGTGGAGGGAAAGATTGGACAACCATCTTGAAAAGAAACCTCAGTACACCTAGCTGGAATTCGAACCCCCAATCTCCCTGTCATCAGCAGTCTAGTCTAACACGAGAGTTTCCTTAGACCATGCGGTCACCGAAGCAGGTCTGATTAGTATAATCACTTCAATAATTGTAGAAGTGATATTAAGTTGAAAACAAAATCAACAAGAGCTGAGCAACAGATGTGTTCTAACGACTACCAGATTAGAGTTAATATAAATTATATCCTGCCAGCCAAGCTTCTACAGAAGTTCAACAGTCAGCCAAACATGTCACCTTGCTGTTAAAAAAAACAACTCTATCTGGTTTATTTTGTGATCCTATCTTATCTATTTAGAGTCACTGAATTATAGTTCAACCTTGTTTACTTCGTAATGCCAGCTTATGTAACCAGGACTGTTTTAGTAATGAAATGTAGTAATTTAATGTGGAGATATAGGGGAAGTGAGGAAAATCTGGTGTTTTTTGCAGTTTTTATGGCAAAACTTTTTTTTTGTCAAAATAAATAAAATATTGCTCCAGTACAAACATAAGAGTTTGATTTTCTTCACATGGTGACTTCAAAATTTCTTGAATATCTGTCAAGGTGTTCTGGAATTTAATGACAACTTTTTCTTTTAATTTAAAAACCTTGATAGATAATGCCTCCATACTCAAGATGGGTATTAAGGAACTGTTTATATCAACATGTGAAGAAAATTAAACTCTATGTATGTACCAGAGCAATATTTTATTTATTTTGACCCAAAAAATGTTTTGCCATAAAAACTGCAAAAACACCGGCCCTTTTTTGCCCATCCCACCTTAAGCAGTCTTGCACATATTTATGATTCAATCTCGGGGTGGGGGTGGGGTGAACCAAAACAAGTCCATTCTGCATGACTCGTGACATAACAAGACACAAAAATAGATCTCTACAGCCGACATGCGATACTTTTGACTAATGTATGACTCAGATTATGTTGCAAGTACAGCCAATAACATTGCTGAGAAAACTGCAGATCTTAAGGAGAAAAGCTTTATCTTCGCTCTCTCTCACTTAACTGTTGCCAAATCTCCTCGCTCTCAGTTTATGTCTGAAGGTGGTGTTCTGGGGTGAGAAGGTGGTACTGGCAACCTCGACTAACCAGCGTTGCCAAACTTGTCTTATATTGGAGGGGCGATTGACTACACAGAAATGAGGGAATGACAACGCTGTTTCCCAAAAGTAACCCACTTCCCTCAGTGATGATATTCAGTGTAGTAGATATAAATTAGAATAATTCATATTTTATATTAGAGTTTACATCTCAATAATAGCTCATCTACATAATTCATTTAACTTATTGTAAGGGTGCATTTTCTTTCAATGTGGTATTAATTAAATTTTCGGTGGTAATGGTGCATCAAGAGAATATCAAGGTTCTAGAAACCTCCTCCCACCCCCTCAAGCTGTGCCTGTATACCATTTTACAATTCTAAAAGGGGTACTATGTCTACTTACGCCAATCTATATGTTCGACAGTTGTAGACAGATGGTCTTAATAATAGACAGCTTTAAGATAAACACTCTGATCTTTTATCTAAGTTGGCCACTTTTGGCTAACTTTATTTGTTGGATACTTTAAAAGTTTGTACTGTGTCAATCCGGCATAGCAAGGGTAGAACAGTGATATAATATACTGTAAGGGACAGTAAGTTCAGTGTTACTCTAGTATAAAACCAGAATGCCAAGGTTCACATCCCTATTGGGTGCACTTTGAGGTGATTTTTACTACTGGTTTTCTTTCCTTCATCTCGTATCATTAGTCTTGTTATAGCGGAGAGAGTAGTTCAAACCGGCAGCATGAGCAATGAGCAATGAGCAATGAGCAATGAGCAATGATCACAGGGTGTAGATATATGGATAACCACCAAGTTAGTCAAACAAACACTGTATATGAAAATGTTCTTTAGATTTTTACATAATAAATTATTATTATATAAAAAATAAAACTGTAAATGATCCTTAAAATAATAGAATTTAATGATTGGAATAAATGCTTGCTATATTTAGAGATCAGCCAAACACCATCAAATATAAATGAAGATGTAATTTTATTCAGTTTATGAGTTTGTGTGTTATAACTGTTGGAAATACCTGATATATAATTTCTGAAAGGAAGGAGAAAAGGAGGATACAAAAAAACAAAATCTAACTGTTTTTCTAAAACCACTTTGCATAGTAAGTGGGCAATTAATAAGAACATGTTTTGTTTTAAAATTTAAATTAAATACTATAGTTAGTACAACTCTGACTAAACCAAGAGTGATGAATGACTCTAGACACAAGAAAAACTTGGAGAACTTGACGGTATTGTACTCGCGCTCTAAGCCATAAGTCCTGGGTTTGATTCTAATGAACGGAAGTTATTATTTAACTCTGTTTAATTTGATAATTCAGCCAACAATATTAATTTTCAAGCTATTTTAATCACACCTATGTATACTAAACACAAACTGAGCCCTCATTAACATAAAATATTACACAATTCAAGAGTGTATTTATATATGTACAGTAGATATCCGACTACCCGACCTAAACGGGACAGAGGGGTGGTCAGATAGCGGAAATGTTGTATAATATGGAAACAAGGGGGGAGGCTGGAACAAAACAAATCAAAATTAAATGAAAGTACAGAATGGATATGAAATGAGGATAAGTAACTACTCCATAGTATAAATTACACAATAAATTACAAAACTTTTATGTTATTCATGTAAAATGAACAAAGGATTTTAAATCAATTAAATGCAACTTTTATTATAAATTGTAGGCCTAGTATACAAAATGAAAACGTCACTGTTTAGAAAAATTAGTGAATGAAGTTTGTTTCCCAGATTCACTTCTCTTCCTTGCAGCGTTATATAATAATAATAATAATAATAATAATAATAATAATAATAATAATATATAGCACCGCGTCTTACTACCCGTTCGGGTTATACGCTTAAGTACTAATTACTCTAATGGATTAGGAATTGGGAGGGTTGAATTTAGAGGAAGTGAACCCACATTTGCGTGGAGGGAGAGTGGGAAACCATTTAGGAAAAACCACCCCCTAGTTCACCCGACCGAGATTCGAACCTCGATCTCCCCGTCCTCAGCGGTCGAGCTCAACACGACTAGCGCGTTAGCCAACTACGCCACCGAGGCGGGTAGCGTTATATAAAACGGAATGTTAAATAACTGACGGTAGGATAATTGTGACTCTACTGTAATAAGATAATTTATGACAATTTTTTTTAAAAATCTTGTTAACCCTTTTCAAAAGACTGCCTGTGACTGGGAAACCAATATTTGAATCTTGCCGGGGTGCAATGAGTGTGGCTTTACCTTCATGCTAATGCGGGTGCATTTCCACCCAGTTTCCAAACTTATTTACATCTTTCTATTGAATGCGTTAATTATCTCACTCTCTTTCTCTATCCCTCCATCTATCTTTCCACGCACGCACGCACACACTCAAAAGCAATCGTAAACACAAGTAACAACCAATGAAAGAAAGAGAGTAATAAAGACAGGAAAGCTAAGGAAAATGAAAAAGGCATGACTGCAGGAGCGTGACGAATAAACACTGAAAATAGGTGAAGAAATAAATTAACATGAAAGCCAAAATGCCTTTTGATTTAGTCACTTCTCATTTTTCAGTGTACCTCAAAAATGGAGAAACATTTAATGTGTACTGGAAGGGAACCGGAATAAACGGCAATATTATTTTCCGTTTTTATGACTTTTTTTTTTACAAAAACAAATAAAATACCTACTAGTTTTCAACATATTATATAGTAATCTCTGCAATTGTTTTATTTTTTTGCTATGGGCCTTATGGCATTTGATCATTAACTTTTTAAATAAAGCGAAAAAGTCTCGTTCAAATTTCGGGATGTCTATATTAAAAAAAAACGTTTAGGGGGGGTAGAGATGGCAGGGATGGGGGAGGAGCAGGGGGCAGAAGGGGGGAGGAGTGGCTGTGGACAAAGATAAACCATATGTATTCTTTCAAGATAAAATTAATAGAGCATCAATTAATGTAGATAATTTAATTAACAGAGAATCTTATGCCAACTTACAAATGGATCTGTAAGTTGTGTTGATAGGAATCACAGTGTGTGGTCGACTTGACTTAACCTGACCCGGGAAAGTCACAAATTGATCTCGACCGACTGATCTAAGAGGTTTTGTTTTATTTTAGAGATGCCACCATTTGATTTTGCGTATCTTCCAACTGTGGTAAAGTGAGCGATTCCTAGTCACTAATTAAATTAAGTTGGAAGATACCAGCCAAACAACCAATTAAAAAATTAGAACAATGTGCACTTCTAGGATAAGAGATAATATATTGTACCCAAGATTTATGTTGATACTAGCCTAACATTTACTACAGGCTAAACACCACAAACAGAGCCAAGGAGTTACTTTACCAAACTCAGCAGTCATTCAATGGCAATACATATTTTCCTCCACAAACGAGAGTAAATCATTATATTATATGAGCCCGTCTAGTGGTCGATTAACCCGGATGTTAGATACAATATCACGCTCGGACTAGTAAATGTATCAAAGTGCGTTTTTCTGCATCATTCGTTTGACAACACCGACATCTAGATCAGATTAATAGATGTGTTGTTTTTCTTTTTCAATTAAAAGTAAACCATTTTTTTAAATTGTGTTGTATTGTTTAAAGTAGGTTAAAACCGGTTTCAATTCCATTGTTTTATAAAGTAGAACAGATAAAACCATACAAAGGTGTAAAGTCCGGCTTGAGCTTGTGTTCAGTGGGATGCTGAAGAATATTTGATAAAAAAAACAAACACGTAATTATAGTGCCAAACAATCTTTCACTGGTACTTCTTTAGTGGAACTGTGTGTACTCCTTCACAATTATATGGCCGACAAGGTTAACCAAAACTTCAAAGTCTTGAGATGACATTCGTGTGAAATTTTGAAAATGTCCCTCATCCACATCACAAAGAACCTGCTGTCACTTTCAAAACCATTTCGAGACTAAGCTCCAGTACATCAAAAAGTTTTTAAAAAAATTAATTTTTAACCCCCGAAAAAAAATTCAAAATGGCGGAGCAACTTTAAAGTCGGTGCGGTACATACAATACAATACCGGTAGCTTTGAGTTGTTACGTTCAAAACAACGCTGGAATTACATTAGTTTACATCCACTTGCAAATAAAACTCACTGAGGGTTAGGGGGCGGAGCCCCCAACAAGCAAAGCGAGTATTTATTTAACCAGCCCCGTGGTTTAGTGATCAGTACACCTGGATACGAGTCTAGGTGTTCCGGGCTCGATTCCCGGCTGGTACCCTGGGTATTTTTCCTGAAAGGGGAATTCCCCAACGGTCTTCAGGGTTTGGTGAATTAGTTAGGAAGTGTTTCCACTGGTTTCACACCCTCATATTCACTATCACCACTACATCGCGACACGGAGAGGATGTACGATTAGTACATTCAGGACGCGTCCCGTGGGCAAAGGTGTACCCTGATTTTGGTTGGAAGAACAGTAGAGAAAATTCAAACATATTTCTTTGTTACCAACATTGATAACATTTTATTATATTATTTGTGTTATTGGATAGGTATTGATAACATCTATCAAAAGTGATAGCTGCAGAGAACATGACTTTATGTATGAATATATTAAAATGGTTTTAGTATATTTAGTAACTAACTTCTACTGTTCTTCCTACCAAAATCATACTTTTTTTTATATACGTTAGTACTAGCTTCTATTTCTACTACTTTCCACTACACGACTGATGTACCCCAGACGCGCAATATTATTATTATTATTATTTATATACTTTTCCCCTAGTTGAGAATGTCAAGGCCAATGTTAATGTGTGTACCTAAAACCTTTTGATATTATGTTGTAAGGCTGGTCCCAAAGTTTTGCCTATATACATCTTCAATGTGCTTTATGTTAGGCTACAATTTTCTTCGTAGACTTTTAATTGTAGTTTTGAATAGGGGTGGAGCTAATGTTATCCCCTTTTCACCCCCTGGGTGCACCAATAACCCGCGGTGATACCGTGCGTAGCGCCACGAGATTGTGGGAGTAAATAAATCGTTAGTTTGTCCGCACTCTTCAAAGTCCCAAGGTTATTTGAATAAAACAAGGTAATCGACATGGAACGTTTTAATAAGGATATGTTCATTAGGAGCGCACGCACAAGAATGTTATGACCCGAGAGGGGGAGGTAGGGGTAGGGGAAAAAAACTCCTCCAGTGCAGCTGGTCGCAATCGATCCCCGGCCTCCCGAGACAAAGGTAGACAAGACTAACCGTAACATTTCCGGTGTGAAAAGTTTCGTTCTACCTCCCGAAAAGTTCCAATATCTGTAAACCTTCGGTGACCTGGCGGTCTAGAGGTAAGGTGTAGGACTTCTGTGCT
Source organism: Timema podura (assembly GCA_033556935.1). Lineage (NCBI taxonomy): Eukaryota > Metazoa > Arthropoda > Insecta > Phasmatodea > Timematidae > Timema > Timema podura. The sequence goes on from JAVRXN010000005.1 coordinate 10,689,735, forward strand.
GGGGGTCCGGGGTTCAATCCTCGGCCCCGGCACAGATTTATCTGATTGCCAAACCCTTCCTTCACCTCTGACAAGACGTGTATTAATCACAACTTGTGAATATGTGGAATGCCAGGCCTCCACCGTGGTTCGGATCCCACGTTAAACTGTAGGTCCTCCATTTCATCTCACAATCACCCTACCATTACACATTAGTGTGTGTATAACCCGAATGGGTAGTAAGACATGGTGCTAATAATAATTAATAAAATAAACCTTCGACAGAACATTTGTTTCAAAATCAGATCCCCCCAATCCCCGACTTATTGTGGGGGGTGCAGAGCTTACTAAACTGGGGGAGGCGCACGACTTAACTCGTTTCTGGATAGAGCGATATTTTCAAAACTAACCAGTTCAAAGCTTATTAAAGTCGGAATTTAATATTTTTTTTTACAGCAATACCGTTTTTGCTTTATCCTTCTAGCAGCCCCACAACTTTTAGTTGAATCTTTGAACACGTGGTTATGTTGATGGTCTACTGTTTTCGTGTGTGTGTCTTGCTATTCAATATATTGCAATATACTTCATTATTTTGAGTCCGTGTGCAACTAATTTAATTATTTTGAGTCCGTGTGCAACTAATTTAATTTAATGTTTATTGATCCCCTCATGACACGTATATATATCCGTACTAAAAGTTAATTCACGCCGATTTATTCCATTTACGATTGAGCGAATGCTAATTAGCGGTACTTTAACATTATTGTGTGTTTTAACTTTTAAGGATACATATAGGTCCCACATAGCTTCTTTGGTGCTGACTGACAGCAGACAGCTTTGAAAAGTTACCAAACCAAATTATGTATCCCTCCGCCGAACCATATGATCTTCAAAAACATGTGTTTATCAGCTGTCGGTGCTATTTCGTTAAGTGGAAGTATGAAGAAGGATGTGAAGGAGGATTAGGAGTGGGGAAAGGAGACTTTTCCCCAATTAACACAGGTGGAAGCAATAAATGTTTGATAACGACCAACGTATCCCAACTTGGGGACAAGACAACCAGATAACCTAACTTAAAACTAAGCCGATAAACACCCCTTCCCCTTTACGATCCTTTCTGAACACACACACATGTTCACACGTTCTAGTGCTCGATGTAAACTTCCTAGTAATAAACAACCCTCTGGATCTAGTCGACCAAAACCCGCTTGAGCCGACGTATGAATAAATAAAAAAAGGTTTGTAAGGAAACGCCGATAAGCCGTGGCCTGAAGTGACGATAGAATCGGTTCGCAATAGAAAGTAGCTTTTTTAAGATGTGATGGAAAGAGACGCGAAAAAAAAAGGCCAGTTTTTTTTCAGTTTTTATGGCAACACATTTTTTTTTGGTTAAAATAAATAAAATACTGCTCCAGTACAAATATAAGAGTTTAATTTTCTTCTCAAGTTGATATCAACAGTTGTTGAATATCTGTCATGATCATGGTGACATTATCTTCTTCCTAAAATATACATTTATTTTGCAGAAAATAATAACATTCTACTACATTATTATTATTATTATTATTGATGATATATATCAAAAGAGACAGGTACGTATCACATGACCTGACGACGTATGCATACGTGATAGTAGATCTACTACAGTAGCCCCATGGCTTCTTTGGTGCTGACTGACAGTTCACAGCTGACTTCTGACAGTCAACATTTAGGTATATACCTAAATTTTTACTGTCAGAAGTGACAGCTGCTAAACACATGTTTTTTGCAGATCATATGGTTCGGGTAGGGATACATAATTTGGTCTGGTAGCTTTTCAAAGCCATCAGCTGTCAGCTGTGAGCTGTCAGTCAGCACCAAAGAAGCCATGGGGCTACTGTAGCTTTTCTGTCAGATTCTTACTGGACTGTAGTTTAAAAGCGAGATATGCCATATAGGTTATATATTATTTTGTGAACATTTTATGCAATATTATATTGTGAATTGGAAAAAAAAAACACTATATCTCAATTATAGCAATCTTTTAGAGCAGTGGCTCCCAAACAGTGGTAAGTATAATTATTCCCGGTGGTACTCCGTTAGAAACAAAACAATCAAAATTAACGTCGGAAAAAGATGAGCTATATCAAATCTTAAAACTATATTCGGACCAAGTCCAACCAAAAGTAAAACATATTAAAACAGTGTTGGTAAGGCTGGTAACACTGGTTCTAGCTCAGACAGCCGCGTCGGCTGTGTTATTGTAGCCCTAAACTTCATTCACGGTAGGAATTACTCTCTGAAAGGTCTTTTTTCCTACTAATATCCTACTATATAATAGATTTCTGGTAGGGAAAAAGGCCTTCTAGAAAACAATTCCTACGCTGAGCAGACTTTAGGTGCCATTAAAAATGTACCGAAATAGTAAATATTCAGCATTATCTTGGTGGTACTCCAAATAATGGAAATTGTTGGGGTGGTACGGCGTTCAAAAAGTTTGGGAACCAATGTTCTAGAGGAACCTATTGTTCAAAAATGTGCCTTATTTTGTCTTTCTTACTAAGCTTTGCAACAAATATTCACACAATTTTATCAGCAATTCCCACTTGTGCCCCCCTAAAACAAATACGTTCCCCTACCTCTAATAGTTAATATACGACCCGCTTCGGTGGCGTAGTTAGCTAACGCGCTAGTCGTGTTGAGCTAGACTGCCGAGGACGGGGAGATCGAGGTTCGAATCTCGGTCGGGTGAACTAAGGGGGTGGATTTTTCCCTAAATGGTTTTTCCACTCTCCCTCCACGCAGATACGGGTTCACCTCCTCTAAATTCAACCCTCCCAATTTCTAATCCACTAGCGTAATTAGTACTTAGGCGTACAAACCGAACGGGTAGTAAGACGCGGTCCTAAATAAGTTAATATACGTAATTCGTAAATTAATAAATAGAGTGTAGTCCCCTAGATCGATCCAAGACCCCTTGCTCGGTGTGCCAGGTGATATCAACACCTCGTCACGTGTTTTTACTCCACTGTTTAGTGTCACGTGACTGCACGATAAGATAGCGGCGATGCGATATACAGACCAACCTGGACACGCACACTACAAGTGTCTCGTCCTCACGTAATATAGTCCCTTCACGGTGACTCTGGTATTCTCTGCCAGTTTAAAATAACCTGTTTAGGTATACGCGGCGCTAAAAATAACATGAATTGACTGAGAAATAGGTGAAAATAGTTTTAGTAGTTTGTGAGGCTGTTTCTTACTATCGAATTCTACTGTCAATACGCTTTTGTAAGGCCAGTGACCCGGTCGATATTAACCGCCAGCAACGATAGTGAACATTCCGTCTAAATAGCTTGTAAAGTGGGTGGGTTTTTTGGGTTCAAACCCTTCCTAGGGTGTTATTGATTTTATTTTATTTACTCCTCTACAATGCTCCACCAGTAGCTTAATGGAGTAATAAAATTCATAGCACCTTAAGACCCAATAATGTTTAGAGCAATCAACTTTAATTTGGTCTACTTCTGTGGTCTTGGGGTAAAGTACTCGCCCCAGGACCCGATGTTCGTGGGTTCATAACCCGGTCGGGGTTAACGGGTTTTTCTTGAGAGATAAAAATCCATAGCACAACTTCCTTCGGGTGGGTAAGTAAAGCCGTCGGTCCTGTATCGATTGTGGTATGTAAAAGAACCCTAGAAGATATATGAAAATACCTTACCTGGCAAAATTGGTAGGCTCTTTCACTCTCGCTCATAGAAATTATCGTGTGCTGATATAATCAGTCGGTTCAGAAAGTGCACGTTAAATACCTCAAATAAATAAAAACTTTAATTTGCTTAGTGTTAAAAAAAATTATTTACATCTCAAGTGGGGGTAATTAGTTCCTAAGCCCCTCCTTTTAACTTCCCCCAAAATAAACTTGTGGGTTCGGCCCTGTTTGAAAACCTCAGTGAAATGGCAATTGACTGTACCGGTGTGAAAGTCACGCAACGCCATCCCTCCTCCTTTACGCCTGACTAAAAAAAAAAACCCCCGTCCTAAGATTTCATTGATTCTGTTTGAAAAACTAAATTATAACGTTTAAGGATTTAAATATATTTTCAGAAAAGTTGTTTGGACGTGCGATTTTTGGGACATTTACCCGCCTCGTGGTGTAGTTGGCTAACGCGCTAGTCGTGTTGAGCTCGACCGCCGAGGACGGGGAGATCGAGGTTCGAATTCGGTCGGGTTAACTGGGGGCAGGGGTAGGTTCCTAAATGGTTTTCCACTCCCTTCCACGCAAATGCGGGTTCACTTCCTCTAAATCCAACCCTCCCAATTCCTAATCCATTAGCGTAATTAGTACTTAAGCGTATTAACCCGAACGGATAGTAAGACGCGGTGCTAAATATTTTGGGACATTTCGTTGTTTCTGCTATCTGTAAAGTTAAAAAGTCCTATAATTAGATTAACCTGACAAGGTTTCAGCTTCTAGGTCAACAAACCGAGGTATGTGGGTCAGCTGTCGCTTAAAGTTACAAGAACAAGAGTTAAAATCAAAATGTCATGGACTGACCTATGTGCAGCCTTTCTCCGAGATCGATCAATAGTTTTTTTTATTTTATTTTTCATTTATTTGAGGTTTTAAAGTGCACTTTCTGAACCGACTCATTATATCAGCACACGAAAATTTCTGTGAGCGAGAGAGAAAGGGGCTACCAATTTTGCCGGGTAAGGTATTTTCACACAACCTTCCAGGGTCGTCTTATATACCCAAAATCGAAATGGGACTGACGGATTTATTTCCCCTCCGAAGGAAGTTTTGCTAACGGATTTTTATCGCTCAGGAAAAACCCATCGACCCCGGCTGGTTTTGAACCCACGAACATCGGGTCCTGAGGCGAGCACTTTACCACAAACCACCGAGGAAAAAAAAAACAACAAAATGGCTTCGGCACGCTATCGAGTCATATCGACCGGGCAGCTAGTTAGCGAATATAGTGCCAAAATAGGTCAAGCACAAAGAGCACCTTTAATAGAACCGGAGCCGCTATTTCTAAATTCAAGTAGCTCTTCATTTGTCCTCACGAGGCTGAGTTGACCCAATGCTGCACAGAAATATCTGGAACCGCCGTGGAATTAAACCCGGGACCTCTGGATCCACTAGACCACAAAGGCGGAAGTATTCAAACATACGATAAACTAATTGTTTATGTATGAATAAAGAACAATGGACCAATAAATAAGCTTCCCTGCGAGCTACAATTCAAGTGAAATATTTTGCTAACTTTAAACAACCTGATGTAGGAAATAAAGTTTTAAAAAAGGCCGGTATTTAGTTTCAAGATTTTAACTGACACACTTTTTTTTTTTTTTTTCATTTAACCAACATGTGAAAGAACATTTTAAAACCTAGAACAGTGGTTTCCAACCTGTTCGGGGGGAGTAAATCACTTTCAAGGAGTGCCAGGAATAATTAGTAAATTAAGTTAAAAATCAACCAAGAACCGAAGATCTTTTTATTTCAATGCCTGTTTCTAAGCCTACCTCCCCCACACCTTGAAATAGGCCCTAACACCGAATTTTCAACTCTATCATAAAAACTAAACAGCGTACGGTGGGTGCACTGCACAGACTTTCTCCCGCTTTTATCTTAAAATAGACATTTACTAAAATCTCGTAAGATTCGTGAAAATACATAATAGGGCTATACATTGTTGTAGAAACACTATACAAAAGATAATAAGTGAAATAATATACTCTATTACTTACTCTATGGAATTAGGAACTAGGAGCACTGTTACAGAAAAATTGAGAAAATAGAAACATCTTTGTCCACCAAAGAGAATAAGACTGAAATTCCTTTCCTCCAAAGACCTTAATTAAAAAGTATGTATAATTGCCTATAGCTCAGAAACTATTGGTTTTATAAAAAATATAATTCAAATAAAATATTTTTATCCTTAATAGCACTACAACTTTACAATGATAAGTTATTTCTTATCTCAAATATTTGCGGAGAAATGATCAAAATTGGAAAATTTTCCTCGTGTAAAGTACCCTCAAAGTCATTTTCATGAGAAAATAAGAGTTGCCATCTTGTTTGTAGTAATAAAAAATGTCTATATATAATATTTAATCAAAATTGTTAGAGCAAATTTCGAGAAGATCATTTTTTTCCCCTCTTTTTGCACTTAAGTAAACTATACTTGAATTTAGGGTTAGATATTTAAATCCCAAAACCCCTCGGGATGACTTTATTAAAACCTCATATACCAAGTTTTAGCACAATCGGTAAAACAGTTTCGCCTCTAGCCCGAGGTATATAGACAGACCCGCATTGCGAAAACTTTTTTTTTTTTTGTTTCAGGAGTTCATGAAACGTCGACATTTATCAAAATCTCGAGTTCAATTTTTTTTTTACGATCGTAAAAAGTTTAGACAGCAAAAATAATCCAGTTATTTGAATAGTTACAAAACGAATAATTTTGTTGGCTAACGCATGCACCTTTTATATTTAAAACAAGCCGGTCTATTTATGATCTGGCTCGTTGGCAAAGTGAAACACCAAAACACTGTCATAGGGATAATTTATGTCGAAATATTTGTTTTAAAAAATATATCCCACAGTGACAACTATTCTAGGTTGAAAGACACTATTACATATTAAAGTACTTATAATTTTAATACATGAAACAGCCAATATAGCTCGCTAATCGTTAATTCATTATCAGTACAGCATTCTTAAGAATGAGAAAAGCTGGAAAAATACTAGAGTAGCATTTCTCAAATTGTGCTCCTTGGGGCCCCAGGGCTCCCCAATCTGTTCTGGGGCTCCTCGAGAGTCTATGCTGGACGAGATTTTCATTATATATGTACTCTAACCAAAACAAAATATTGCAGCATACTATTATTATTTTTATTATTATTATTAAGCACCGCGTCTTACTACCCGTTCGTGTTGTACGCACTTACGCTCATGTGTAATGGTAGAGTGATTTGTGAGATGAAATGGAGGACCTACAGTTTAACGTGGGATCCGAACCACGGTGGAGGCCTGGCATTGAATACATCCACAAGTTGAGATTAATACAAGTCTTGTCAGAGGTGAAGGAAGGGTTTGGCAATCAGATAAATCTGTGCCGGGACCGAGGATTGAACCCCAGACCCCCTGCACAGAAGTCTGACACCTTACCCCTAGAACACCAGGTCACCCTCAGCGTACTGAATGTTGAAAAAGACCTGAGATTACAGCTGTCTTATAATATATTAGCACAAAATGTTAAACAAGGACACTACTATCACTAAAAAAAATGTATTTTATAAAGAAAAAAGTTATGTTTAACAAACAATTTTATTTATTTATAAAGCTATTTAAAATTAAAATTAGACCCGCTTCTGTGGTCACATGGTCTAACGCGTTATTCTCGCATTAACTAGACTGTTAATGACGGGGAGATAGAGGTTCAAATCTCGGCCGGGTGTATTGAGGTTTTTTTCCCCCAAAAAAGTTTTCCACTCTCCATCCACGCAAATACGGACACAGTTCCTCTAAATATAACCTTCCCAATCCCTAACCCATTAGTGTAATTAGTACGGACAAGCAACGGAGCGGAACGGTCGAATATGCCACTGATGAGCAAGGTTGAATTTAGAGGAAAAATGTATCTGCATTTACGTGGAGGGAGAGCGGAAAACCATTTTTGAAGGAAAAAGCCACCCTCGGTAAAACCGACCGGTATCGAACCCCGATAGCCTCCTTCATCGGCAGTCTTTTTGTCTATACAACGAGAGTAGCGCCTTAGACCATGCGGCCACCGAGGTAGGTTCTATAAAGTAGTTTTGAGCTTCAACTTGGTCAGAACCGTAAAACCATAATACCAACACGTGACCGATTCAATTGACGAAAACCCGCCTCGGTGGCGTAGTTGGCTAACGCGCCAGTCGTGTTGAGCTCGACCACCGAGGACGGGGAGATCGAGGTTTGAATCTCGGTCGGGTGAACTGGGGTGGTTTTTCCTAAATGGTTTTCCACTCTACCTCCACGCAAATGCGGGTTCACTTCCTCTAAATTCAACCTTTCCCATTCCTAATCCATTAGTGTAATTAGTACTTAAGCGTATAACCCGAACGGGTAGTAAGACGCGGTGCTAAAATTAATTGACGAAAACTCGCCAACCGTATAATACAATGTAATATTTTTTGTAAATTGTTCTGTTAAAACATCGTCGCTAGTTAAATTAAGATGGCCGATATAATCTAGCTATAACGAGTAAGGATATTAACACACCGATTCTCAGACGACCTTGAAAAATGACGGTTATGATGTGTTGTCAAGAACCAGAGCGACAACAATGGAATGAAAGTAAACAAAGAGCCCTCCCTTCTCGTTGATCTGTGGGGGAAAAAAAACTGAGAGCAATTGTTAACACTGTTGAGAAGGTAATTAACTTTTTACCTGATGTTTAATGAGAGTCACGCCATTGCTTGTTCACACGTACATTTCTTTGAGGTATTTAAGGTGGGATGGAAAGGGGGGAGCGTAAAAAGGCTGGAATGTTTTTTGGCAGTTTTTATGGCAAAACATTTTTTTGGCCAAAATAAATAAAATACTGCTCCAGTACAAATATAGAATTTAATTTTCTTCCCACGTTGATATCAACAGTTGTTGAATATCTGTAATGAGCACGGTGGCATTATCTAACAAACTTTTTAAATGAAAAGAATAAGTTGTCATTAAACAGGACACCATTGACAGATATTCAACAACTGTTGATAACACCATGTGAAGAAAATTAAACTCTTGTGTTTGTATTGGAGCAATATTTTATATATTTTGGCAAAAAAAAAAAGTTTTGCCATAAAAACTGCAAAAACACTGGGCTTTTCTCGCGTCCCCTTCCCACCCACCTTAACGTACACTTTCCGAACCGATTTGTTATATCAACACAATACTTATCAACTAATATGAAATAACATACACAAAATCCAGCCCCCCCGACCGTTAACTTATCACTGTGAAAGATGAAACTCACATTTCAGCGATGATACATTTTTCGGCCATCCCGGCGAATCGAACCCGGGAACCTTAGCTAAGTAGACATACACGCTACCGATTGCGTTAAGATGTTGGACTTTCGCATGTACAGAAGCTGAGGAAATTATAGTAAGATTCCTGTAAGGGGGAATCTTTTATAAAATACTTCTTTTTACGGTCAACAGTGATATTCTTATTTATCAAGTGATACCTGTAGATTTCGCACACACACATACACACATATATATATATATTTTTAGCAACTTTTTATAAGTGTCAGATACCTTTCTTCCTACCATAATACTGCTATAAATATAATAGTAGCAGACAGACACCTTAGCTCAGTCGGTAGTGTGTCTTTATAATGAGATAAAGGGTCCCGGGTTCAATTCCCGGCAGAGCCAAAAAAATTATCATTCGTAAAATGTGGGTTTACCCTTTCATAGTGATGAACTAACGGTCGGAGGGCTGGGAGTTGTGCCTGTTATAAATTTAAGTAAGTTTATAAGTCGTGTGCTGCTGTTTCATAGTGATGAACTAACGGTCGGGGGGCTGGGAGTTGTGCTTGTTCTAGATTTAAGTAAGTTTATAAGTCGTGTGTTGATATAATCAATCGGTCTAGAAAGTGCACGTAATACTTCAGACAAATTAAAATGAAAAAGATTAGCAGGGCTTGGGCATCAAAGAGATTTAAAATCACTCTGCAGGACCTCAAAACAATATGGTATATTTCTCTTTGTCTAGTAAAAATACCAATCGATTAAGACCGCCACAAAGTTCCTTATTGCATGAATATTTCAGTGCTCCAACAGGTACGAGACCTTGAAAACCGTGTAAACGTCGTAAACCCCACTTGGACCCGCCAAAGAGATGTGCAATAGAGCGGAAGTAGTAATAAATGAGCAGATGTGAGGTGTATTGTACAACTTTCACGTCAGTCCATTCAACCAATGCGTGACTTGCCCCTGGCGGTGTCTATTATAGGTGGGACCTTTACCAGTAGGTGATACGCATTGCGCTGTCGAAACGCCAAACTGGTCGGACATGTTACAGCATTTAAAAACAACACGTGACCAGTGGTCCATGTGGTGCAAAAGAATTTCGTTGGTTTTATTTCCTCACGTACTCATTCACCTGTTTTTTTTTTTATTTAGCACCGCATCTTACTACCCGTTCGGGTTATACGCTTAAGTACTAATTACACTAATGGATTAGGAATTGGGAAGGTTGGATATAGAGGAAGTGAACCCGCATTTGCGTGGAGGGAGAGTGGAAAACCATTTAGGAAAAACCACCCCCAGTTCACCCGACCGAGATTCGAACCTCGATCTCCCCGTCCTCGGTGGTCGAGCTCAACACGACTAGCGCGTTAGCCAACTACGCCACCGAGGCGGGTATTCACCTGTTAAAGATGAGCTATGTTAAATATCAATGATTGGCCTTTATTTGTATTTTGTGTGCTACGCGTTAAACCACCCAACCAGCTACCAGCATATTTACACTAACAAGGTCGGGACGAGAAAGGGAAAATTAATGAAGAAGTGTACCCTTATTTGCGTGGAGGGGAATTGGCGAGAGATTTTGGAAGAACCCCATGCCGGGTTTCGAGGCCCGACCTCCCAAACTAGACAGGACTCCTTTATCCCCGGTAAACAAGACAGGACTCCCTTGTACCCGGTAAACAAGACAGGACTCCCTTGTCCCCGGCAAACAAGACCGGACTCCCTTGTCCCCGGCAAACAAGACAGGACTCCCTTGTACCCAGTAAACAAGACAGGACTCCCTTGTACCCAGTAAACAAGACAGGACTCCCTTGTACCCGGTAAACAAGACAGGACTCCCTTGTCCCCGGTAAACAAGACAGGACTCCCTTGTCCCCGGTAAACAAGACAGGACTCCCTTGTCCCCGGTAAACAAGACAGGACTCCCTTGTCCCCGGTAAACAAGACAGGACTCCCTTGTTCCCGGTATACAAGACAGGACTCCCTTGTTCCCGGCAAACAAACAGGACTCCCTTGTCCCCGGTAAACAAGACAGGACTCCCTTGTCCCCGGTACACAAGACAGGACTACCTTGTCCCCGGTAAACAAGACAGGACTCCCTTGTCCCCGGTACACAAGACAGGACTCCCTTGTCCCCGGTACACAAGACAGGACTCCCTTGTCCCCGGTAACAAGACAGGACTCCCTTGTCCCCGATAAACAAGACAGGACTCCCTTGTCCCCGGTAAACAAACAGGACTCCCTTGTCCCCGGTACACAAGACAGGACTCCCTTGTCCCCGGACACAAGACAGGACTACCTTGTCCCCGGAAACAAGACAGGACTCCCTTGTCCCCGGTAAACAAGACAGGACTCCCTTGTCCCCGGTAAACAAGACAGGACTCCCTTGTCCCCGGTAAACAAGACAGGATTCCCTTGTCCCCGGTAAACAAACAGGACTCCCTTGTCCCCGGTACACAAGACAGGATTGCCTTGTCCCCGGTAAACAAGACAGGACTCCCTTGTCCCCGGTAAACAAGACAGGACTCCCTTGTCCCCGGTAAACAAGACAGGACTCCCTTGTCCCCGGTAAACAAGACAGGACTCCCTTGTCCCCGGTAAACAAGACAGGACTCCCTTGTCCCCGGTAAACAAGACAGGACTCCCTTGTCCCCGGTAAACAAGACAGGACTCCCTTGTCCCCGGTAAACAAGACAGGACTCCCTTGTCCCGGTACACAAGAAAGGACTCCCTTGTGCCCGGTAAACAAGACAGGACTCCCTTGTCCCCGGTACACAAGACACGATTGCCTTGTCCCCGGTAAACAAGACAGGACTCCCTTGTCCCGTCTTGTCCCGGTAAACAAGACAGGACTCCCTTGTCCCCGGTAAACAAGACAGGACTCCCTTGTCCCCGGTAAACAAGACAGGACTCCCTTGTCCCCGGTAAACAAGACAGGACTCCCTTGTCCCCGGTAAACAAGACAGGACTCCCTTGTCCCCGGTACACAAGACAGGACTCCCTTGTCCCCGGTACACAAGACAGGACTCCCTTGTCCCCGGTACACAAGACAGGACTCCCTTGTCCCGGTAAACAAGACAGGACTCCCTTGTCCCCGGTAAACAAGACAGGACTCCCTTGTCCCCGGTAAACAAGACAGGACTCCCTTGTCCCCGGTACACAAGACAGGACTCCCTTGTCCCCGGTAAACAAGACAGGACTCCTTTGTCCCCGGTAAACAAGACAGGACTCCCTTGTCCCCGGTAAACAAGACAGAACTCCCTTGTTCCCGGTAAACAAGACAGGACTCCCTTGTCCCCGGTACACAAGACAGGTTTCCCTTGTCTCCGGTAAACAAGACAGGACTCCCTTGTCCCCGGTAAACAAGACAGGACTCCCTTGTCCCCGGTAAACAAGACAGGACTCCCTTGTCCCCGGTAAACAAGACAGGACTCCCTTGTCTCCGGTAAACAAGACAGGACTCCCTTGTCCCGGTAAACAAGACAGGACTCCCTTGTCCGAGTGCAAGTGATGTGGCCTTGGGTTGTATCTAAAAATTATAAGTAACCCAAGAAAAAAATATTTTTTGCAAGCCGCTTGAATAAAAAATTTCAAAATTGAAAAATGTACTTACTTTTTAGGCAAGTAACACATTTTATTTTAAATTATCTGGGTTTTTTAGTGAGGTTTGTTATACGAAAGGCAAAATGAAATCGATATAAATAGTTATAAAGTTTAGTTTTATTGACTTTATTCCTGATAGTGAAGTTATAGCTAAACACACCTGGAATGTACACGCGATTCTAATAAACTCTAGACCTCCCCATACATAACGTGGATTCTCTGCAGTAGGTACAGCTTAACCTGACGCGGCACCAGGGGCGATTTGACCTTATTTGTTTGGGGGGAGGGGCGATTAGCTAAACAAAAGAGGCTTTTGAGCGGATTGGCCCCGAAAGTCAAAGAGTGTACAGGTGACCCATATGTATCAGCAAGTTTTCGAAAATTGGATACGCCTAGAAGCTATTTGGGGTGATCCTCTCTGGAAATTCTATTAATTATACTCCTTTACAAGCTATTCGAGGACATCATTCCACCAAAAAATATTGAAAATTTGAAATTCTGGATTAAAAAAAAATTTGTATGCTCTTAAACGTTATTTAGTGTATTTATCGGCTGTAGTTTTTTACTATTATATGTTTCTAAAGTACCCACTTGGTGGCGTAGATAGCTAACGCGCTAGTTTCGTGTTGAGCTAGACTGCCGAGGTCGGGGGAGATCGAGGTTCGAATCTCGCTCGGGTGAACTGGGAGTGGTTTTCACCTAAGTGGTTTTCCACTCTCCTTCCACGCAAATGCAGGTTTACTTCCTCTATATTCAACCTTCCCAATTCCTAACCCATTAGCGTAATTAGTACGTATGCGTATAACCCGAACGGTTAGTAAGACGCGGTGCTAAGTATATTATTATTATTATTATTATTATTATTCTAAAAGTTATGTGGAGTTTGATGCAAGGCTATATCTCAGCTTCAAAATAGAAAACATCAGAGTAAAATTGAATAATCTAAATAGGGGCAAATGTATTCCAAAGTGAGGGGGAGGGGGCAGTGCCCCCTTTTGCCTTCCCCACCATTTCCATCCACACTGCGCCTACTCGTGGTAAATGGTGTGAGGGTGAGGTCACAAGTTTGTTTGCATCTTGTACATACGCTTCTACTGATTCCAAGGTCTATATTTTACTTAACAGGATTGTACGTTACAAAGTCCCATTTAAAACTTACCTCGACTGTCCGGCGATTTCTCTTTCCTTTGCGTCCGTATCGAGAACATGACAAATATCAAATATGTTCAGCGATGAGACAAAAAAAAGAGATAGTTCACAAAATTACGACAAACAATTATACAATTTCAAACTCTTGTAGTGTATATTCTTTGTAATCAAACATTTAATTTATTTTTCTGTTATATTAAATCTATTATTGTTATTATTTTGTCTTTCTGATTTTAAATATTTTCCTTGTAGCCCCTTTGTATAGTTCAAGTTGTGTCAAAAGGTGCACTCTCGACACTGTATGTGACCGGTTAGTATGACTTAGTATGACTTTTTCAAAAGAGGTCAGGGTTCGACCCCAACCGGATGCGCGGAGGGTGGTTATTTTCATTCGGTTTTCAGACAAATTCTGTCGTTGTTCCCTTAATTTGATGCTATTGTATGTGATGTAAGAGTAATTTGGAAGAAAAAAAATGCTATAGGAAAATACTAGGCAGCAGTTATATATTATATCTAAAATAACTCATAATATTAGTTTACTTAATTAGTATGCAACGCACCAACTCAACTAAAAGCTGAACCCAGATTGTCTTACGAAAAAGCGTCTGAATGACCTTTTCCACTACCAGAATCAAACTTTATAGAAATGATTTAAATACTATGAATAAAAATAAGAATATTTAATTCTTATTAATTAATTAAGATAGTATTGTAACAATTATAAATAATTAATATTTCTTCTATAATTTTAATTATTGTTATTATTATTATTACTAATAGGCCTACAGAATAAATATCCATGAACCCTAATTTTATTAATTTAAAAAAATAAAATTAAGATTTAGGGTGTAAATTTAATGGCTAATCATAGTTCGTTTATACATGTATAAGAATATGATTAACTGACATTTATGTAAATCAAGTATTTATTAAGGTATGAAATGTTATTCAGAGGCGTAAATTTCTTCTACTTGTAGTTCTTATAGTTTCATTCACTCCTTGTACGGTAGTAGAATTCTGGTTAGTAGGGGGGGGGGGGGGGAAGAAGCCTTTCAGAAGGTTCTTTGTAAGACAATCGCGCTAAAGCTAAATTAACTATAGCCGGTGTCGAGTTAGCCTGGGTAGAATCAATTCGCCATAGGAGTGACGGTGAATGACAGCTAGTCAAAGTTACCAGATCTACTCTCATGTAGCCATTCGCACAAACCATATGATCTACGAGACCATATTTTGAGTTGTTATTTTTTTGGCAGTCCAAAACGTTCATCCTTTAATCTTCTACTGGCCGTCAGCTACCACCACTCCTATGACGAATGGACTTTACATAATATAGGGTGGGGTCGAAACAATTAGTAACTTGAAAATTAACACTTTAATTGAAAAGTAAATATTCACCAGCTAATTAAAAGCAAACTACATTCTACAATTTTTTAAAACTTTTTTGTAGATGTCACTCGGGTGAGTTCCACAGGACGTCAGGCAAACCTAAGAACGTCGTACATCACTTTCCTCAGCATGGATCGTCTAGTTGCTTACTCACCACCCTGTATAGTACTCTAACAAGAAACATTAAAAAAAATAGCAGTAGGAGAGTCTTTAGGTGGTATTATTAGCATTGGTACGTGTGATTATCAGTGTACCTGTCTGCTTCAAACAGTATATAGCTGTAGGAGAGTCTTTAGGTGGTATTATTAGCATTGGTACGTGTGATTATCAGTGTACCTGTCTGCTTCAAACAGTATATAGCTGTAGGAGAGTCTTTAGGTGGTATTATTAGCATGGGTACGTGTGATTATCAGTGTACCTGTCTGCTTCAAACAGTATATAGCTGTAGGAGAGTCTTTAGGTGGTATTATTAGCATGGGTACGTGTGATTATCAGTGTACCTGTCTGCTTCAAACAGTATATAGCTGTAGGAGAGTCTTTAGGTGGTATTATTAGCATGGGTACGTGTGATTATCAGTGTACCTGTCTGCTTCAAACAGTATATAGCTGTAGGAGAGTCTTTAGGTGGTATTATTAGCATGGGTACGTGTGATTATCAGTGTACCTGTCTGCTTCAAACAGTATATAGCAGTAGGAGAGTCTTTAGGTGGTATTATTAGCATGGGTACGTGTGATTATCAGTGTACCTGTCTGCTTCAAACAGTATATAGCTGTAGGAGAGTCTTTAGGTGGTATTATTAGCATGGGTACGTGTGATTATCAGTGTACCTGTCTGCTTCAAACAGTATATAGCTGTAGGAGAGTCTTTAGGTGGTATTATTAGCATGGGTACGTGTGATTATCAGTGTACCTGTCTGCTTCAAACAGTATATAGCAGTAGGAGAGTCTTTAGGTGGTATTATTAGCATGGGTACGTGTGATTATCAGTGTACCTGTCTGCTTCAAACAGTATATAGCTGTAGGAGAGTCTTTAGGTGGTATTATTAGCATGGGTACGTGTGATTATCAGTGTACCTGTCTGCTTCAAACAGTATATAGCTGTAGGAGAGTCTTTAGGTGGTATTATTAGCATGGGTACGTGTGATTATCAGTGTACCTGTCTGCTTCAAACAGTATATAGCTGTAGGAGAGTCTTTAGGTGGTATTATTAGCATGGGTACGTGTGATTATCAGTGTACCTGTCTGCTTCAAACAGTATATAGCTGTAGGAGAGTCTTTAGGTGGTATTATTAGCATGGGTACGTGTGATTATCAGTGTACCTGTCTGCTTCAAACAGTATATAGCTGTAGGAGAGTCTTTAGGTGGTATTATTAGCATGGGTACGTGTGATTATCAGTGTACCTGTCTGCTTCAAACAGTATATAGCAGTAGGAGAGTCTTTAGGTGGTATTATTAGCATGGGTACGTGTGATTATCAGTGTACCTGTCTGCTTCAAACAGTATATAGCTGTAGGAGAGTCTTTAGGTGGTATTATTAGCATGGGTACGTGTGATTATCAGTGTACCTGTCTGCTTCAAACAGTATATAGCTGTAGGAGAGTCTTTAGGTGGTATTATTAGCATGGGTACGTGTGATTATCAGTGTACCTGTCTGCTTCAAACAGTATATAGCAGTAGGAGAGTCTTTAGGTGGTATTATTAGCATGGGTACGTGTGATTATCAGTGTACCTGTCTGCTTCAAACAGTATATAGCAGTAGGAGAGTCTTTAGGTGGTATTATTAGCATGGGTACGTGTGATTATCAGTGTACCTGTCTGCTTCGAACAGTATATAGCAGTAGGAGAGTCTTTAGGTGGTATTATTAGCATGGGTACGTGTGATTATCAGTGTACCTGTCTGCTTCAAACAGTATATAGCAGTAGGAGAGTCTTTAGGTGGTATTATTAGCATGGGTACGTGTGATTATCAGTGTACCTGTCTGCTTCAAACAGTATATAGCTGTAGGAGAGTCTTTAGGTGGTATTATTAGCATGAGTACGTGTGATTATCAGTGTACCTGTCTGCTTCAAACAGTATATAGCAGTAGGAGAGTCTTTAGGTGGTATTATTAGCATGGGTACGTGTGATTATCAGTGTACCTGTCTGCTTCAAACAGTATATAGCTGTAGGAGAGTCTTTAGGTGGTATTATTAGCATGGGTACGTGTGATTATCAGTGTACCTGTCTGCTTCAAACAGTATATAGCTGTAGGAGAGTCTTTAGGTGGTATTATTAGCATGGGTACGTGTGATTATCAGTGTACCTGTCTGCTTCAAACAGTATATAGCTGTAGGAGAGTCTTTAGGTGGTATTATTAGCATGGGTACGTGTGATTATCAGTGTACCTGTCTGCTTCAAACAGTATATAGCTGTAGGAGAGTCTTTAGGTGGTATTATTAGCATGGGTACGTGTGATTATCAGTGTACCTGTCTGCTTCAAACAGTATATAGCTGTAGGAGAGTCTTTAGGTGGTATTATTAGCATGGGTACGTGTGATTATCAGTGTACCTGTCTGCTTCAAACAGTATATAGCTGCAATATATGTAGTTTGGACTCTATCTTGTGATCTTTGACCACAAAGTGGAAATAAAATCATTGGCCAGTGGTGTCACCAGAGTAAGCAGAGTTAATTATAGATGTTTATAAGTATAGTGTTTATTTATTATTTTATTTTTTTGCCAAATTAAGTACATTTTGCTTCAGTAGATATATTTAGTTTGATTTCCTACATAAAGTAGCAGCACTTTCGACGTTGGTGATCTTGGGAGAAAAGTGTTCACCTCAAGACCCGATGTTCATGGGTTCAAACCCAGCTGCGGTCGACTGATTTTTCTTGAGCTATAAAAATCGTGAGCTATTATTTATTTCTTGTTCAGTAGTACACGAGATGGGCATGAACCGTTTCGGTGGTCTGACGCGCTATTCTAGTGGTAGATTAGACTACTGATGATGGGTAGAGGTTCGAATCTCGGTAGGGTGTAGTGAGGGTAGTTCCCCCCAAAATGGTTTTCAACCATCCTTCCAAGCAAATGCGGGTACACTTCCTCAAAATACATCCTAAAAACCAGTAGCGTAATTAGTAAGTAAGCGTATAAATCGAACGGGTAGTAAGATGCGGTGTTTGAAAATAAAAAAGATGTAGGTCTATATGTAACTCAAAAGCATAGAGAGGCGTGATAAAAAACAAAAAACAAATAGACCCAAAAATTATGAGGAAGAAACTATGACCACCGCCCGGATAAACCACTCGTTTTCATAAGAAGATAGATAGACGATAGATAGGATAGAATACCCGACTAGGCTTCTTTGACCAGATAATTTGAAGACGTTAGACTGCAAGACATACCAAGAACTAAAGAAGAAATAAGGTCAGAATGGAGAACTAGTGGAACAAATCTTCGGATTGATGACCGTGTACCATAATTAAATATTTCTTTTCAGCACTGCGGTCTAATACCTGTTCAGGTTATACTCGTATCTACTAATTACGCTAATGAGTTAGAGCTGAGTAAAGTTGAAATCAAAGGAGGTATACATTTTCATTTGCGTGGAGGGATATTGGGAAACAATATGGAAAATAAACACCCTCAGCACACCCGACCGGGATTCGAACCCCGATCTCCCTTTCAACGGTAGTCTAATCTAGTGCGGGAGTGACATATTAGACCATGCGGCCACCGAAGCATGTTATAAGAAGAGCTTATAGATCTACTTTAATGTATTCAAATGTCAAGTCATGTAATTAGCAGCTGAAGGTCTAGGGGTAAGGTGTCAGACTTCTGTGTTGGGGGTCCGGGGTTTAATCCTCGGTCCCGGCACAGATTTATCTGATCGCCAAACCCTTCCTTCACCTCTGACAAGACGTGTATTAATCACTACTTGTGAATGTGAGGAATGGCATGCCCCCACCGTGGTTCGGATCCTACGTTAGACTGTAGGTCCTCCATTTCATCTCACAATCAACCTACCATCACACATTAGCGTAAGTGCGTATAACCCGAACGGGTAGTAAGACGTGGTGCTAATAATAATAATAATAATGATATACCGTGCATAATATAATACCTATAAATAATACTAATAAAATAGTAAAATGTTATCAGTGTCGACCGTAAAACAAATGTTTGTGTTTCCGAAAAGGCCATGCCTATGAAAATTGGACTGTGGCACTTGAAAAAAGATAGTTGCGACCCCGGAAGATTCCACAGGCGAGGAAAGCGATACGCAAGCCCTCTCTTGAGAATAGTCGCTGCGAGTTGACCCACAATGAGGATAAAAATAAACTTCAGGTGTTAGAAGTGGATGATGAAGGATACGTTCCGGTTTACACCGGATTACAACACACGTGGTCGTGAAATAAAGATTCACGACAGCGTCTTCGGTTTAGAGGGAGAGAGTAATTAATATATTAACACTGTGCTGAAAACAGGGGCGGACATAAGGACTCGTTTTTTGTTGTGAGACGCGGGTAGGGGGTTTGGGGGCGAGAGAGAGAGAGACTTATTATAAAGGGAAAAAATGAAGAAATGGGGTCAGAGATAAAAACGATGAGGAAAGAGAAATAAACAGAGAAAAGAAAGAGAAAAATCAATAGAGGAAATAAATAAAGATAGAAAAATAAAAAGAGCAAAGATAAAATATTTAGAGGGAGAAAGGAAGAGGATATAAAGAAATAACTTAAGAAAAATAAAAATAAAGAAAAAGTAGAAAAAAGAGAATGAGAAATATATATGAGAGATTGAAAAAAAGAGAAAAAGACCAAAAAAAGAGAGAAAGGAAAAGACAGTAAAAATGTAGAAAAATAAAAAGAGAGAGGGTGTAGGCCTAAAAGAGGTAAGGAAAGAAGGAGAGGAAAATAAATAAAGGGAAGAAGAGCAAGAAATAAGGAGAAAGAAAAAGAAGGAGTAAAAGAAACCGAAGGAGTGAAAGAGAGGAAGAGGGATAAATAGCAGGAGAGATAAGTAAAAAGAGGAGTAAAAGTAGGAAAGAAATAGAAATAAAGATACTGTGGGTGTAAATAATTAGGGAGAAAAAGAAGTGTGTAGAAAAATTAGAAGAATAGAAAATAATAAAAAGGATGGGGGCAAAAGAGAGGTAGAAAAAAATAAAGTGCGTTATAATAACGAGGTAGAGAAAGAAATAGAGAAGAGACTTAGACTAAAACAAAAAAAATTTAAAGAAAATAGGAAAGAGATATAAAGTAAAAGGGGGGAAAGGAGAAAAAACAAAGAAGAGGGTGAGAGAAAAAGTTAGAGGAAGGAGAGGGAAGGAGAGAAAAATATAGAGGGAGCAAGAGAAAAAGAGAGAGAGGCAGAGAAAAAGAGATAGAAAAAGATAAAGAACAAGAAAATTGAGAAAGTGAATGAGATAGGTAGAGAGGAAGATTAAAAAATGAATAGACAAAAATATACAGAAAGAGAAAGAAGAAAAAGAGAAACAGATAAAAAGTGAGATAAGTAGAGAAAAAGACAAAAGATGGGAAAAATACAAAAATAGAAAAAGAATAAAAAAGAGAAAGCAAACAAAAAACAAATATGAAGAGAAACAAGGAGGAAGTACATGGAGAATTGCGAAGAAAGAGAGAACAAGAATTGAAATGAAGACGTGTATTAATCACAACTTGTGAATGTGAGGAATGCCAGGCCTCCACCGTGGTTTGGATCCCACGTTAAACTGTAGGTCCTCCATTTCATCTCACAATCACTCTACCATTACACATTAGCGTAAGTGCGTATAACCCGAACGGTTAGTTAGAAGTGGTACTACTACTACTATTACTACTACTACTACTACTACTACTACTACTACTACTACTAATAATAATAATAATAATAATAATAATAATAAATAGTAATTGAATCAAACTTTTCCTGTAAGTTAATTTTCCCATTGCTTTTTTAGGCAACATTTAGCCTACTGTTTCATTATGGTAAAGTTCTCAGTTATTGAAGAGGTATTATAGCAAAAGGGCAGACCTAATTCAAATTCTGAATGAACACATGGGGAGTGGAGGAGTATCGAGGAAGTCCATCACCCTTTTATACCTGTATATAGGGGCCATATAGACCCTTGGGCAGTTGGTATTCAGAGTATAATATAGCTCTATATCTCTATAATAAGGAATGTTAAGTACATTCATGGGCAAAAGGGGGGGCCCAAAAAATGTGTGTACATACCTATGTGGTAGGTAACCTGTGGACTAGATGATTTTTCTTGCTGATAGGTAGCTGTTTTTTTTAAATTAGTGCTCATGAATGAATAATTGTAAATAGAAATATAAGGTTTAAAAGTGTTTAAGAAAAAAGAAAAAAATATAGGACTAAACCTATACATATCACAGTTGTATTATTTCAGAATCATATTTCTAGCTGTTAATGCCCACTCCGTTTTTTTAAATCTTACTTTTATAATGAATTCATTTTTTAGAGTTTTTAAATCAGAGAATTTGTTTAGTTTTGAATTAAATAATTTTAAGAATGACCAATGACCAAAATATAACGTAATGGTATAACAACAATTTTAAAATTATAATATGGACTGCGTTTTTCTCCTAAATTGATCAATTTTTCCCATTTTTGAGTTTGTTATAGTCATTAAAATGGGCACAAATTTTTTCAAAGGATACAATAGGTAGGCTCTGTAAGTAAAATGTTCAAATATAGGCCTATGCAAGAATAAATTATTTATTAGGGCATAAATTACAACCAATTTATAAATTTTGTACATAAACTTTTATGTAACAAGTGAAGGCCTCTAGAATAGAACAAATATATTTTCATTCAGTGTCAAAGTTAGATTCAGCTACTAAATTAAAAAAAAATATCTTTTTTTATATATAATTAATGACATGACCCAAAGAGCTTGAGCTCGCTTATGGGATTATGGATTTATAAGAATGAAATTTTACACGGGTTTAAAAGATTTGAAAGACACTACTAACACTTGATCATGAAATAAAAGTAAAACAAAATCAAAAGAAAATAGCAAAATAAGCCTAGCTATCCAAAACATAATAGACAGCAGCACAATGTGACAGATTAGATAGTTATGAAATGTGTGTGATAATATCAATGAATACATTTTATCAATAAATGTGAGGGGGAAAAAATTAATAAAAATAAGTAATAAAAAAGGTAAAAATTAATAAGAATGTTACTTTGAATTTAAGTAAAACAAATGCTTTCTTTCGCACTTATTCTATTTTACTAGAGACAAATTCAGTTATTTTACAAACCATATTTGGTGACCCAGTGGTCTAGGGGTAAGGTGGCAGACTACTGTGCTGGAGGTCCAGGGTTCAATCCTCGGTCTCGGCACAAATTTATCTTATTGCCAAACCCTTCTTTCACCTCTGACAAGACGCGTATTAAACACAACTTGTGAATGTGTGGAATGCCCAGGCCTCCACCGTGGTTCGGATTCCATGTTAAACTGTAGGTCCTCCATTTCATCTAACAATCACCCTATTATTGCACATTAGCGTAAGTGCGTATAAACCGAACGGGTAGTAAGACGCGGTGATAATAATTAAAAAAAAAAAATCAAAGTATTTGTTTGGGGGTAGAGTTCATTATCAAAATCTTGCCTCGGACTTTCAATGCCAATGTATTATCCTAAGTTCATAACGACATTTAATGGAAGATCGTTGGGTAAACAAATTTATTTCATAGCTGAGAATATAAATAAATAATAGGCCTAAAGTGGGGTAAAATAATATAATAAATATTAAAGATAATAACTCACCTCTCCCGAAACGGAGTGGTGATGGATACAAGGTTTTTCAGTAAAGATGAATGCTCTTGATCTACAGCTTTATTAGGCGTGACAGTTATTTCACTACGATTAGAATCTGAACTGTTTGATAGGTGGTCGGGAGATTTACCATTCGTTGGCGAAAATCGATTAAGTTTAAATGATTTTGATTCTGTGGCAGATGCCTCTTGTTTATTTACATTTTCTCTGTTACATTCGCATTCATTTCCTTCTTGGTCTAGGGCTGTAGTACCGGGAACACACTTTGCAAAACCACCATTTTTAGTAAAGATAGCTAGCTTTGTATCTCTGTGTGTTCCATCAAGAGAAATATTTGATAAAAATGATAAAGCCGCGATTCTTCTTCTTGAATGATTCCTTTTAAGGGAAGTTGCCATCACTGAATGCGGCAATTCGTTGGCAGAACATGTTTATAGTCAAATGTACACGAGACTTGTAGCCTACGAGATAGTAAAAAGGGCCGTCAAATAAATCCAACTCAGTCTTTTTAGATATAGTATTATACTCAACCACCAAAGCTCTCTTTTATTTTAGTTGCATTATAGCATAGGAAGATTAGTCAGGCTGGGTTTATATTCATGCATAACGCATAAATAGTAGTAAATAGTGTAAAGAGTAAAGTGCACAATTCATAAGAAAAATACATAGGTTTTTAATTAAACATATGTATAACGTCTTGTTTGAATCGATTGTCTTATATTAATAGAACATAGCCTAACCTCTTTTCACTAATAGATAATAATTATACTTAAAAATACTTCATTAGAAAAACGTTAGTTAAACTGTCTCTTTTAAATCGTAAGCTTGGCTAAATTTAAGTTTGGTCTGTACTATTAAAAATCAATTCTATTTTTAATTGGTTCCGATTTTATTATTATCATGAATATTAAAGTAGACGTATTTCTCAATAACAAAATGAAATAGTTAATATTTATACTTTAATTTCAATCATATAGAATATTATAGTTATTGACATTAAAACAAAGAAAATTAGTGAATAATAAACAAGTCTAGCTACTACAAGGCATTACAAACATGAATATTAATACACAAGCAGCGTGTAACCCGAACGAGTAGTAAGACGCGGTGGTAGATAGAAAATAATAATTCAGAAGCAATTTTTTTGTCTGCTAAAAAACTGGCGTTTAATCCTTGCAGTCCAATGATTATCTATATTACACTCTAAGCATAACGTATAAAAAGAAGTTAAAGTCCAGCCTAGTGCTATATAAAATTATGATATTATTTTTAATTATTTCTAAATAATAAAATATGTTTTTCCAATCATGTTTGATAAATACATATTTTTTTTGTAAATCTACATTACGGGGTTTGAAACATCAAATAAAATCAACATGTTTTCCAAATGTATTTATTGATTGAATTTTTAATGAGCCTTGACTCTTTAAAAAAACTTATAATCTAATAGTAGGTGCTAAAATGCGTGGGTATAATTTAATTATATAATTTTGATGAAAGTAGGAGAGAGAATTGAAATGGAAAAAAGAACAAAATTAATACAAATTAAAAAAATAAAATTAACTAGACAAAACATAGGCGTATCAAGTCACTTATTTAAAGTAACCATAAATAAGAATTATTTTATACGTAAATGAGGTAAGAAAAAATGAAAAAAATCATACTAAGACGAACACATTCAGCATATTCCTAAACTACATAATGTTTATATGACACTAGCCCATAAAACAAAAATGAACATCACCATTACATAAACTAAGTAAGAGGCTACAATTTGCTGGACACTGTTATTTTTATTATTTTTATGTATCACAGCCAAGGGACAATCTTTGAATGTTGTTAGTATATGTAAAAAACCTATTTCAGCCCTTTCATTGGTTATAAACGGTTCGGTGTTGAATAATTATAATAGTTATGATAATGATAAATAATTTGATTTAAAATAGCAGACTGGCATTTAGGTGTGGCTTATATTTGCATAACGCATAACAATAGTAAATAGTGCATATCGTGCAATGCACAAAATTCATAAGAAAAATACAATGGTTTATTATGATATGTGTATAAAGTCTTAATTAAATCGATAGTATTTTGTAAATAGAAAATGATCTAACCTCTTTTCTATTAAATAATGTCTCTAAAAATAGCAACATAATTTAAAATGTATCTTTTAAAACTTATTCAATCTAACTTAAGTTTTGTCTGTACTAAGCTATTAAAAATCAAATTTGATTTGGTTCCGATTTTATTACTGTCATGGATGTTATGGTAGACTTACTTCTCGATAACAAAATGAAATGTGTAATATTTTTTCTTTATGTTCAATCACATAGACAATCATAGTCTATTAAACTGAAATAAGAAAAATTCGTTAATAATAAACAAGTATGACTAGGTACCACAAGGCATTTCAAATATAAACACATAAGCAAAGTTTTTTCTGTTGTGTATACCGGCGTTTATTTGTATAAAGCATCAATTCCTCGCATTAGCATGTCTCATTAGTCATGACTAGTAAATTGTAATGATTTTCTAAACTAAATTCCATGCATAACGTACAAGACTTTAAAAGTTAAATCAACTATATACATTGTGAACTGTTCACTATTCACTTTGGAACTACTGTAAACGTTATCATTGAAAATAATGTTTTCCAACTTCTACCGCACTTTTTACTACACTATTCGCTATGCGAAATGCATGAATATAAACGCATCCTAAAGCGTAATAAAAATTAATATGACCAAGAGAACCAAAACAAATCTCAACTAATGAAACGTGAGTGTCAAGGCTAATCTAAACTACTTATTTTTGGGATCCCATCCATTTGACTCGTGATTGTTCGATATCTCGAGGTGAGACTGACCTGCTCTCTATGAAATGGGAAAGAACTAATAACCATACTGTTGAATGTATTTTTTTATTATACTTATTATGTTGACACAATGAATGTTGTTTGGAATGTGATATTGTCTGCCTAAGGTTGTTTTTGACGTTTCTGTATTTTTATGTTGTCATGTGTTAATTTTTGAAACCTACAATGGAGGGAGCTATTACTGGAACCCGTACGACACGATTTATGATGGAAGGCGTTGGAGCAAGAGTTATTCGAGGTCCTGATTGGAAATGGGGAAAACAGGTTAGGTCCTCCCTCAGACTATTTTTGAAATTCTCAACTTGTTCCATTTGTCCCATTGTTTTTAACATTTGTTTGAACCTTTATTTTTAGGATGGTGGAGAAGGACATGTAGGAACTGTTCGCAACTTTGAATCTCCTGAAGAAGTGGTGGTGGTTTGGGATAATGGCACTGCTGCCAACTATAGATGCTCAGGGGCATATGATCTACGGATTTTAGACAGTGCACCAACAGGTATAAATTACATTGTTGACTTAATAAAAACGACTTTCCAAATCATTGTTTGATACAGTACATTTAAAGTTTTATAGATTAAAAAACAAACCAAGTGAACCCACACAATTCTCAGGCCAATTATATCACTTTTTTTTTCATTTATTTAGAAACTAGGGCCTAGATCACAGTAACTATAACCAAGTATTGCTAAAGCTTTATACACTATATAAATGTGTTTGTGTACCAACTAGCTCTTCCTGAAAACAAATATAGACTTAAAATCACAAATACGCACTTATTTGAAACTTGTGTGAAGCACTTTTTTTTTAGCAACAAAATATAATATTGATTACTAATATATCCCTAATTTAGGCCATATTTAAATATTGACCTTGAGTTTTTTAAGCATCTTATATACATTCTTGTAGTTTTGAGAAACTTTGTTTACACAACACAAACACATGAAAAAAATCATTATAAGAATAAAATTAACTACAGTACAAGGCAGATAAATTTAAAGAAACCTATTTTTAATTACTGTTAGACTGCGTATAACCCGAACAGGTAGTAATACATGATGCTAAAAAAATATAACTAATTAAACCATGATTACTTCACTTAGTACCTCTGTGATAGGATAACATTGCTAGGAACGTTTAAACCTTTGAACTTTCATAAAATTCTGGCCATATAAACCTATGAATACAGTAGGACCAGCTTAAAAAATTACAATTAGCTAAAACACCTGTTTAAGTAAATTATTAGAATTTCTTTAAACATTTTATTTAAAAAAAATTGTTTAGCATTGTGTCATAATACTTGTTCATGTTATATGCTAATATACTAATTACGCAAATGGTTTCTAGGAACGAGGAAGGCTATATTTAGGGAAGTGTATCTGCGTTTGTGTAGAGGAAGAGTGGAAAACAATTTTTGAAAAACCACCTTCAGTACACCTGACGAGATTCAAACCTGGATCTCCCCATCATCGGCAGTCTAATTTACTGCAATAGTAGCGGGTTGGACCATTCATCTACCGAAGCAGGCTTTATATGTTATTAATTATAAGCTAACCAACCAAATAAAAGCTAATCTTTAACGTGTCTACTATTGGGCAGTTAGGTTTCGTTAGGTTATGTGAAATAATAATAATAGGCCTAATCAATTTTTTAAATTAGTTATAGTTTTATTTACTTTTTACTGGTATTGAATTTGAAGGCGGTATTATAATAATATTTTAGCACCATGTCTTACTACCCGTTCGGGTTATACGCTTAAACACTAATTACGCTAATGGATTAGGAATTGGGAGGGTAGAATTTAGAGGAAGTGAACCCGCACTTGCGTGAGGGAGAGTGGAGCCCACTATTTAGGAAAAACCATCCCCCAGTTCACCCGACCGAGATTCGAACCTCGATCTCCCCGTCCTCGGCGGTCGAGCTCAACACGACTAGCGCGTTAGCCAACTACGCCACCGAGGGGGTGAAGGCGGTATTAAACAATATATTGTATAGAAGGCACTGCACACATGAATTAAGTAATCATCCTTTATAATTAAAAAAAACCAATTACGCTAATCTTAATATGTGTTTAGTATATGCAATTATGATTATTATAACGGTTTTTATTACTTGTTTGCATAGTTTAACCATCATGTCTCAAAAGTACGAGGTGTATAAAATCTGTTTCTATAATTTTAATGGAACTGTGTTCAGTTTAATTCATGTATATAGCTTTTTTAAAACTTTGATAACCAATTACCATAGTAATAATGTTACAGTATGCCAGGATTAAGTATTACCTACTGGTATAGCTATTTATGATATTAATCTTATGTTTATGTAAAATTTAAGGTCTAGCATTTCACACATAAGGTATCACATTGCTAAAAAAATAGTGTTGTAGCTATTACCATATTAGCCATTGCCTTGGCACAAGATTTTTCAAATTTTATGTACGCCTAAACTTACCTTATTTAAATCTTTACATATATTTCTTCTTTCAGGCGTGAAACATGACGGAACGATGTGTGACACTTGTCGTCAGCAGCCAATTTTCGGTATTCGTTGGAAGTGCGCTGAATGTGGGAACTATGATTTGTGTTCTATTTGCTACCACGGGGACAAACATCATGTTCGGCATCGTTTCTATCGCATTACTACTCCCGGCAGTGAGAGGTAATATTTCTAGTACCATATATTAAATAACTAATAAAGTCTAATTGGTTATGTTTCACCTTATAAAAAAAATGCTATAGCAAGGTAGTAAAAATAGTATCGACATATAGGCTAGCAAAGGCTAAATAAATTGGTTTCATATATATGCATATATAATATCCATACAAGTAGAGGGTAGAGTAAACAATATGTCATCCATCACCAAATTTGAAATTTCTGCATTGTGCTCGAAACCAAATACAACCTTTTTATTTTATTTTTTCACTCATAATCTTTCTTTATTTCAGCTTTTACATCAATATAAATATATAAATTCACAAAATAAAACTCTTTGTATATTTAATAAAATTAATTTTAAAAATACGGATGTTCAATTATTAAAGTTTTTTAAAAACCTCTTAAAAGTGATTAAAATATTTGACATATTTACATAGCTGTCACCTAGTTTAGAATCACTATAGACTCTTACAGGTATAGTTTATTCAGCTTTAGTATAGTATCTGAGTTTCAGATTATCAACAATAGGCCCTACAAAGAGAAAGAAAAGGTTGGCAGCACACGTAACTGCCAAGTTGTAGCGGAACATCCAATAAGTTATTGTTTTCTGAGACTAGAACCTAGTTTAGGAGGCGGTCAAGATGAGATAGGGAATGGTACATTTATTACAACAGTTAACAAACAATTGTTTCTTTGTCATATAACAATTAAAAAAATGAATTTTTCTATTAAAACACACAATAAAAATTGTTGATTCAAACAATACCGATAGTAAGATTTTTTGAACATTCTCTATAATTATAATAAATTTATAATTAGCACGCGTCTTACTACCGTTGGTATACACTAGCTAATGTGTAATGGTAGGTGATTGTGAGATGAATGGGACTCTTACGTGAATCCGACACGTGGAGGCTGGATTCTCATCACAATGTGACATATTATGAATTTACATCTTTTGATAGTTTCGATTCCAATACTTCGTGTACAAAGTATGTTTTTTTATGTACACATGAATCTTGTTTAACTGTATGTATACTATTCCCCATCTGTCTATTATTATAATTATGACTAAATACAAAATGTCTAGTAGTAAAATGTATTAGTGCCTAGTAGATTGGAAATGTATAATAAGACAGTTTCTTCTCTACTCAAACTATTGCACTATATTCACTTCACACATTGTTGAATTTTCGGAGATGTTCCTTTTCATTAGAAGACAAATTGAAAACACACACACACAAAAAAAAGAGGATAGGCTATAGAACTACATGTTTCTAGAATGATTTGAAATATATTTATTTCTATAGCCTAACTTTGTTTTTTCAATGTGTCTCTTCTAATGATCAAAGGAACATCTCTGAAAATTCAACAATGTGGAAGTGTAATATAGTGCAATAGTTTGAGAAGAGAAGAAATGAAGATAGAAGTGTGTTTTTTCCATCCAGGCCTAACCTAACTATTCTTTCAGGTTGGCTTCCTTCACTATCAATTACTTTACATTATGTACAGTGTTTCTACACTGTCTTATTAAAGTGTTTAGTAGGTAGCAGTTATAAAAAGTATACCATTTCCATTAAGATGAAGTAGTTAACTAAAATGATTAGACAAAATATATTTAAAAAAAACCCAAACATAATTTAAATGACCAATTTGCATGAAATAAATCAATCAACAAAACATATTGTAATTATTTCAGTTTTGAATCACTTTCTCATTGGTGGTATGCAGGCTTCAAGTTGGATGTCTTTGGTTTATCTGATAGTATTCAGTGTTAACACCCTTCAGGAAAAAAGAGGAAATTTCACAAAAATCTAGACCATATACTGTTTAGGGCATCAAACTGCAAGTTTAAAAATGTAGGCCATATTAGAAAAAGATGAATTAAAGAACTAAGTATGCTATTTCATATTATTCTCACCTCTGAAACTTTGGATTGCAAAATAAATCCATAAATATACCTCCATCAAGCATAAATGTCACACTACTCACTTTAAAAAAATAAAATTACCCATTTAGGTGGCTGCATGGTCTAACTCGCTACTCTCGAAGTAGACTAGATTGTCGATGACGGGGAGATCGGGGTTTGAAACTCGGTCGGGTGTACTGAGGGTGGTTTTTTCCAAAATGGTTTTCCACTATCCCTCCACACAAATGCGAGTAGACTTCCTTTTAATATAACCTCCCTAATCCTAAAATTGTTAGCATAATTAGTACATTAGTGTACAAGCCGAACAAATAGTAAGATGCGGCGCTAAAAAAAAATCCACCATTATAGTAACTAATTCAACTTCGTTTTCTGGGAAATAGAAACTCTTTCAAACTTAGGATTGTTTGCTGAGAAAATGGAAACAATCTTTTACTTTTTAAAACTTGTGTAGAATGAGACACAATCACGATATTGTTTAGACCCCCTTGTTCAAGAAATAATTAGTAGTCCGTAGCCTTGGGTTGATTGTTTATATGACTCTAGTATTCAACTACTTTTTAATCTTATCATTCAAAATGGAACCCAGGAGGGCTACTCGGAGGATTCAGGTGAACTGGTGCAGTGGGATACCCTTTTAAACAAAAAAGTAACAACAAATGCTGTAATAATTTATTTTTACTAACCTAACATTATTTTAAACTATGTAAGATACCTGAAAAATTTATAAAAGTTTAATTCTATTACTAAGCTACAATATTCTGATATTTACAATAATAGTCAGCCTCCTTTAAGGCCGTTTTAAGACCTTTGTAGGCCCTAGGCACTTTATTTTTAGAGGCCTCTGTATTCAATATTTTTACTAATATTTTGTTGTTGCTAATTTCATAGTTTGCACACACACAAAACAATTTAAGCATCTTTAAAATACTCGCAAATTTTAATGCACCGTGAAAACCTTTTAACACCTGCTGATACAAAATCCTGGGTCTTCCAATGGTTCGTGATACGTGAATTGCAACATAACCTTTGTAAATACTTTAAAATATTATTTTCTAAAATGGTTCTCCTGTGAAATAAAATAGGCTGTTGAGAAACATGAGGACTTAAATGATTGTTTTTATCATGCAAATATCAAAATAAATATTTTTTATTAAAATTTGCCGTTTTTTTCTTATTTTGGGATTTTTTTTGTTTATATATTTTTTTCGAGTGAAATATTGTAGGCCTTAAAAGGTTGTAGGCCCCAGGCACTGTGCCTAGTTGGCTTAATAGAGTACTTTGTGGCCCTGGTTTGGTTGCTCAAAGACTTAGGACCAAACTGCTTCATTAGCCCCTCTCCCCCTCTATGTAAGCCCTGGTATCCTAAACCATTCTAATTCCTAACACTGTATTTATTCTGTCCATGTGCAAAGAGTCGGATTGTTAAATTACAATTTTTCTTTTTAGGATGTTACTGGAACCGCGTCGCAAAAGTAAGAAGATTGCAATCCGTGGGATATTTCCTGGAGCTCGTGTTGTGCGAGGTGTTGATTGGCAGTGGGAGGATCAAGACGGGGGTAACGGTCGTCGGGGGAAAGTGAACGAAATCCAGGATTGGTCTGCTGCTAGTCCACGCTCTGCTGCCTATGTCATTTGGGACAATGGGGCGAAAAATTTGTATCGGGTGGGATTCGAAGGCATGGTTAGTTTCAAAAACTTCATTTAGGGCTATTTAGGGTGTTTTACTATGTCATGTATTTTTTTTCTTCTACACGGGTTTAATTTAAATTTTTTTTTTTTTAGATTGCATTCAAATGTTTATATCAATTAAGCCCAATTCTTTTGATCAATTCTTATAATAGCCTATTATAACTTTGTGTAAAGGTTTGTAGGCCCTATATTGATGGTAGTTTCAACAAACAAGATCCTATATTGGTGGGCATGTAGATAAAGGTTTCCATTTTGTCAACTCTGACCTACTGGCTGATGATAGAAAGGTGAGGTATAAAGGAAGTAAGCATCAACTCTTTTTTTTAAGTAAGTATTTCAATAACAAGTTTCAAAAAAATAAATAACAATTCCGCCAATAAAGGGCCTTTTTTAAAAAAATTATTAAGCTGATTAATGTTTTTAGGTTTATTCAATCTATCATGATAAATATGCATTCATACAGCTATTGTCATTGTACTAGTGGCAGCTTAAAGCCCTATCAAGTCAAATATGGCTGCGTTATCTTAATTGATCACTCATATGTAGCTGACAATTTCCGTAGGTCCATCACAGACTCTACCTCAAAATATGACTGAAGAATGACCCTGGGCACTGGACGACTCTTTGATAGCTCAATTATTATAGCATTGCCATATTAAGCCAAAGGTCCTGTGTTTAATGCTTATGTCCAGGTGTCATTTTTCAATTTAAAGAATATTATATCTTATATAGCCTACATTTATTTGCTGCAAATGCCACGTTTCTACAATATAATATACTTTCCTTAAATTAAATTGATAAAAAATTGTATTTGGCATTTATAAAAACTGAATATACATAATTTTCCTTTTAGATGATATGCAAAGGAGGAAAGCTACTTGCCAAATTATATAATTTAAAAAAGGCTTAGAAGTACCTAATTCTTTTGAAACAACAAGAGTAAGATGGGATTGTACATTTTAATGAGGTGTAACTCAATTCCTGTGCTATGTTTTAGGCTGATCTTAAGGTGATGAATGATGCTAAAGGGCAAACAGTGTACCGAGATCACCTTCCTCTGCTGGGGGAGCAAGGTCCCGGCCGCACAGGTCCTCATGGGCTTCGTATCGGTGACCAGGTGTGTTAAATCTCTCTTATTTTTAACATCTGTCCCGATGGCCTAATAGCTAAGTCTAGGGGATTTCTAGTTTGATCCTTGAGGTGGGAAAAAAACGGAAGGTCATAAATTGACAAGATACATCTGAGATTGCTCGGTCGATATAGCTCGATTGTGGGCTTACGCCATGGCGGTTTCTTAAAGGATGTTTGAGATTTGAGGATTCGAGATTCGAGAATTAATACTATACATTTAAGTTGGGGTGGAAGATGATGTGAATTGTAGTCCATATTTTGGCAGTTTTTATAGCAAAGGTCTTTATTAGAATACTTCCTTATGAGCAAGGAAAGGAAAAGGCTGACTGTTAACTTCAAGGCAATACCAAGTGTGTTCCTAGATAGTGACTACAGGCTGCTGGTGGCGTAGTGGGATGTGACTTTAGTAGATAAATATGAAAACAAGAAATAAGGATAAGGGTGTAGAGACTTAAAATTGAAGAGGAAAGAGACCTGTATTTAAGAAAGTCAAGAAGATTATCATCCAAGGTTGAGATGCAAGGGGTAGAGGTGGAGTGGGAAAGGCTTAAGAAAAGTTTGGTGGGAGCTGCGGAGGAGGTACGTGGGAGGACAAGTGAAAAGAGGAAGGGGAAAGATACATCTTGGTGGAATGACAGTAAAGGAAGCATTGGAGGAGAAGAACAAAGCATTCAAAAGGAGTTTTAAGAATATGAATGGGGAAACAGAGGAAGAGTATATAGGGTAAATAAGAGAAAAGCAAAGTGTGTGATACAAGAAGCCATGAAGGATTAGATACATAAATGAAGAGGTGCTTGAAAGGGATGTTAATAAGGCCAGTAAATCTATAAAGTTGGATGGAATAGAGCTGGGAAAAATACAGAACGTAAAATATCATGGAAGCATGATTGAGGTGAAAGGTGGAAGTTGTGAGGATCTAACAAGGATAAAGCAGCAGGTAGAGTCGTTTATAGGTGTGTAAGAGACCTGCTATGAGAAGAGAAGTGCCCTTGAAGTGTAAGGAAGTTTTGTACAGGGAGTACTTTGTACCCATAGTCACACATGCACCAGAAACATGGACATTGTATGTAAGAGAGACTAGGAATAGTGGAGGCCATGGGAGTGAAGTTTGTGAGGAGCATTTAGCTGTCACGAGAAGAAACAAGATTAGGAATGAAGTTATCTGGAAAGAGTAAGGATACATGAGATAGTAGAGGAAGCAAGATGGATGGTATGGACATGTAATGAGAATGAAGAAGGAGAGGATGCCAGAGAAAAGATGGAAATGAAGTACATAGGAAAAAGACCACAAGAGAGGCAAAGAAAGAGATTGAAGAACAGATAACAAGTTTGAAAATTAGAGGAGAAGAATGGAAATAAGTAAAGAAGGAAGGATGGTGGAAGAAAGAGAAAGATGGAGGCATTTCACTAAACTGACCCGGACATGGATGGAACCAGTTTATGATGATGATATGTGTATTGTAATTTTATCCAATACTTTTTCCTCTTTTAAAAAGTTTCTGTTTGATTACTAAAATGCTCATGATACATATTTAAGAAGTGTTGAGATGTGATGTGTTGAAAATTAAATTAAACATAATACATTTTATATTTTGCTCACAAGAGTTTGTCATTTTAAAAATGGTTAAAATACGGACCTTAAGCTCGTGTTTTTTATCCATTCCACTTTATGAGGCCTGGGAGGATTTACTTTTTGTGTTTAATATAATCCTTCAACCAATCAACACTTTTCCACTATGGTTGGGTATCTTATTTTAAGTGTGCTCTCCTAGCTAAAGTTGGAGTAAATTTTAATCACTGTGCTGGTGTACAAACCGAGTTTGATTTGTTAGACTGTCAGATCGACTTTTTCATTCTCAGGGCCGCCTTTAAAAATCGAGAAATCATCATCACATCATCATCATAAACAACAACAACTATTTCCAGCCTGTGGCTGGGTCAGTTTAGTAAAATGCCTCCATTTTCCTCTATCCTTCCACTATTCTTCTTCTTTTAATTGCTTCCATTCTTCTCCTCTCACATCCACACTTTATTTTATCTGATCCTCCCATCTCTTTCTCGTCCTCCCTTGTGGTCTACTTCAGTTCCATCATTTTTTTTTGGCACCTCTCTTTATCAATCTTATTTTTTATTTGGAACTACTCCGTCCTCCCACTCTCCATCTTTACACAACTCTGTTATCCTCATACTTGTTTTTCACTCTCATTAAAATTCCTCTTTACTCTTCAGCCTTCTCCATCACTTTCCAAACTTTATTTCTATCCATGCTATCATAATATGTCTTCTCCACATCCATAAATACCATTACCAAGTCTTTCCCATATTCATCCCTTCTTTTCATCAGTTGTCATATGGCAAAGAGCAAGTCTTTTGTAGACCTATGTTCCCCAAATCTGTTTTGTTCTTCTCTCCACCTTTCATTTTATTTCTTATTCTCTTTTCCAGTATATTCTCATCTATTTTTGTACAATGGCACATCAGCGTTATCCCCCTATAATGTGTACACCTCTTCCTTCCTTTCTTGAAAATAGGTATTACTACTCCCTTTTTTCCATTCTTCTGGTACCTTGTTCTCCTTCCAAATCACTCTCAGCACCCTGCATAATGTTTATTATATATTTTTATTTACCTTTCCTGCACCTTCCTCCAAACACAACAAAATAACTCAAAAAGCTTAAAGAAGTTGTAGTATACATTATTTAAAAAGTGTTATGTCGTTATTTCAGGTGAATGTTGATCTTGAGTTAGAGATTGTACAATCGCTGCAGCACGGCCACGGGGGCTGGACTGATGGGATGTTTGAGTGTTTGGGTACCACTGGCACGGTCGTGGGAATCGATGAAGATCACGACATTGTCGTATCTTACCCCAGTGGAAACAGGTACGTCATTTCCCAGAAGTTGTGCTCTAATGCTTGATAATCAACGGTAAAATTATGCCTCTTTAATTGAGCTGTCTTTTTATTATCGGCAATGTTTTTTCATTGCTAGTGTGCTTGACTTTAATTATTAAGGAGATCTGGGTACACTGGGATTTTTTTTTTTTTTCATTTATTGGTTTTTGCAAGTATAGGACTTTGAAATTCCCGAATGCCGAGTTCCTAACTACAAATCCAATACTCAATCCCCGCTGCTTCCAGAATTTTTTCTGATGCATGGGTCTGGAACAAGGTCAAACTCGACCTTGTGAGGACAAATGAGAAGCTAATAGAATAAAGAAGTGGCAGCTACATTCTATAAAACTGAGATTAACAGCCAGAGGATTTGTTTTGATGATCACACTACACCCTCTAATCCACAAATATTGGCGATTATCATCGCCAACAATGGCGGCCGTTCGGTTGGTTTGCTATATTATTTGCCAGTTTATTTCTATATTGAAATGAAAAGTGATAGAAATGAGCGATGCCATGTTTTAGATGGACCTTCAACCCCGCGGTCTTGACGAAAGTGTCGGTGGCCGCCCCTAGCTCCAATGCCAACGAGAACCAGCAACAG
The DNA here is from genome assembly GCA_033556935.1 of Timema podura. NCBI lineage: Eukaryota > Metazoa > Arthropoda > Insecta > Phasmatodea > Timematidae > Timema > Timema podura. The sequence goes on from JAVRXN010000005.1 coordinate 10,726,417, forward strand.
TTTGCTGTGGGGGACTTGGTTCAGATCTGTAGTGAGCTGGAGAGGATTAAGATCCTTCAGAGAGGACATGGAGAATGGGCCGAAGCAATGGCTCCTGTAAGTGTTGTTTTGGAGGATCTCTTCTTTCTCTTGAGGTTCGGCCAATGTCGAGTAGTCTTGGGCATCAGTATTAAGAGTGTACCACTGTAAATGGAGAGCTATATTTTATAAATTTAATTTGATTTTGTGGTTGTGTATTTCTTTGTGGTTCCCAACCTTATTTAGCCATCACCCACTTCTGACAATTGGATTCTGGTTCCCCCCACCCCACCACCTCAAAGCTAAAGTAGTTGAAATTAGTGATAATAATCTTACATTCATTTTATATTGTACATTCATACTTATTTCAAACTAAATTATTATAATGAATATGTAAGTACAATTAAATTTTAATTCAATTTCCTTCAAGACCTAGTGAAAATACAAGTACCCAGGGACAATAGAAATATAAATTAAAAATCAAGTCGCACGGTTGTATTAAAAAATAAAAATCAAAGCATCAAACAAGAACAAATATAATTTTTATCATGTCTGTCAAAATATTGATGGCAAACCCATTGGGAAGGACCTAGAGATTAACTTGGGGGGGATAACGTTAAAATGAACCTTAGAGAGGTATGGACTGGATAGAACTAGCTCAGATAGGGATGGGTGGCGTACTTTTGTGATTGCAGCAATGAACTTTCGAGTTCCTAATGTCATAAAATAAGTCAAAAGCCCCAAATTTGTCCACACTTCTGATCAAAGGCTGTCTGTTTCCAGATGGACAATACATCCTTGTTTGAAAAAAAATCACAAAAAACATATTTTTTTTCATCGAGTTACTTATAATCCTTATTCCTTAAGATTAAAAACATGTTAAAACATAACATATGTTAAATGTTTATAAACATATGGCGTTTAGGTTTTTATGGACATTTTAGAAATAATTTTATATTAATAATAACAGGCAACAAAATATCTAACGAAAGGGACTTCAATTTGTTTTAATATTTATGTTGTTCTATAATTTTAACGCCCCTTATTGCCCCCTTACAATTTACCGCCTTCCTGAAAACCAAAAACGCCTCTGGAGGGTGATACTGTGTTCAGGACTGCTCCAATGTTCTTGATTCACATTATTCAAGTGTTTTTTTTTAATATCTTATTTTCTGTGCCATATTTATTTTAATAAAGCAAATCAAGCAATATTTTGTGCATTAAACATGATAATTAAATACATTTTATACCAATAACGTTATTTAACTTAAATAAAGAATTCAAAGCCCAAAATTAAAAACAAAACTTGGAACATTTTTACCTCTGACCCAACATCCAAAGCTGCTTGCCAAGCTCCCGAGCTCACCAACCACTTCTGTGTCTTGTACACCTTATCATTAATTGGAAACTTAACCAAAAACATCTCCCAATACATTACAGTGAAATCTCCCTTAACGGACACTTCTGAATAGTGGATTCTTCTTTATAGCGGACAGTTTAAATTTCCCCAGCAAAATAACAATGACTTTTACATTGAAACACCCACCTCGATGACGTATTTATCTAACACACAAGTTTCGTGTTGAGCTAGACTGCTGAGTACGGAGAGATTGAGGTTTGAATCTCGGTCGGGTGAACTAGGGGTGGGGTCCCTAAAATGGTTTTACACTCTCCGTCCACACATATGCGGGTTCACTTCCTCTAAATTTCAACCTTCCCAATTCCTAACACATTAGCGTAATTAGTAATTAAGCGTATAACGCGAACGAATAGTAAGACACGGTGCTAAAATTATTATTACAGTGAAACAGTTTCTCAATAACGGCTTTATCAATAAAGAAACAGACCCTGCTAAAATACCGGCCAAAAGTTGAAAACATCAGGCAATATTCAGTATTTTACTGTAATGATGTCAGGAATGTCATCGTCTCGCCTTGAAGTCTGAGCATTTCTGCTTTATCTTTCTAGGGAACGTTTCTAAAATAGCCTTCCCAGTAACAACAACGTACTCCAAGGTCTTACCTGCCTCCCCTTCTTAGCCATCAGGGTGGACAGGGGCGTTATCACTACAGTTTAGTCTGCGCTTGTGCGCATGTGTATGGTACAGGAGGTCTATTGTATAATTTTATTTTCATATTATTATGTGTAGTATGCATTTGTACAGTAAGCTATGTACAATAATATGTGTTGCATACAATACTGCATAGTATAGTATTATATTATTGTAATTAATACCACAATATATAGGTTCATATGGATTAAACTGTATGGTTTTAAAAAAATAAAATTATTTTTACATATAGCGGACACTTATATTTGTAATAGTCTTTTTTTTTTATCTCGAAAGGTGTCCGTTATTAAGAGATTTCATTGTAATATTCACATCCAATGTCCTTTTCCGTGTTTGTCCCATTACTTCTTTGTTGAATGGCAGCAGTGTAAAGTGTGAACTGTGTTCTTCTTTTCACTGTAAAAGTCATATTATACTCGTTCATTTTATACTCTGGATCAAATAAAATAAATAATATCGTCATCTAATTACACCCATTAAAAATTGGAATGCTTTTATAGATTATGTTCTTCTTATACCTCCATGAATACAATAGTACATGATTAAAAAATAGGCCTTCATAATTTCTGGAATCATTGTTAATAAAGTGAAAATGACTTGTTAATTCCTTAAACAGGCAAATTAATACCGTCCAAAACCAGTTCCTATAATGTTAATAAGTGAGGAACAAAGATATTTAGTTCTTGATTGATATTTGGAATATTTTAACTTAGTTAGCTTTTTTTTTTAAGTTTTTTAAAATTCTAATGGCCCATATATACACTTAAAAACTAGGAGTAAGAGAGTATTTGAAAACATGTTTTAATATTAAAAACCAAGGCTATTACATACTTTGAAATAAATTTTTATTTTATGCTCTCTCTATTCGTCTAAAAGAACCTCTATTTTGTAAAAAAAAAATATATATTTATTTCAGACTCTAGGTAAGATTGGCCGAGTACAACAAATCTACCATGACAACGACTTAAAAGTTGAAGTTTGCGGTACTTCTTGGACCTATAACCCTATCGCCGTCACCAAGGTTGCCTCGTCGGACGGCACAGTGCCTGGCACTTCCAGTGGGGGTTAGTTTGTTCTTCTATGTTGAAAGCATTACAAAATCCAAGTTCTTTAAACTGTTAATTTTAAGAAATATTTTGATTTCATGCAGCTACATGTTAAAAAGCTTTTTTTACTATAAAATACATCTTGAAAAGTTGTTATTTACAAAGGAAAGTTAAGCAAGCTTAACACAAAGCAGACTTTGATTTATTAACTGGTCAACATTCTTTATCAATTTTTTTCCTCCATGTACACACACCTTTGCATTAATAAACAGCACTACATTTTAAAATATACAACTACTTTTTAGTTTTTACCTATAATTTTTATAAGTATAACTAAATATTTTACAGTTTGTTATTTAGTGTTCATGACTATTTACAGAACGACTTAGTGCCCTTCTAAAGAAACTGTTTGAAACTCATGTCTCTGGCGATGTGAATGAAGAGTTAGTTAAAACAGCAGCAAATGGCGACGCTCAGAAGTGCGAGGAGTCTCTAAAGCGCCCTGACGCCGATGTGAACGGTGTGTTCGCTGGTCACACTGCCTTGCAAGCGGCCAGTCAGAACGGCCATCTTGAGGTTATCAAGATCCTACTCAGACACAAGGCAGATGTCGAAATTGAGGTGAGAATACATAATTTTTTTACATACTTCATACGAGCTGTAGGATTAAAAATGGGCATTCAAAATTTAAGACACAAAATTGCTAGAGATAAGAACTATTGTAATTCTAGTTGTATTTTGGAAACTAACTTCTTGAGAACCCGCTACAGTGGCCGCATGGTCTAAGGCATCACTCGCACAATATACTAGATTGCCGATGACACGAAGATTGGGGTTCGAATTCCGGTCGGGTGTGCTGAGGGTAGTTTTTCCTAAATGGTTTTTCACGTTTTCTCCACACAAATATGGCTAGACTTACTCTAAATGCAGCCTTTATCATCTCTAACACATTAGCTTAATTAGAACATTTGTATAACCTGAACAGGTAGTAGGACATAATGGAGGCCTACCTTGTGGGATTGCTGGGTTAGAGTGGGAAGGATTAGGAAACAAGAAGTTTTAATTCAGCCACACCTCTCGAAACTCTTGTGGTTTCTTTTTAAAAGAGGTTACTATAGGGCAAATAACACCTGATCCACATGCGGAAAACTTGATTTAACCAATGTGACGGGCACCCTATATGAACGTAGGGAAACCCTCAAAAACAGCGGGACACTTTCCAAAATGGTAGTAAACCTCAGAAAAACAAATCATTATTATATTTGGAAGAAGTACAATTAATTATTATTATTATTATCATCACCGCGTCTTACTACCCGTTCGGGTTGTACACACTCACACTAATGTGCAATGGTAGGGTGATTGTGAGATGAAATGGAGGACCTACAGCTTAATGTGGGATCCGAACCACGGTGGAGGCCTGGCATTCCTCACATTCACAAGTTGTGATTAATACACGTCTTACCCGCCTCGGTGGCGTAGTTGGCTAACGCGCTAGTCGTGTTGAGCCCGACTGCCGAGGACGGGGAGATCGAGGTTCGAATCTCGGTCGGGTGAACCGGGGGTGGTTTTTCCTAAATGGTTTTCCACTCTCCCTCCACGCAAATGCGGGTTCACTTCCTCTATTCAACCTTCCCAATTCCTAATCCATTAGCGTAATTAGTACTTAAGCGTATAACCCGAACGGGTAGTAAGACGCGGTGCTAAATAAAAAAAAAAAAAAAATACACGTCTTGTCAGAGGTGAAGAAGTCCAATTAATAAATAATAAATACAAAACTAGCATAAATATAGGGCTCAATAAAATGATAATAATCTAAACAAAATATTACAAAGCTATTTTACAAAATTAAATATAACCCGCTTCGGTGGCTGCATGATCAAACGTGCTACTCGCTCAGTTGACTAGACTGCCGATGACTAGGATATCAAGGTTTGAATCCCAGTCAGGGTAGTTTTTCTAAAATGGTTTTTCACTCTCCTTCTACGCAAATGTGGGTTCACTTGCTATAAGTATAACCTTCCTAATCCCTAAAACCACTAGCGTAATTACTACACAAGCATATCACCCAAACGGGTAGTAAGATGCGGTGCTAAAAAAATAAAATATATTTACAGTTCAGAAACTGAACATACGTGTGTAGGGCTATTATTTTTATACTCAGTTTTCCATCTAATCGGACACCTTAGCTCAGTAGGTAGTGCGTCTTTCTACTGAGCTAACCATCCCGGGTTCGATTCCCGGCATGAGCAAAAATTTTATCATTGGTGAAAGGTGGGTTTACCCTTTCTCATTGATGAATTAATGGCCGGGGAACTGGATGTTGTGCCTCTCCTAGTCTCTAAGACTAGACAGGCCTAGTAAGCCGGTAGTGGAAAATATATGGCTTGAATAAAAAACTGACCCAGGCAACAGGCTGGAAACAATAATGTTTGGCCATGCGTTGCATAAAAATAAGTGATTTTTGTACACACAGTACTTATCAAAATACTAATAAATGTAAATCGTAAAATAAATACCAAAATAACTGTGTTTTATCTGCCCGTGAACACTAGAACACAAAGACACTGGTGAAAACCTACATTTTCAATTTGCTGTTACTGAAATTAAACAAGAAAAACATTAATAACTAACACAATGAAAAATTACCTAATTCTGAATTTTGTCATTTTGTTTCAATGCCATAACTTTCATATACTGGGGTTTGTTAACAATAATTTAACCCTTTTAGTGCCATGAGCCGATCTGATCTGCTCCGCCTACTACCGTTAAAAGTGCCAGAGGTCAATGAGGTCGGCTCTTTATATTTGAGCTAGTTATCGCTTTACCTGATAGATAGTGTAGTAGTGTCATATATCACTAAAAGAGAAAATTTTCCTCTATTATTTTATATGAGGTTGGCAACAAAAATCAACCGTAAATAGTTGTTATTAGAACCAGGAGTTTAGTACATTTATAATTACACGGTCACGTACTCAATGTGCCAAGTGCAACGCAAATTTACGTACAAGCTGCAAGGAAAAACATAAGCGTGGTTCACATTCGTACTGATGTAAACTGTTTTCAAATGGGTTAAATTGTTATTAGTTCAGAAAAATATACTACTTAGATTTTCATATTATGTTGTGTGAATGAAAAGATTTCTTTATCAATGTTAGTAAATAGGCATAATGACTTTATAAAGCTATATAATATTTTTTAAAAATTTGAAATTATTAATTATAAAAGGTTTTTTTAAAAACGTATTTATTATGTGTAGGCCTAAATATTTATTTATGAGGTAAGCAATATAATAAATCCTGCTGTAAGGTAAGCAATAACTGCCCAAAAATATCTAATGTAGGATATCAAATAAAAATTTCTGTAATTACTATTTATAATCATATATATATATTCAAAACTTAATTTTTTTGTATAAAACTAAATGCATTACAACAAAATGATATTGAAATGTATGTATAATATTTTTTTAAACATGTAAAGTAGCATTAGTTTTGACAAAAATTAAAAACTAAAAAAATAATTAAATTTTAAATTTAGAAATTAAATAATTTTAACTTAATTGTAATAATTATTATTAAAGAACAGTACATACAGATTAAAATGATGGAAAAATCAAAATAATCGCTTTATAAATAAAGGTTTGGCTAATTTCCTTGCAAACCCTTACAAACATGAGAAAATATCTGTGGCATTCTTCGCACACAAAACCTATCAGGCCTCTGGCACTCTTTGCGCGCGAATTTTGGAATACTCGTGGCACTAAAAGGGTCGAGAATAAAGGTTTTAAAAAATGTGATCTTAAGAAAAATGTTCAAATCTTTTAATAACCAAGAAAACCCACAATGGTCCTCACGTGGTCTAACACGTCTTTTTTTGTATTATACTGGATTGCCGGTGACAGAGATAGGGGTTCATATCCTGGTCGAGTATACTCAGGGTGGTTTTCCCTAAATGTTTTTACCATCTCCCTCTTCACAAATGTGGGTAAATATACTCTTAAATTCTACCTTTCTAATTCCTATCCCATCAACATGATTAATAAATATGTGTAACCCAACCGAGCGGTGTCAGAAAACATATCAGCAGGCAATACTCGGGGGTATCAAATAATCAAGTTTGCCAAACTTATTTAAAATACTTACTCTTTCAGGACAAAGATGGTGACAGGGCTGTCCATCATGCAGCCTTTGGGGACGAACCTGGCGTAATGGAACTATTGGCTCACGCTGGAGCAGACCTGAACGCCCGAAACAAGCGCCGACAGACGGCTTTGCACATAGCTGTGAACAAGGGTCACGTAGGTGTGGTGAAAACGCTTCTGGAGCTTGGCTGCCATCCCAGCTTACAGGTAGGGAACAACTTGGCTTCTCTTGCTTTTTGTAATTATGAATATGTAGAATAGTATTCCGTGATTCAATATGGCATTTTACTTTGTTTTCTCGAGTATTTTTTATTTATTTTTTAGCTTATTAGACTTGTCATGGTCTCCACCTGAGTATTGAGACCTGCTTTTGGTGGTAACCTTCCCTAATTGAGTCTACGACTGCTGATGATGAGTTAGCTCATCATCACCAACCCTCACTCTCTCAACTAGCTAGACCCTGTTCCAAGCTTGTTGGCCAGTCTCCTGTTTCTCGTCTGCACTTGACCTGGTTTTCGCAGGGGTTCAACCCAACCTCCACCAGGTTACTCAAATCCAGGGGTACACCACTTGGCGGTCAGATCAGGAATGAGTAGGAGAGGCTAAGTGGGGTTCACTGAGTAGGCTCCTTGTATGTATTGTACGTCACTGCCCCGTTAATACCCCTCATCTCGTTGATTACAATGATAGATCTACCTTTATGATGAACATGTTAGAAGTGAGTCATTTAACAACTGCACATTTGAAAGTGTTTTTATCACGGAGCATTGACACTAGTGAACCCCAGTGTTGATGGACTCAACTTGGCTTAAGGAGCGCGGCGAGACTTACTTAAGGTTGAGGATCTAGTATAAAACTTGGTCTGTGGCCAAGACTGTTCTTTTAATATCAATAACAGAACACAGATTCCTCCACTGACTAACACTGATATACTGAATTACCAGTTCACTGGCACAGAAGGGTGGAAGTCCTCCCTCTCTCTCTTTTTGTTCTGACCTTAAGGCGACTATTAGACGCACACACTGAATTTTGCCAGCTGGACAATACAGTTCAGCATGCTACAAAATATACCTCCGTAGGAATCTGTCGCTTTTTTCAGTTGCGCTTATAATAGGAGTATAGTTTTCAGGACATTTTCAGGAGTAAAACATCGCACTATGATCGGTACTATTCAATTATACGAGGGGGGAACCAAAAGAAACCGGAATTTTACTCTAAAAAATTAATTTATTAAGTTTTTTACAAAATTCTTTCAGTCGCCTTCAAAGTACTCTCCATTAAATGCGATGCACTTGTCCAGTATTTTTCCCCACTGTTTGAAGCATCTCTGGAACTCTTCAACTTTGATATCGTCCAGTGCCCTCTGCGAAGCTGTTTTTACAGCCTCCACATCATCAAAACGCTTCCCTTTTAGATTTATTTTCATTCTTGGGAACAGAAAAAATTCGCATGGGCCTAGGTCTGGCTTGGTTTCGATGTCATATCCGTAACACCAACTCTCATCACCTCTAATGACCTAGGTCAAAAAGTTGGGGTCACCTTCATTCTGATTTTTCAAGTCCTGTCTCAAATTCAGACGAATGGTTTTTTTTGATCCTGTGTGAGCAGGAGAGGAACAAACATAGCGGCAACACGTCATGTTTGCAAGTCCTCAGTCAAAATCCGCTGGCACGAGCTCCATCTCACTTCTGCCTGTTCTGAAATTTCGTCGATTGTGAAATGACGATCCTCGTTGATTTTTTGGCGGATTTTTTCAATGTTTTCGTCTTTTCGAGATGATGAAGGGCGCCCAGAACGAGCATTATCTTCAACACTTCATATCGCCACGTTGAAAGCGCCCAAACAACTTGAAAACTTGTGTGCGGCTCATAGTATCCTTCTTGAAAGCTTGTTGAAGCATTTGGTAAGCTTCCGTTGCCGATTTTTCAAGCAGGAAGCAAAATTTCAAACACATCTCTTTGTTCCTTTAAATCTGCCAGAACGATTTCGCAGGCAGCAAATAAGAACAGTCTAGAAAAACAACGTTACAATCAAACGTAACCTTCTAGCAGACACCGCTTGGGCAACTGATTTGGGAAGGTCTCTGTAGACCCACCTAGCGGGAGAACTCTCTACTACACCTAGGAACGACCACGCGCTTTCAATCCGGTTTCTTCTGGGTCCCCCCTCATATAAATAGTGATAGAACATAAATCTCTTGTTAAATTTTCATTGCTGCAATTTTAATGGGGGTAAAGTTTAATAGTTTTATGAATGGATTAGTAATTAATTTATATATCAATTTATTTATATTTCAAATTCTTCCAGCATGTAGTTCCATTTAGTTTATTTGTGTTTTATGTGTGTCTCTTTATGTAAAAAACGAATATTTCCGAAAATTAAAACAATTTATAACAGTAGGTTTAGTAAGACGCGGTGCTAATAATAATAATACATAACAGTAGGAGAGTGAAGAAGTGGGAAGTATTAAAGTGTAAGAAGAAATGAATAGAGAAGTGTTTGTTCCTATTTAGTCTTAACCTAACTCTCCTTTCAGGCTGGCTTCCTTCACTAACATTTACTTTACATTATTGTACAGTGTTTATACACTCTCTTATTATACATTTCCAGGCCATTAGGCAATAATTCATTTTATTAATAGTTGATTGGACATAAACTATTACTGCTTTCATATTTAAATCTATTATAGTTCTAATAATACTGTATTTGATCTAATCTTGAACCTTTCATCATTCGTCCTTTGCTCTCATAGTTTCCCTTAACATTATTTGATTAATTTGATTAAGGCCTTATCTCCCTATAATTGCAATGCCTTTACAATAGAATTCCTCACTAATTAGCTTTGTAAAGCAACACATAACCAGTAGGTTTAGTCAAATTGGGTGAACAACCTACATTTCCTAATGCAGTATTGTATGCTATAAACCCTCACAGTTGGTCTCTGTTATTACTACTACAATTTACATCATACATTTGTTTCATTTGTACGTTAATACATATGATTTTATTATGATAAAGTAATAAATAAATATGCTTATTTTGAACAAACAACTAATAAACATGACATTTACTATGGCATACAAGTCCTTGAGGATAATTAACAAAGTATATAATAAGTATTTCTCTATCAACGCTAATCTCCAAAATTAATCATCCAAATGTATTATTCACTGCTGCTAATTTTAATTTTATTTCTAAATCTTTGTTCGAATCAATCCTCCACGAAAAACAATTGAACTTGATATTATAATTGCTTTTAAAGGATATTCGAGATTCGAGGATTCAAGAAAATTTCAGATTTAAAACTCAAATCTTATAATCTTTTATTTAAAAAAAAAAAGTATAAAGTGAAATTTGTTTTAGAGCTCTAATAATGCTTATTAGTGATTCAAAACCATTTATAATTATAGGATTAACTTAACAACCAGACGCCATACCAGTAATTTAACACTTAACTGAATGTATGAATGTTATAATTAATGGATTATAAGAAAGAATGTTAACACAGCACAACAAACCCTACAGCCGTTAATCTCAGTTTTCTACACCGGAGCTACTAATATTTTTTTATCCCAGTAGCTTCTCGCTTGTCCTCACAAGGCTGAGTTGACCCCGGTCCAGACCCAATGCTTCACAACTCCAGACAACCAAATAAGTATTAAAATTTGAAATTTATAGTTAGGAGTTAGAGAAATTGGAGGTTAGGGTGTGTTAGGGTTAAAAATTTCCAAAATTTGTAAGTAAATATACTTCTCCCAGACACTTCACAAACATTTTCGGGGGGTTATTTTCGAAGATACCCCATAAAATACCTCTTCCTGATAGATTTATAATTTCTTTTGTTCTGATGTCTTTGGTTCAGGCGCAGCCATTTTATTTTATGAAACTTTCAAAATAACGTTTTGTACACATGCTTACGCATTACAGTAACTACCATAATTGATTTTAAACTTATCTAACCTAAGGGAACAGGATGAAGGGAGTTGAATCATGTGTGCTTACCTTTTAGCTAACCATGTCTGAAAATAAAATAATTTCAATGAGAAGTTCTCTTACAAAGAACAAAATGATACTCTACTGCTCGTTTAAAGCACACCAGCTTTTACAAATCGATAATTATTTAGAATTTTTTATTTATTTTATTTTAAAATTAAATCCTCGAGCTGTATGGACATTACATTAATGGGGGAATATTTTTTACCATCCAATCTTCTTAGCTAAAAAAAGTAATGTGTTTAAAGATGGTAACGATTTTAATATCAATATTTGTGATAAGTAGGTTTACAGCTCTCTTCTGCGCCGTTATCTGGTCTAATAACCCTTCCCCCCCCCCTTTACCCCTTTCAAACAGTCATCGCCCTCTCACTCGTGGTGCGCAAACAGACCGTGGGTTCTGCAAACTTAACAGTTTACAAATTAGTTGTAAAGTAGCCTAGTGCGCTATTAATTCCGATTATTTATTCAGCTGCCCCATGTTTGCTGGAACTCCCTCCTCCCACTTTACCCGGAGCGATGGTAGCTTCTATCCTCACTGATGGATCGTTAGGAGACCATTACCCATCTCTCTCCTTTGCCCTTATATCAGTGTAATATCGGGTAGGGTAGTACAATTTAACAATGGAATACACCCAATTAATTTTATATTTTATCTAGGGTGTTAAGGTGGGGAGGGGAACGCAATTCAAGACATTTTTTTTGTAGTTTTTTTTACCAAAAACATTTTTTGACTAGAATAAAATATGCACGATTGCTTCATTAGATACGTTTAAAACTTTCCGCAGAAAAATTCAACAGTTCTTGTATATTTGTCACGGGCGTATTGGTATTTGTTGAGAAATATTATAAATGAAGAGAAAAAGTTTCTTATCAAATACCACCACGCCCATGACAATTATTCAAGAACTTTTGATAAAACTATCTGTATTATTATTATTATTATTATTATTATTATTATTATTATTATTATTATTATTATTATTATTATTATTATTATTATTATATTATTATTATTATTATTATTCTTAGCACCGCGTCTTACTACCATTCGGATTATACGCACTTACGCTAATGTGTAATGGTAGGGTGATTGTGAGATAAAATGGAGGACCTACAGTTTAACGTGGGATCCGAACCACGGTGGAGGCCTGGCACTCCACACATTCACAAGTTGTGAAACTATCTGTAGAAAATTAAACTAAATGTATATACTGAAGAAATATTTTATTTTTTTAAGTACAAAAATAATTTGTTTTTTTTATATAAAAATACCAAAAACACAAACTGATCCCACCTTACATGGGAACTTTCCGAACCAACTGATTATATCAGCACACAACTTACAGACTAACATAACTACAGAACATCAAATACAATCATCCAGTATGTAATTGAGCACAGTAAACGGGAAAGCCCACTTTCACCGGTGATAAATTTATCATTTGTGCTGGGAATAGAACCCAGGATCCTTATCTACCGTTAGAGCTGATCTGTCAGACTGCATTCACCTAATTCTTTGAAATAACTTTTTTTTTAAATATCTCAATTTAGTATTGCTTGCCATCAACGACATAGACACTAGATCTTATTATGAGTAGGATGAGGAGGGTATTTTTTTATAGTCGCACCAAAATTTATCTGGGAAGAGATTTAAAAATCCTTAAAAAAATCCCCAGTCCATCCAACTTGTTTTTGAACTTTAGTCTACCGGGTCATTCATTCATGGAAACAGACTGATTAACCTCCTTGCAGATATATGTGACTGTTAAAAAGTTTGTTTAGTACAAATACACATTCCCATGTCTGTAAAAAGCAATTGATTGCAGTTCAAACTTGGCATATTTGTTTCGTTTTAAAATTCTATTACCTGCTTTGTTGACCGCATGGTGTAAGCAGTATTCAACCATTTTTTTGTTCACGAACCACAGGTAAAATTTCTCTTCAACTTTGTAACCCTAAAATTGTGTGTACGTTGGGCCTAATACAAGTTATACGTATTCTATAATCTACATCTGAGAGAGAGAAAGAGAGAGATTTGGAGAGATGGAGAAAGATAAAGAAAGAAAGAGGGAGAAATAAATGGCCCTCCCAGATCTCATGTCCTTCCTTCCAGGTCTCTTGTAGCTGACTCTAAATACAGCCCAGATTGTTCAGTGTTTATCATGAAATACTGTATATAGGAGTATATATATATATATATCTACACGTATGTACATAATTTAATTTTTTTTAGACACCCCCTAAGATGTATTTGCGTCCCCCAGGGTACGCGTACCTAGGTTAAATACCACTAGTCTTAAGGCGCCACTCTCACAATAGACTAGATCGTTGATGATGGGAATATCGGGGTTCGAATTCCGGTCTGATGTACTCAGGGTGGGTTTTTTCCCTAAATGGTTTTCCACTATTCCTTCACGCAAATTCAGGTACATTTCCTCTAAACCTGAACCTTACTCATTGCTAATACACAAGAGTAATTATTAGTATATGTGCGAATAACCCGAACAGGTTCCTGAAACAGAAAAGATGTTATTTTCAAAAATTAAATTTGGTTTAATATGGTTTGTGACATTCGGGAATTAAGCATCAATTTATTTTACAGCGGTTCCCAAAAAGCACCTATGAGCAAAGATTGTTAAGGCTCCGGTGTTTTTCTCTAAAAGTTTGACGCCGTGTACTAAAAAAAACGCCGTGTCATGAATTAAGTAGGCAGCCCCGCCGAGCAGCATGGCACCGCGGGTTGACGGTCAGGCATTGTCACGGCGCTTTTCACGCAGCGTATACGAGCCTTTTCTTTTCATTTAGTTGGTAACTCACTTTTCAACGCGTGGCATGTTATCTAGCCGCCGCGCCGGTGTGTTTGGGCCGATTTTACGTGGATGGACTCCCTTTGTAAGTAGTAGTCAAATTACCTGCTTCGGTGGCTGCTTGGTCTAAGGTGCTACTCTAGCAGTAGACTAGACTGCTGATGATAGGAAGATAGAGGTTCGAATCTTGGTTGGGTGTAACAGAGGTGTTTTCTCTTCTCAAAATGGTTTTCCACTAAACCTCCACGTAAACGTAGATACAATTCCTATAAATATAACCCTCTCATCCCTAAATCCACTAACGTAATTAGTACAAAACCGAACGCGGTGCTAAAAAAAAAGGGTCGAATTCAAGGCTATAATTTGAAGCTTATATTTAGAAGAAGTGTGTCCACATTCGCGTGGAGGGAGAGTGGGAAACCATTCAGGGAACACTACCTTCAGCAAACTCGCCCGTGAGTAACTCTCTTACCTTAACTTCCTGTCACGGGCACACCAGACCAGACGCCTTTGTCCGTGTTTCCTCTGATGCGGGTGAAATTAGTTAAATTAGTAGAAATCAATAGTAGTCCTCGTGTCTTGTTTTAAGTAATATTTAAATGTCTCATTCAATTAAAAATTTAAAATAAAAGTAAACCTTTAACAGTTAAAATCAAAATAGTGCTCAAGTCAACATTTGTTGTTGCTGCGATTTTTAAGTAAAACAAATTTCTTAATGAATACTTTAACGCATTAATTTTTTTAACTAAGACTATTTTGATTAACTTAACAATTTTGGCGTGTTTTAAGATTAAGTTTAAAGCTATCCTTATAAACATGGCGGAGTGTTATTCTATGGAACACTTTTAAGTCGACAATTATTGTAATTTTAATAAAAGTAAAAGTGATTTAATTCTAACAGGTGACCTGGCGGTCTAGTGGTAAGGTGTCAGACCTCTGTGCTAAGGGTCCGGGGTTCAATCCTCGGTCCCGACACAGATTTATCTGACTGCCAAACCCTTCCTTCATCTCTGACAAGACGTGTATTAATCACAACTTGTGAATGTGAGGAATTCCAGGCCTCCACCGTGGCTCGGATCCCCACGTTAAACTGTAGGTCCTCCATTTCATTTAACAATCTAATAATAATAATAATAATAATAATAATAATAATAATAATAATAATAATAATAATAATAATAATAATAATAATAATAATAATAAATCTAAAAAAAATAGATAAAATAAAAAACGTAAATAAATAAAATAAATAAAAAACTAAATAAACTAAAATAAATAAAAAATAAATGGTACGGCACACCGCACAGACTTTCTCTCTCTTTCTATAAACTCGTAAGATTTCTGAACGGAATAATGTACATTGTATCATCACCACTCCACATAAGAACACGCATAAAATAATATACAATGATATAGAATCAATGAGAAAAGAGGCGCATCTTTGTCCACCTAAGAACATTTCAAACAGTTTAATGTCTTCCACAAGGGTAAACACATCGTATTAAAATTTCGATTTCTGGTTAAAATTTTAACATTTTAAAAGGTGTTGCAGATCTTCAAGTCATCGCATTGATATTTAATTATTCATTTATACATTTTGACTAATAAAAAATGTAAATATTGACTATTGAGTCTAAAATGGAGATAGATCATTGCTATGAAAAAACATTTCTCCTAAGAGATTTAAGGAAAAATAACATACTTTTTTAGATACTTATATTTAATTACTCTATGGCATTGGAGAATTATTGCGTTAAGACTTAAGTAGTATATGTTTACAACTAAAGCTCACAAAATTGTATTAATATATTTGCATATATCTCAGAAACTGCTGTTTTTATAAAAATATATGTCAAATAAAAGTTTTTTATTTATAATAGTCCTACAATTTTGCAATGATAAGTTGTTTAGTTTCTCCAATAGTTGTGGAGATACGGAAATTAACGCTTCTGTAATGTACCCTAAAAATCATTTTCATAGGAAAATGAAAATAGCCAGTTTATTTATAATCTTAATCAACGCCTAGATACGAATTTTAATCAAAATCGTTTAAGCAGATTTTGAGAAAACCAAATTTTTCTCTTTTCGTCCTTCAGTAAACTACCCTTAATTTTAAGTTTTTATAGACACACAGAGAGACGGCATTGCAAAGACTATTTTTTAGGGTTCGGGGGGTCATGAGACGTCGACATCCATCAACATTTCAGGTTAGTTTTTTTTTTTTTACGGTCGCAATACTTAAACTTTAATGTCCAAAAAGTTAAAAAAATTCATATAATTGCGTATATATTGAAAGTTATTGATTTTATAAAAATATGTTTCGAATAAAATATCTGTATTATAAATTTATATACATATTTGTAATGCTAAGTAATTTCATATCTCAAATAGTTTCGGAGCTATTTAAAAAAATGTAAATTTACGCATCAGACCGGAGCCCTTAAAGCCATTTTGCCGAAATATTGAGGGTAGCCATTTTGTTTGGAATATTTATTAATGTTTATAAATGAAATTTAATCAAAATCGTTAAAGCCGATTTTGAGAAAATCGACTTTTTCTCTTTTTTCCCTTCAGTAAACTACCCTTAATTTTAAGTTTTAATAGACACACAGACAGACGGCATTGCAAAGACTATTTTTAAGGGTTCGGGGGGTCATGAGACGTCGACATCCATCAACATTTCAGGTTAGTTTTTCTTACGGTCGCAATACTTAAGCTCTAATGCCCAAAAAGTTAAAAATATATATATAATTTCGTATATATTGAAAGTTATTGATTTTATAAAAATATGTTTCGAATAAAATATTTGTATTATAAATATATATACATATTCTTAATGCAAAGTAATTTCATATCTCAAATAGTTTCGGAGCTATTTTAAAAAATGTTAATTTACGCATCAGACCGGAGCCCTTAAAACGATTTTGCCGAAATATTGAGAGTAGCCATTTTGTTTGGAATATTTATTTATGTTCATAAATGAAATTTAATCAAAATCGTTAGAGCCGATTTTGAGAAAATCGACTTTTTCTCTTTTTGCCCTTCAGTAAACTACCCTTAATTTTAAGTTTTAATAGACACACAGACAGACGGCATTGCAAAGACTATTTTTTAGGGTTCGGGGGGTCATGAGACGTCGAAATCCATCAACATTTCAGGTTAGTTTTTTTTACGATCGCAATACTTAAGCTTTAATGTCCAAAAAGTTAAAAATATATATATAATTGCGTATAGATTAAAAATTATTGATTTTATAAAAATATGTTTCGGATAAAATATCTGTATTATAAATATATATATACATATTTGTAATGCTAAGTAATTTCATATCTCAAATAGTTTCGGAGCTATTATAAAAAATGTTAATTTACGCATCAGACCGGAGCCCTTAAAGCGATTTTGCCGAAATATTGAGAGTAGCCATTTTGTTTGGAATATTTATTAATGTTCATAAATGAAATTTAATCAAAATCGTTAGAGCCGATTTTGATAAAATCGACTTTTTATGTTTTTTCCCTTCAGTAAACTACCCTTAATTTTAGGGGTAGATGTCCAATTCCAAAAACCCCTCGGGGCAACCCTATGAAAACCCAAGATATCAAGTTTCAGCTCAATCGGTAAAATAGTTTAGGCTCTAGTTGGAGGTACAGACAGACAGACAGACAGACAGACAGACGGAAATTCAAAAACCACTTTTTCGGATTCAGGAAGTCATGAAACGTCAAAATTCATCAAAATCTCGAGTTCGTTTTTTTTGACGATCACAATACTTTCTCTACCTGTAAGATAGAGAGAAAGTAATAAAAAAGTGTTT
This sequence comes from Timema podura, assembly GCA_033556935.1. Classification (NCBI taxonomy): domain Eukaryota; kingdom Metazoa; phylum Arthropoda; class Insecta; order Phasmatodea; family Timematidae; genus Timema; species Timema podura. Next base: position 10,744,313 of record JAVRXN010000005.1, read on the forward strand.
GAACAAAACATGTGATTTTTTTTAAAAAAGAAATATTTCCCAGTCAGACTTGTTTGTACCTTCTGTTAGAATGTTTCTTTACCAACAGAGTTGTTAGTGAAGATTATAATTTGTTGTTAACCTCGTGGTGGCTGCCTGCTGAGCGAGTTATAGCGGGGAGTGGAATGTATGATAAGAGAAGAGTTTCTAGGAGGAGGGTAGACGCTTTCTAGAGATGATTAACACGCAATGTACCACTCTCATATCAACTACTACCACCACTTACACAACCCTCTAAACACTTCTTTAAAAAAAAAAACCAGTCAAGATGTTCTCATCAACTCCATTTTCACATTTTATAACTCGTAGAGTTAGGAAAATTATGTCTTAAAAAAACTACTATACATACAACTTTTATGAGACTATGTTTGTATAATATAATAGCAACATTATAATCGTAGCTTGTGGGTGTTTAATCAAGGCAAACTAGAGGCGTTTATTTAAAATGGTGGGCATTTTTTTTGTAAAACTCTTAAATATAAAAACTAATTTAGTAATACTCCGTTAGATTGAACCCCCTGGTAGTCCAAAATTCTGAATAATCCCAACACAATTTTAGAAAAACGGGTGAGAAATTAATTCAAACGAAATATATTTTATTGGTTTAACAAGTTAAAAGTTAAAAGAGAAAATATGTAAGAAATAGTTACATGTGATAAAAAAAAGCTTAATATTTACATGTTGTAGTCAACACAGTGTTTTTTCCTGTAACTACACATAATTACTGTACATATTACGTGTTATGTATCAGTTAAATAAATGAAAATTTGACACAACCCATTCAAATGTAATTTAAATATCGTTAAAATACTGTATACCCGCATTCTCCTGGTTAATCCGAACAAGTTTCGGTCTCAATTAGTTCCGATTAACCGGGTTCTACATTTTATAAACATTCTTACTAAGATTTTCTGACAACTGTAATATTTATAAAACATCTTTATAAATAACTAGACACGCCAAGGAAGCATCTATGTTTTTTTTAGAAACGGCTTTCTAAAATATAGTTATTCACTAGACACACAAGTAAAATATATTTGTGAACGGGTTAGTTGAGATAACTTCGGGTGCGGTTAATCCGTAAAAGTTAATATTTAATATATAAAAACTTGAAAAAATAGATCGGAAAGTCTTAAAGCTATTTTAACTTGACACACTTTTGTAATAAAGTTGTTAGAAATAGACCTACCCATTATTTGTTAATTTGGCTTCCCAAACTATGATGTGTAACATGACAATTTTTTTTAGCACCGCGTCTTAATACCCGTACGCTTATGTACTAATTACTCTAATGGGTTTAGGCGTTTGGTAAGTTATATTTAGAGGAAGCGTACCCGCATTTGCCTGGAAGAAGGGTTGAAAACAAAAAAAGCCCACCCAAGTAGACCCGACTAAGTTTCGAACCTCGATCTCCCCGTCATCGACAGTCTAGTCTAACACTAGAGTAACGCGTTAAACCATGCGACCACCGAAGCGGATATTTCAAAATTATAGTTGGTTGTAAACAATCGAGTGAATAATTTGTACATAATTTAAGTATCTTATTTTCATTGATTTATTCTTATCCACGTTTATTAACGATTTAGTTTTAAGGGAAAAGGATTGATACAGTAAGTAATAAGAACTTCACTAACATTTTTCTAAATATTAAGAATCCTTCTGTTAAAAGAATCGTCTCGGTTTAAAAGAATTGGCCTTCTTTCTACTTTAAGAGTCACGTTAAGCGTATAACTCGAACGGGTAGTAAGACATGGAGCTAAAATAAAATAGTCACGTACACTTTCCTTGCGGCAAAACTCCACAATTGTGTGTTGCGGGTCTTTACCGACCCCCCAGGCTCTAGGACAGTGTCCACCCATTGCGGTAGGTCAGTGCAGTGGCGTATGCAGGCTTGGGAAGTAAGGGAGACATAAAGCTAAATGTATTTTTTTGGGGGGGGAGGGGGGGGTGTTTGAACATTGGGCAGCTCTAAAAGCTATTTAAAAGTTGGTTTCATGGTCAGGGGCCAAATTTTAGCAATTAATTTTATACAAAATATGTTAACCTTAAATTTTTTTTTATACTATACATACCAATATTGTTACGATTTGTACTGTTATGGTAAAGTTATTTGAGTTAAAAATAATAAATTCACAAAATCAATAGGTACACTCTGTTTATCATAAAGGTAGCAGATGTACCTTGACCAGTTACAGTATGGCTGTATCTCATAAACTGCACCATAGTGTAACCTGTCAAGGTTTGCTAACTTTCAGGGTAAACGGATTGTATTTTTTATGGGTAGATTAAAGCAATCAAAGAAAAATAAATTTTTTCCATATTTTGAATATTGTTTATAGAACACTTGATAAACATATTTTAGGATTATAAAATAATATTCATATTAGCCAAGGGCTTTTCGGCGTTCAGATATATTTGCAAATATCGCCAATAAATCGTCGTTTTTTTTTTAGCTTTAACACAGTGTCCTTTTCAACAGTAGTAAGAAGACGAGATTATAATATTTATTTTGTCATTACGTTCACAGTCTTGGTTTTATAGGAGCTATCTTGTCTAATCCTTGTTCTTTAGAGTATCCCAAAAATAAGGGGGCGGGAGAGGCCCAAGTCACGTCTTGCCCCCCCTCCCCCCATTCTCCCCAATAAGCTACATCTACATAGACGGATAAACGCTGGAGTTTAAATACGGCTTGTTACGCGGACAAGATTATTATTATTATTATTATTATTATTATTATTATTATTATTATTATTATTATTATTATTATTATTATTATTATTATTAGCACCGCGTCTTACTACCCGTCCGGGTTATACGCACTTACGCTAATGTGTAATGGTAGGGTGATTGTGAGATGAAATGGAGGACATACAGTTTAACGTGGAATCCGAACCACGGTGGAGGCCCGGCATTCCACACATTCACAAGTTGTGATTAATACACGTCTTGTCAGAGGTAAAGGAAGGGTTTGGGCAATCAGATAAATCTGTGCCGGGACCGAGGATTGAACCCCGGACTCCAAGCACAGAAGTCTGACACCTTACCCCTAGACCGCCAGGTTACCCATGACAAGAAGATTAATTGTTTAAATATGCATCAGACTAACATTGAATTTGAATAATTTTAGGATACAAATATTCTATTGTTTGTTGGGTGAAAGTGTTTTAATAGTACTATCGTCCGACGCCTTAGCTCAGTCGCTAATGCGGCTGTCTATTGAGCTATAGGTCCCTAGTTTGATTCCTGGCATGACAGACAAATTATTATTGACACCAGGGTTAGTTATGTCTGTTATATAAAAGAATTAATCTGTGAGTCCTATGCGAGTTTGATAATTTTATTCAAAAAGGTAATGTTAGATACCCCTAAACAAACTTAAATAACATCGAGATTTTAAAAAAATGTAACCTAAAACACTGACTTTTTTTTTATCATATACACGTTTGTTTGAAAAAATTTCCTGGACAGGGGTTCATAATCGATCCAAGATGGGTCACCATTTTTACTAGTGCGGTTAGATATGTTTTTATCTAGCAATCAAAACTTTCATTTTGGTATTTGCTCATTAGATGCATGTTACTAAAATCAAAGTTTAATCACGCCTTGCCAATTTTTTTAGGTAAATGGTTTGTATTTTCCTAAATACAACCTGAGAGGCAAAGTCTTCACTGAAGATAGTTTTGCTTTCTACACTGTGGTTTTCCAATCCTCCATCCGAGCGAACAAATGACGATTTTTTATTTTTTCCCCTCACAACCCACTCGGATCTTGTTTTCTAAGACTAATTAGTTTGGTTAGTCAGTAAGGGAAAAAAAAAGGTCCATAGTGATTTTATTTGACGGGCGATTAGTGTTCTTCCATTTCTTTTGAAGACGAAATATTTGGAACAGACATTCTCTCGCAAGAATGTCACTCGACAGATCTCCTTAATTTACAACTCCAGACTTGTAATGGGCTTGGTTTGAACCCTTCTTCGCTTACTCCTTCCATCCTTCAACTTCCACCCCCCTCCCCCATCCTCTTTCTCTTCTTTCTTTAAGAACTACACCCTTCTCTTTTGCCTTTTAATTAACTGCAATTTTCTTAGCTTAATTTACTCTAATTTATTCTCGTCACATTTTTTTATCCTCTGCTCCTATCTGAGGAGACAAGGTACATGTATGCTCTAGGTCAGCAGATCTTAAAGGTAAATGTTTGAGTAAATTTATTATAGGCTATGGAACGTTAAAGTGTGACGACTATACCGGAGGAAAAAAAATTCTGCTCATTATCTTTTATGTCGTGTTATAATTACTAAGTTTAATAACAAGGCTATTAACGCCTTAATTTAGCAGCGCTGAAGTCGACCTCGATGGTCTTGGAGTAAAATGCTCGTTGCGGGAGCTCAAACCCAACCGGGGTTGACGATTTTTTTTTTGAGCGATAAAAATCTGTAGCACAACTTCCTTCGGAGGGGAAATAATGCCGCCAGTCCCATGTAGATCGTGGACGTGTAAGATAACCCTGGAAGGAATGTTGAGATACCTTTCCAGGCACAATTGGTAGATCCTTTTGTTCTCGCTCATAGAAAATTCTCTTGTGCTGATATAATCAGTCGGTTAAAAAAGTGCACGTTAAATAATTATAATAGTAATAATTTGAGGTAAGTCGGTAACGTGTATGGTTATTGAGCTAAGGGTCCCGGGTTCGATTCCTGGCATGGCCGAAAAATTTATCATTGGTGAAATTTGGGTTTACCCATTCACAATGATAAATTAACGGCCTGGGGGAGGGCTGCATTTTGTGTCTATTTTATATATACGTTAATAATAATTCGTGTGTGCTGATATAATCAGTCGGTTCAAAAAGTGTACGTTAAGTAACTTAAATAAAATTCGAGCAGGAGTACATTAACCACGTGATTATAAATGATAGTTGACCTAACGAGTGCAGGGTCACCAATAAAACCTTCCAACAACTTTAATTTTCCAACGTCACTATATTCCCTTCCCCCTTGGTTGACCTTATCTGGACAGGTGTGTGTGTGTGTGTGTGTGTGTGTGTGTGTGTGCCGGGCTTATGCCGTAAAGGGTTGACTGCATAGCTGTCCTAGACAAGTCCAACCCCTTTCCTTCTTCTATTCCCTGAACTTATACTCCTCCTGCGCACATGCATCATTTACAATCCTCTTTGCCCTGTTCTGGGAGGGGTTTTAAGCTTTTAAAAGGATGAGATTCATTTCCACAAAATGCTATGCATAATCCGTAACAAAGTGTGGAGTCATTTGTTTTTCTCTTCTGCGTTTGACAGTTCTATTTCTTAAAGGGTCGGTGTTTCTTGAGTGATATGTAGGTATTATTACTGTACTTAGAACGAACCAATTAAAATATTCTTAAAACTAATGTCCTGAAATCTTTTTGTTTGGCACGCAATGATTTGTTTGCAGGCAAAATAACATGAGAATTTGCTGTATTTCAAAACCATATACATACAAGCCACATTATATAGAGAAATAACCTTTAATTTGTGGTCACGCATTCTACGGCGTCAAGCTCGTGAAAGACTGGATTTATGGTAAAGAGATTTGAATCTCTCCTGAGTAATCTAGTGATATAATTTCAAACGTGATCTACCACTGTTGCCTATCTCATCCCCTATCCATGCTAATGGGGATGCACTTCCTCCAGATTAGCCCAGCCGTTATGTAACCCTCAAATTAAAACGTATAAACTAAAAATAAATAAATCTTAATCACTCTTGGTTAATATCGAAGCTCGGACTTAGTAGAAATAATCAGATGTACGCGCCCGTTCTTCTAATTTTACCGACTCTTAGCAGTTTTGCTATATAGAATTTTGAATTTTATTCTCTAATATGCAAGTTTAATTAACCACAAGCTGAAAAACACGTGGGCTAAATGTGAGATTATTTATAATATACGTATATATATATATAAATATATATATGTATATATACATATATAAATATATATGTATATATACGTATATATATATATAAATATATATATACGTATATATATGTATATATACGTATATATATGTATATATATGTATATATACGTATATATATACGTATATATATACGTATATATATACGTATATATACGTATATATTTACGTATATATACGTATATATATAAATATATATATACGTATATATATAAATATATATATGTACGTATATATATATATATATACGTATATATATATATATACGTATATATATATATACGTATATATATAAATATATATATATACGTATATATATACGTATATATATACGTATATATATATATACAGGATGTACCTCAAGATTTGGGACCCACTTAAGCGGTGAACAGGAGACACAAAATTAATGAAAACAGTTCATATAAACATGTTTCCCATTTGACCTTGTTTCCTAGCTATAGCCATGTTTGTACACCAGTAAAATGGAGCTGCTTGACTACGCAGGAAGTGTTCAAAATGTCCAACCTCGGCCTGAATGCAATCCTGCAGTCGTCGTGTCCTAGAATGCCGCACTCTTTCAAAATATACCAGGTGTTTGTCGGATTCGTTGGTAGCCTTCTTGTATACGATGACGAAACTGAAAATGGGGATTGAATGAAGAATTAGTTTCAAGTGTACCCACAAATAAAAAAGGCTAATGGATTTAATTCTGGAGGAACGCGCGGTTCCAGCCAGTAGATCCTTCACGAGCTGTCCGTTTGTTAGGAAATCGTTCGTTCAAGAAATAATCTGGTTGCTTCGCTAAAATGCGGTGGTGCATCGTCATCATAAAACGCATGCGAAGCGCCACATTAATGGGACGTTTTTCAATAGCCCATTGAATTGATTTCTTATGAAACCTACATAATATTAATAATAATTATTATTAGCACCGCGTCTTACTACCCGTTCGGGTTATACGCACTTACGCTAACGTGTAATGGTAGGGTGATTGTGAGATGAAATGGAGGACCTACAGTTTAACGTGGAATCTGAACCACGGTGGAGGCCTGGCATTCCTAAACCTACATAAATACTTGTTTATTGTGTAGAAAGCTGGACCCCTGGACCCAACATCTTATATCCGTACCAGTCTACACATTTCTAGCCATGGAGAACGATATATGTTACGGGGCACTTTATATATATATGGGCACACACCTGATTCTTACTCCGAAGGCCGAGCTTCGATATTAACCAGAAGTGCTTTCTAGATATTTTTTATACGTTTAAATATGAGGATTAGGCCTACATACATATACATATTTATAAATATATATGTATATAAATATATATATATTAGCCCAGCCGCTCTGTAGGCCTAACCCTCATATTAAAACGTATATATATATATATATATAAAAATATATGAAAGATCTATAAGGATATCAAAATGTTATTTGTAAAAGAAAACTCAGCATTTATTTACTATATAAAATTAATTATTTAAATTATATTAGTAAATAAGACAAATAATATGCTTTTGCATATTTAACAATATACAGAAAAAAATAAATATCTACTTATATGTGGTATAAACTAGTAACATGATCCCTTACAATTTTTAAAGCAGTTTTATCCCTCTTCAGTAATCAGGATTGTTGCGGATTAATATTTAATTACTTGAGTCTTTGTACGTACGCCATTTGACGAGGTATTAGAGAGCGTGTAGCATGTTTCGGCACAAAGGTAATAACGGTTTATTATAAGATTCAAAGATTGAAAATGGATGGATGGACAGCCACCCTAATCGTGACAGGTTGGGATTGAACCTGGTCCTCTCTCTCGCTAGATAGAGTAAGGTACATTATCCGTTGGACCAACGCTGCCGGTCTTTGATGAGATACTCACTGTAATACGATACATTCTCCGAAATAATATTTCCCTGGAACATTAATTATAATAGTTATTTATTTCTTCTGTATTTTTATAGAATCTGCAAAACTATTTTTGTCACATTTATTATTTTTAATTTAAATAACTGAATTTTCCAGAGTAAATTGTTATGGCGTATTATTAAAAGGGTTGAATTTTCTTTTTGCGTGTAACTCTATTTTGAAATATTGTTATAACTCTCACGTTTTAGCGCATGGACTATATAATGGCCTATTCATATAGTTAGGGTTGAGAAGAATGGTTTAAAAGTAAGTGTTCCTGCATGAGCTTGGAGAAAGGACATATATACTACATTGTTAAGTCACATATGAATCCCCCGCTCCCCCAGTGCGCCCGGACTAGATACGAACCTTGACCTACCCTTCACTGGTTATTAATTCTACTATGAGCCTAACACCTTAGACCATACGTTCATTGGTGTTGGCTACTTTGATAATGATTTTAACATAAGCAGGGGAAAAAAACTGATTTGGTTTGCTGGTGATTTATGGGGTCGGGTTTCTAATCCCGGCTGGGTTTAGTCTTATTTGCTGAGGTTTTTTTTTTCATAAAGGTTTTTCACTCTCTATCTCTCCCCACAAAAATATGGGTACACATCCTCTAAATTTCACCTTCCTCACCCCTTTTACATAACCGCAATTAGTGTAAGCATATAATCCGAACAGGTACTAAGATGCTTTGAACAAAAAGACATAGACTAGGGCGCGATTGTGTGTATTTAGTTAGTTTAGAGAACCTTGGTTTGATTCCCGTTCAACTAATCGACACAAATAAATAAAAACGATAGAGAACCTTGGTTTGTTCCCCGTTTAACTACTCGACACACAAATAAATAAAAACGATAGAGAACCTTGGTTTGATTCCCGTTCAACTAATCGACACAAATAAATAAAAACGATAGAGAACCTTGGTTTGATTCCCGTTCAACTAATCGACACACAAATAAATAAAAACGATAGAGAACCTTGGTTTGTTCCCCGTTCAACTAATCGACACACAAATAAATAAAAACGATAGATAACCTTGGTTTGTTCCCCGTTCAACTAATCGACACACAAATAAATAAAAACGATAGAGAACCTTGGTTTGTTTCCCGTTCAACTAATCGACACACAAATAAATAAAAACTATAGAGAACCTTGGTTTGTTTCCCGTTCAACTAATCGACACACAAATAAATAAAAACGATAGAGAACCTTGGTTTGTTCCCCGTTCAACTAATCGACACACAAATAAATAAAAACGATAATCTTGTGCTGTATGTTTTCCTTGAGTTAAGTTTCTAGCCTCACTTTTTTACTCAGTATATACCTAAAATTCTTATTTAAAGAATAAAAAAACCTCACTATAAACTCACTTTTACCTTTCTCTCCTTTTACACCGCTTGAAATGGGATAAAAAGAACACCAAACTATCAACTTCTCTTGAAGTATGCCTAGACGTACAATACGAGACGTAAGTCGTAATTGGCCCGGTAAGTCTAAATCTCGACGGGGGGGTTGAGTTAGGAATTCTCATGATCCTCAGCTTTACGTCAGTTTAAAAATGTAGGAGGGCCGGAGCAAGAAATGTGCTGCCACACGTAGAGGCAAAGGGGGGCGAGATCTGAATAATTCATTTTCTTGTGTGGCTTGTGCCTGGTCATTTGTACTGGTCCAGACTGCTGGTTTGTTTCTTACGTTGTCTGGACGCAAGAACAAGGTCAGTGCTAACTCTGGAAAATAGCTCTATTACTTTTATTATTATTTAGCCTCTATGGTGAGTTTAAGCAAACAATCTTCATTTATACACTAAAAAATAAATGGTTCGACACAATCGTAAAAAAACTTTCTTTTATAGCCTGACACATAATGTTAAAAAAAAAAGGGATTTCAGTAAACTACCCCTGAGTAAGTTTTCCTGAAAAAAAAAATCATCTTGTTAATTCTAATAAACCTTCTTCATTATTATTATTATTTGTTCTGTTTTATGATAGGTCCATTTCTTCTGTCAATGAATTTAGACCGCCAATGCACCCTGTCCTCTGCCTCCTCCTTCAGCTCCCAGAATTTTCTTATTTCCTTCAAGTCATCTAATATTTGAATCTTCCTCCTTCCTAAGCTCCTCTTTCCCTCAACCTTTACTTCTATGACGTCGTGTGGAAGACCAGTTCCTCCTAAGGATTAAAATAATGTTCCTCCAATTTAAAAAAATACTATAACTTTCAAAAATCACTTATTAGTAAACTACCCTAAGATTATATATTTTTATAAAAAATAAAAATAATGTTTATTTATCACGAAAAACAACTCCCAGATATCAAATATGAACTAAATCGTAAATGCCATTCTCACGATCACAATACTTTCTTTATGAGAAAGTAAAAATGTACTTTCTCTTAGTGCCCGTCCCGTTCTATACTAATTTTAATTAGTTTGACAGGTTACAGATGAGGGAGGTATAATCTCGACTAAATGTACCCCCGTTTACGTAGAGAGCGAGATAGGGAAACCATTTAGGTAAAAACACCCGTTAGAGATACGATCCTCGACCTTTCAGTCATCGGCAAACTAGGTTAGATTAGGACTGTCGCGTACTCAATAATGTGGGTTATTCAAAATTATTTTGTGATATACCTGCTTGGGGGGCCGCATGGCTCTAAGGCTTAACTCTCATGTTAGACTAGATTGCCGATGCTGACAGGGAGATCGGGGTTCGAATGGTCGGGTGTAATGAAGGGTTTTTTCCACTCTCCCTCCACGCAAATGCGGGTGGGCTTCCTTTAAATTTTGCCTTTCTACCTCCTCTCATATTATTAGGGGATAACCCGGACAGTTATAGTCCTACTTATTTGAGTTTTTTTCCGTTATAAAACATAAAAAAAAGTTATATGTCAAATCATATGATCTGTCACTTTCTCGTTTGATAGATATTATCACTGCTGATTGAAAGGATTTCCCCCCATTTTTAAAAAAGTTTTTTTTGATCAGAATCATACTACTGTATAGTAAAACGTTGAACACGCACACTTTCTTGCATGGATACGTAAACACATTTTAAATAACTAGAAAATTAACATCATGGTAAAAAATATTATACTCAAAGGCCGAAATGATTTCATTGGGGGAAAACAAGGAGTAATGGGATGGGAGGGAAATCCCCGATGTTATTTTCCCATCTATTTCCCAAGCTAATTCTCTAAACTACCCTTCTCATTCCTACCTCAATAGATTAATCCGTTAACAACCCTTCTGTTAAAACAAATATCAACCCTAAAAAAAAAAGAGGTAGAAATGACGAACATATACCACAGGCAGTTGGTCCCATCACTAACGAAAGAATCATCTCACCTCTACACCCTCCCCCACCCCCCATATTTGCCGCCCTGCTCCTCCAATTTTATTTTCACGCCACGTCTCTACGCGGAGGCAACAATTTCGACAGCACCGTCCGGGCGGTGGGGTGGGGGGGTAGGGGGGGTCTCGTTAGCCGAGCTACCGGCAAGGGGTGTGGGGTGGAGGGTAGATATCGTTTACTCTCCCTAGGGCTCCCGCGGGATAACAGGCCACGCGAGTGGGGAATTCAGATGAAGGGAATCTCATATCATACCGTCACACACACACACCTCCGATTTTAGGTAAAGCTCTCAAAGCTACCCTTGAGGTGGTATAAAAACTAACAGAAAAGGGTAAAGCCTACCCGTGGTATGTTAGGAAGATACGTACATCTTCTTCAGGGTGTTTCGGCACGATATGAGTTTAAGAATCAAATAGCCGGAGCTATTTTTTTTTATGATTTTCAGTGAGGAATTCTCCTCCATCTAGATATCATATTCTGAAAATTGAAAAATGACACCTGGACACGGGAATAGAACCCGGGACCTTTGGCCTTAGTACGCCAATGCTCTAACCACGGAGATATCAAGGAATCGTCCCGTCGACGATATGAATTGTTTGTTTGGTTGGTTAAGAAAGCGTTTTGTAGGCTCTTGGCCGCTTCGGTGTTCACGTGGACTAACGCGCTACTCTCGCAGTAAAAAAAGACTGCTGATGACGGCGAGATCAAGGTTAGCATCTCGGTTGGGTGTACTTAGGGCGGTTTTCCCTAAATAGTTTTCCACTCTTCCACCACGCAAATGTGGGTACACTTACTTAAATGTAACATTTCTCAGCCCCTAAAACCTTTAGCGTTATTAGTACACAAGCGTATAACCGACGGTAGTAAGATGTGGTACTTAAAAAAACTTTAACCTGCTTCAATGGCCGCATGGTCTAAGCGAAATGAACACAAGCATTTCAAATGCTGGTATCACTGGATAGTTTTAATCACTTATTTGGTTAAATTTATTAAAATAGAAAGCATAAATTGGCTTTTGAAAATATATGTTTTTAAATGGTATTATTTTGGATGTTTTGTTAGCATTGTGTAGGATTGTATACTTATGTACTATTTACGCTAATGGTTTTAAGGATTAGGAAGATTATATTAAAAGGAAGTAGGCCTATACCCGCATTTGCATGGGGTGAGAGTGGAAAACCATTTTTGGATAAACCCCCTTAAGTACACACATATGCATATACTCGTACATACTATACATCATACATACATATACACATACATACATACATCATACATACATACATACATTACATACATACATACTACATATACATACATATACATACATAATACATACATAACATAACATACATACATACATACATACATACATACTACTACATACATACATACATACATATCATACATACATACATACATACATACATACATACATACATACATACATACATACATACATACACATACATACATACATACATACATACATACATACATACATACATACTACATACATACTACATACATACATACATACATACATACTAATCACATACTACATACATACATACATACTACATACATATACATACATACATACATACACTCACATACATACATACATACATACATACATATACATACATACATACATACATACATACATACATACATACATACATACATACATACATACATACATACATACATACATACATACATACATACATTACATACATACATACATATACAAAATACATACATACATACATACATACATACATACATACATACATAACATACATACATACATACATACATACATACATATCATTTCATACATACTACATACATACATACATACATACATACATACATACATACATACATACATACATACATACATACATACATACATACATACATACATACATACATACATACATACATACATACATACATACATACATACATACATACATACATACATACATACATACATACATACATACATACATACATACATACATACATACATACATACATACATACATACATACATAATAATACAACATACATACATACATACATACATACATGCTTACATGCTTACATACATACTATAGGCTTACATACATACCTAATCACCCGTTCCCTTACAGTAGGCAAGAAACTGTCTATAGCTAAAAAACAACTCCGTACTTAATCCATCCTCACTAACTTTCTCCACACTTCCCTATCCTTGAATACTACCTTCTCTTCAACAACATCCATACATGCTCTTTTATTCTTAAAACTTTTAAAGAAATTAAATTCTGAAATAAGCTTTAAAATAACACTATAAATAGTAACTTTTAACAGTTTGGCCCCAAAAAAAAGTTTGTGTTTTTTAAAAGGCTCTTATGAAAATTAAACTGCACAGTAGGTAAAGAGTCACAAAGGAGCATCAAGCGCATAGAAAAAAAAAAAAAAAAAAAAGAAAGAGATGGTCGACTTTGCTGTCTCTAGCGCCCTTTAATCACAAACATAGCTGCGTCGAACGGGGAGACTTGACTGTCGGGGTGCTAAATCACTCCACCCTGGCCGATTGACGTGACAGCTTGGAGAGGGAGTAGTGTGGCATGTGTGTGTGTGTGTGCATGTGTGTGTGTGTATGTGCGCGCTAGAGTAGCCGATCATGGAGCGGCATTATTAGGACAGCAAGTTGTCAGTCAAACTGTTCTATCGTGTTTATTGGCTCTTCTGTCGTGCTCATTTCCACATGAGGGATCCTTGGCAAGGTACCGACTTGATTTTCAAGGTCCGTTTATTAGGAGGTCCGTCGTGGCAGGGCCTTATCGCCCGACTGACAACAAACACGACACTTTACTCAAGTACGGCTCCAAACAATTTTTAATGTTAGATGAGGTCGTCGGGCGGCCATATTGCTTTTTATTGGCAATAAACATTACACTTTTGATCAATTGTGGTTCCAGACATTAATTTCATTTAAAGTATGACAAGAAAACCATGCGCAAATTGCACAATACTTAGGTAAACATAACCGATGGGCCCCCATTGGTTCCAAATATGTGTGTGTGTGGGGAGTGGGGGACGAGACTGGATGGAGGGATGACCTTTTTGACTTCCAGAAATTTTTTTTTGTTATTTTAATAACGGTTGCACATCTTCACTTCAACACATTTCTATTAAACCCATCATTTGTTAATTTAGAACCATAATTATATCGATATGGCTTTGACATAAATATACAAATTATTCGTATTAAAGAGATAGATTTTAAAATATTTTCTACTTGAATTATGGATCAATAATTTGTATTTTGTAGGCTTTTTTTTAAAGTATGCAGGTATGCTCAGGGTCGTACGCATGGGGGGGGGGGGAGGTGGTTTAGGGCTCAAACCCTCACATTGAGAAATAAATTTACACTAGATAAAACAATATTCAAAATAATAAGGCGAGACAAAAAACGTTTCACTTGTAGATTCCAGCGATAAGCGATATTTGTAAGTCTAATATATATCTTGGAAAAGCTGTTGGTATCGATGGGTCATGAACGGTTGAGTACCGCGAATGATTGTGCTTTTTTTTTCGTGCTTACATTTTTTATTGTTTCCATAAAATAAAAAATATTTAAATTTTTTTTTTATTACTCAAGGAAACATCTCAATAATATTTTATGTGTCACCATAACTATATCACATATTAGGTTATTGTATTATTAACCAGTAATTATACCTAATTATAAAAAATAATAATTATTAGCTCCTTTTTGACATTTGTAAAAGTTAATGAATATGGGCTGGGCTACCTTAGCCTAATGCTAATCATTCATACTTCAGGTTTTGTAAACATTTTATAGTTCAAGGCCAAATTATTTTTGATAAATTTCACTTCCCGGTTACTGACAAAGTAACTGCCGCCAAGATCGTGTGAAACTACAGTAATTTGTTCGGGAAGGTCGAATGAGCGGCGACTGGATCCTATGTTCTGCTCTTCTGTTTCCCTAAACATTTTGTGCTCAGGCAGGTGGCAGCACTGATCCAACATGCTAAAATTTGAACCGATAATTTACAAGGGATTGGGAATTAAGTGTGTTATAGTCCAGGAGTCGGATAATCGCATCACTCTTGCTACGTGTTTGTTTGCTCCTTGTCCAAATAATGGCGGTCGTTGAGGGGGGGTGTCGTTGTGCCGGGATTGTTGACGCCATAAAAGAGGGACTTGGTTCGGCCCTGGATAGCCGATTAATTAAAAAAAAAATCATTATGTTAAAGGAAGCATCAAATCCGATTTATAATGAATTAACCACAGATCATTCATGCCACGTGAAAATAAATAATAAATATCCATCCCCACTGGTATTTGAACCAGAACCAGGGGGGGGAGGAAGGAGGTAAATGCTATGAAATAAATCTTACACAATCCTACTCATGGTTGAGGCTATGTGCATAAATACAACTTGTGTGGGTGTTAAAACACTCTATTTTCATAGAAAGGGCCTTATCCGATAGCTATAAAATCTACTAGATTTACTTTCACGTGTTCATACGTCAGTCATGTGACCTGCAGTTGTCACTTTTGATATATTATCAGTTCCTATAAAATAATACTAGTAACATATTTAAATGTTATAAAAATAAGTTTGTATCTTCTAAAAGTTTATTTGAACCAAAATTCTACTATAGGTAGAACATTCATTGGCTTCTCCCAGGGATCCTACATGTTATTTCTGTTGTCAACATCCCTTTTTATCAACTAATACAAAGCCTACAGCGATGAATAAGATATCATTGGATAGGATTTTCTACTGACTTCTGACATAGCATACTCAGTTTACGTTAAAACACACGGTTTGTTTAAAATTTAAATTAAAAGAAAAATCTAACACTATTTTTGTATCATTTACCGAAAATAAACTTTCTTTGATATTTTGTGTATACACTTCGATGAGTATTTAATTTCAACAACCCAACAAAAGACTAAATCATTTTTTTGGGGGGGGGGGGGATGGTGAGGAGGAATGTGCGAAAGTTTCGCAAGGGCTTACTGGTAGGAATATAATTAGCTAATTGAATTAACTTTTTTTCCACTTATTTTTTTTTGTTTTTAGTCCAACACCTTAGCTCAGTCGGTAGCGTGCCTTCCTGCTAAGCTAAGGGTCCCGGTTCGATTCCCAGCATAGCCGAAAATTTATCATTGGTGAAATACGGGTTTAACCTTTCACAGTGATAAATTAATGGCCGGAGACTGTAGCTGTCCTACAGTTTGTGATGATCCCTGTTCATTCATAGGATCTTTATTAGCAAATACAGTGTACAGTCTTTTTAATGAGTCCCTAATAGATTTAGGCTATTTATTACTATATTTGGTTCACAGTGTAAATGTTGGTTTTCTTAACAGTTAAAAAGTTAAACGTCGTTCTTAAAAAATTTACCTCTCAAATAAGTTTTTTTGTTGCTTTGACACCTAAGTAAATTCAATTTACTGACGCAAACCATTTTTGAAGCATTTATAAATGGGATATTTTTAATAGTGTTTTAAATGTTAGTTTACTGATGACTAATTTTTCAAAAACCTTAAATATTTTTAAAATGGCCCTAACAATTTGGTTGCAAATGGGTATCTTGGGAATGTTTGACATGGGAAATAAATTTGTATTCTTGCTTTGGGGGGGAAATTTGGTTATGGGTAGCTTACTGATGAGTTTTTTTTTAAATTTGAATATTTAAAAGAATGGCTTTACCGATTTGGTTCAAAATTGGTATTGAGAGACTATTTTACATATCAATAATAATATATCTTTATTCATCAAAAATAAATTAATTTAAGGGTAGTTTACTTACTACAAATCATAGAAAATTTGAATGTTTTGAAAATTGACGCTGAAGATTGGATTCAAACTGGAATATGTGATTAGTCATGATAAATAACAATAGGTTTTTATTTTTACAAGTAACAAATAATTTTAGGGAAGTTTATAAATAATTTATTTTTTGAAATTTTGAATTTTGTCAAATAGCTTATATTTGAACAATTTGGTTTAACTTAAAAAAAAATATATATATATATATAAAGAGTGATTAACAAGAGAATGTGTTTTTTTTATGAGTAAAGTATGTTTATTTAAGGGTAGTTTACTAAAAAAATTATGTTTGAAAACTTTCCTTGAATTTCTTAATACATAATAATAGAAAGTTTGTGCAACTGTGTCGTATCATTTATTCTAAATTTGACCCTCATTAATCTGGTACTTCACGTTATATTTTTCAAACTTACTGACCTCATATCTACCGAAATGAACCAAGGCGATGAATAAATCGTGTACTCCGCCATGCAACATGTCGTGCGAGCGTGTACTGCACATAGCGGAACATCCCGTCGCAATCTTTTAACTTGCAACTCGCGCGATACTACTGTTCGTCTCGGAGGAGCTTTGTTAATTGCAGAACGTAGTAATTCCTCCAAAAGGGTGGAGGAACCAGCCCCTTGTTATCTTCACTCATCTCAGTTCATAACTCTGCCACTACGACCCCTGAGCGCTAGAAAGGGGGCAAGTTCCCCAACCTGGATACCATCGGGTTGGTGTGACGTCATGCGGCCCTCGAAGGGAGGGAGAAGGAAACGGATAAACACTCCATTCTAAACACTAATTATTTCCATTTATAAATATCCTCTCTACACGTTCTCCACGTCTTACTACAGTCCAATTTTCATATGAAGAGCCTTTTAGAAATAATTACAAACTTTTTTTTTTTTGCGGCCAATATCAACAAAATTATACCATATTATTAATATTATTTAAATTGAAAAATTAAATCTGGACAAGGAAATCGAACCCGGGACCTTTGGCTTAGTACGCCAATGCTCTAACTACTGAGCTATCCAGGAATCTTCCCGTGCCCAGGGCACAGACAAGTAAGAAACAGACTCTCAACCTTACGGGGGTCTCGCTGCGCTCCTTTTGCCAGCTTGAGTCCTTCAACACTGGGCTTCGCTAGTGTCACCGCTCGAGATGATAGGACTAACCGCAGCGATCCTAGTGGTGAAGGACTCAAACTGCCAAAAGGAGCGCAACCATTTTAACCTGGAGGCTGAGTGTCTGGGTATATTATTTGTCTGTGGCCCAGGGTCATCCTTCGCTCATATTTTAAGAGAGAGTCTGGGATTTGAACCCAGACCTCCTCGTCACCAGCAAACCAAATAAGACGAGACTAACGCCTTTATCTGCGTGCTGGTCATTCTTTAATATTGCTAGTCCTTCGATACGTAATTACTTTAATAATAATGTTACATTCACTAAATACATTTGGCTGGCAAAAAAATTGTAAACAGTTAAAAATTATTTTACTGTTAAAAACAGCGCTAATTCGCCTTCCCATTTGACAGGGAGAAGTACAGTGGTCTCTAGGGGTGTGCAGCCACATTAGCATGAGAGCCAGAGAAGAAAAAGATGTGGAAAACCGACCGAGATTCAAACATCGACCTCCCGCCACAGGCAACCCAATCTATTGCAAGTTTATCGCCTTTAGACAGCATCGCTACCGATGCGGGTATTCAAATAAAATAAACGGAAACTACTCTCCGATTAAACTAGTCATACTCGAATCAGATCCCGGTTAGGGGAACTTTTATTTCCTAAGGCCCTATAAAATATTTTTTTAACAAGCTTATTACTTACTAATAATATAGAGGGGGGGGGGGGATGTGCTTGGATTAAGGCCGGTACGCAAGAACAAAGTCAGTGGTGGATTTTTTTTTTTTAGGTATTTAACGTGCACTTTCTGAACAGACCGAGGCATTTTCACACACCTTCTTTTACATACTAAAATTGACATGGGACCGACGGCTTTACTTCCCCTCCGATGGAAGTTATGCTATGGATTTTTATTGCTCAAGAAAAGCCCGTCGACCTCGGCCGGGTTTGAACCCACGAACATCGGGTCCTCGAGGCGAGCACTATACCCCCAGGACCACTGGAGTCGACATGAGTAGTGTAATAATGGCGCAGAAGACTTATTGGGCCAGTAATGTGGGTGAAGCAGTAGTTTAGCAGTTCTAATCACCCTACCGCGGGCCACTCAATCTACCATGGCACTAATGGCCCACTCAATCTACCGCGGCACTAATGGTCCACTCACTCTACCGCGGCACTAATGGTCCACTCACTCTACCGCGGCACTAATGGCCCACTCACTCTACCGCGGCACTAATGTCCTACTCACTCTACCGCGGCACTAATGGCCCACTCACTCTACCGCGGCATTAATGACCCACTCACTCTACCATGGCACTATTACTCCAGTTCTTGCGTACGGCCCTAAGATTCGAACCTCAGATCTTTGGTTTTGACATCCATTGATCTCTCTCTCTCTCTCAGCCTAGTGGACGTATTATAATATACTTCTTGCTGCCGAGTTTTGCGTGTGACTTGAGTAATGTTGTACATATTGCCAAGGTCGGACATTGCCTCCTCCTCTCCTCTCTCCTTTGTACCATTTCTCCAAGGTTATCTCAATCCCCCTCGTCGTTATCACATTTCCTGCGTCTTCCTCTCACTTGTAATTTTCTTCTGTATTTATGTCATTTTATACGCTTCCTCGCGTTCGTCTTCATACTTCTTTGTACCTCACTCACCCCGCTCCCCGCCCCGCCTCAAGCACGCGTGTTAAGTTTGCATTTTGCGCCCCCGCACCCCTTATTTCTCAGGCGGCTTTTGGATTAATTCAACAGGGATGCTTTTGGCTGTAGACGCGGTCATATCCTCTCTGGGAAGATTACAACTGGTTGAAAGGTCGCTGCAACTCTTGCCGCCCTAAATAACTTTCCTGGATCACTGTCTTCGAGCACATCCTTGATCACTGTTATGTGGGAAGTTGGTTATTTTAATACAGTGGAAAATATTGTTTTCTTTTTTTTTACAGCTTCTGAAAGAAAATTATTAACACCAGGCGGAAACCAATGCGTTGACGTAGGGCATGGGTCTTCAACCCGTGGCCCGCCTGAAACTTTTTTGCGGCCCGCCAGTTCATGAAAAATATAAAATTATTTATAGAGAAAAAATGACAAATACATATCAATATTTTACATAATAAAATAAATACATATTTTAAGTTATTTTATAAAAATTTTTGTTCTACAAGTGAAGAAAAAGATTACGTTTTTATACAAATTCATATTGAACTAGAAATTACTACTCTAGTAGACAAGGGAGCGAGTACTATTTCGGGAGTGGTTGGATAGAGTCGGTAGTGTTTGAACAGTCGGTAGTGTTCGGACATAGTCGGGAGTGTTCGGACATAGTCGAGAGTGTTCGGACATAGTCGGTAGTTTTCGGATATAGTCTGGAGTGTTCGGACATAGTCGGGAGTGTTCGGACATAGTCGGTAGTGTTCGGACATAGTCGGTAGTGCTCGAACAGTCGTGAATGTTCGTGTTCGCTCATTGCCACTGAGACACTCGGGACGCCAAAAGAAAAATGATATATTAAGTATTCAATTCTAATATTGTGAGTAGAGTGTTGCGGCCCGCGAGTCAACAAGAGACAGAAAATTGGCCCTTGGATCTTAAAAGGTTGAAGACCCCTGGCGTAGGGGGCGTAGGGTAAGCCGAGTTCAAAACTAATCAACTGCCACTGAAATTTGGTAATAGCTGTAGGCCATGGGTCCTCAAATTATGGTCTGCAGCAATATTTTATCCGGCCAGCGATATTTGCTTCAATTGGTTAAACAAAATATACAGATCAAAACATTTATTTATTTACCACCGCGTCTTACTACCCGTTCGGGTTATACGCTTAAGTAATAATTACGCTAATGGGCTAGAAATGGGTAAGGTTGAATTTGAGAGGAAGTGAACCCGCATTCGCGTGGAGGGAGAGTGGAAAACCATTTATGAAAACCCCCACTCAGTTCACCCGACTGAGATTCGAACCTCGACCTCCACGTCCTATGCAGTCTAGCTCAATACGAAATTAGCGCGTTAGCTAACTACGCCACTGAGGTGGGTCTGATCAAAACAAAACATATATCAAAATATAATGAATTAATTAAATGGTCAAGTTATTGTATTTGTTAGTTACGGTTATAGCCGCATCTTAATATCATATTCTTTAAAGTGAAAAATAACACGTGGACACGGGAATCAAACCAGGGACCTTAGGCTTAGAACGCCAATACTCTAATCACCGAGCTAACCAGGAGTCGTCCCGTGCTCAGGGCCGTTCTTCACTCGCATTTTAAGGCAGAGTCTGTGATGGACGTGTGGAAATTATCAACTACATATGAGGGACAATTATTAAGATCAAGAGCTATCAGATAACATAGCTACCTTCGACTCACTAGTTGACCTTATGCCGCCAAATGTACAATTACAACTGTACGAATGCGCAAAATTCCTGGGTTCGATTCCCCTGTCCTGCTTTCCAGGTGTAATTTTTTCAATTCAAAGAATATAAATAAAAATAGTTTAAATCTCTCATATTTGAGTAGTTTCTAAATAGATGGAGCCAATATCTGTCGTGGTCTAGTTCATGTGTATTTATATTTTATAGCGCCTCTGGATATTTTTCATTGGCTGAGATAATTTCTATGTACGCAGGTGTACTATTGATAATCGTCTTGAAGAGGGTTAAGGGAAACATACATACAATCTGTCAAATAATTTTGTTCATTTTAAGATACATATTTTAAAATTTTGTTGTATTTAAAAAATATATAAAATGGTTAAACTGAGGTCACTTTCATTAATTAATGAATAATGACACAGAAAACCCACACTAGTACACAACGTCCCGGCCGTGCTGTTTTAGGACACGCGTAAGACTAAATTAAATGACAATATTAATCCGGTATCTTTTCGAACTGTTTGATAAACGCTTCTCCTATGGCGATCTGACTTTAAGGTGGGAGATCTGACTTTCAGGTGGGAGATCTAACTTTAAGGTGGGAGATCTGACTTTAAGGTGGGATGAAAGGGAGGACGTGAGGTAAGGTCAGTATTTTATCAGTTTTTACAACAAAACACTTTTTTTTATAGCCAAAATGAATAAAATATTGATCCAGTAGATACATTTAATAACCCATAAGATCATCTCACCAATTCTTTAATATCTGTCATGGTTATATTAGCATTTGATTATGAACTTTTGAAATGAAAATAAAATGTCTTATTCGAATTCCGCTAGCCCCCGACAAATATTCAATAGATTTTGAGATAATAATGCATAGAAAAATTTAAAAAATGTATCTACTGAAGCAATGTTTTGTTTATTTTGTCAAAAAAGTAGTTTTTATCCCACCTTAAATGCTATCTGTGTTATCTCAAAGATTATTTACTAGCACCTTCGTACTATCAGCTATTACAGGGCGTACTATCGTACTATCGGCCATTACAGGGCGTACTATCTGGCTTTCATGACTAACCTGGATATTTAAGGCTGCGTGGTCAAACGCGCTACTCTCGTGTTAGACTAGACTGCCGAGGACGGGGAGATAAAGGTTCGAATCTCGGTCGGGTGTACTGAGTTTTGTTTTTTCCCAAAATGGTTTTCCACTGTCCCGCCACGCAAATGCTGGTACACTTCCTATAAATATATCCGTCATCATCCCTACAATCATTAGTATAATTAGTACATAAGCGTATAACCGTAATGGGTAGTAAGACGCGGCAAAAAAATATTGAAATATGTTTTGTAAGAAAATTGCTTTGTTTTATTAAACCTACAGTTCATAATTCTAGGACAAATATTAAATGGTTAATATCTATCACTTTTAGCGTTTTTATTGAAGGTTTTCTCCTGAAGCCTAAAACTTCAATAAAAAATGCGAATTATTTTCATGTTTCAAATGCAAACATTGTAAAAGATCCCTAACAATAGTTTTTAGAACTATAACGTGTTAATTTAAGAAAGTACAGTAGTTTTCCCGCATAGATGAAATTATTTTAAAAAAATTGAGCGTGTTAGGCGCAGCATTATTATGCGAGACGTTTTCTATGCATAAAGTCCGTCATAAGGCGGGCGGGCGCACATCCGTCATTGAAACACATCCCCTTTGCGGCTGTAGCTAAAGATGGAGGGATATGGAGGGTTGTACAACTTTACTCCTCCGCCGTGCTAGGCAAGAGTTGGGGGGGGGGGGAGGGGGAGATTTACGGAGGCGAGCAAGTAAGACTACTCGTCGCGGCGCCTGTATAAATCACGGCCTCCACCTCCCCATATTCCCCTTTTCCCCTTTACACCATCTGTCGTCTTAACGCAGTGTTTAATTATCGGCATGTTTTTGAGCTGCTTGTCTTCATCTAGTAAACGTGTGAATTATTAGCCTTGGAGCTCCTTTATAGAAAGAGACGACGGGGCGGGCCCTTGTCGTGACTAAGACGTCTGCGTCAAGCTCACCCTATAGTTAAATGTCCGCAAGGCTTTTTTTTTGTACCGCGTCTTACTACCCAATCGAGTTGCACGCCTATGTACTAATTACACTAATGGTCTTTGGGATTATGAAGGTTTAATTGAGAGGAAGTACATCCCCATTTGCGTGGATGGAGAGGGGAAAACCACCTTTAGTGCACCCAACCGGGATCGAACCCCGATCTCTCTGTCTTCGGCAGTCTAATATAACACGAGAGTGGCGCGTTATACCATGCGGCCACCGAAGCTGGTCGCAAGGCGTATTAATTTGTTATATATACATAATTAAATTGCTAAATCCCCTCGCCCCTCTTGTGTTTGGCTACCTGTACTATTAGAATTTTAATTACCCTAATAGGGTAGGGACGAGGAAGGTATAACTTTTAGGAAATGCACCCTCATTGGGTGGAGAGAGAGTGGTGAATTCATTTAGAAAAAACAACACTCCCAGTTCATACAGACCTCTGTTACTGTCGAACCAGATCAGATTATCCTGACATTTAGTCTACGTGACCAACGATGCTGGTTAGTACTAAGTGAAATCTCTTTTTCCCAGTAGAATCGAACCCGTGACCCAGCGCTTACAGGCTAAGGAGTGTGAGGCAAATCTGGAAAATATATCTTATGTATAGAAGATACAATAAAGTGGAGAAAGGAAAAACACAGATCCAAATTATAAAAACAGGATATTTGTTCATCTAGTCTGTCTGGTTTGCCAGAAACTGGAAGGTCTGGGATCGAATGCCGGATGAGTGTTCCAGGGATGGTTTATCCTATTTTCCAATATTCCTCCATGTAAACTCGGGTACCGGTAAATTTTATTTAAATTATTTTTTTCTCATTTTTCACTAGCGTAAATGAAACAGAATATAGCCCGGTCAGGCAGTTAAACGCGGTGCAAAAAAAAAAAGTATAGTTTTACTACCACAAAATTATAAAAACAACTTTAATTGCTTATTTTCTATGTTACTTTTGGTATTAATAATAATAATTAACATTTAAAAATATATACTTAAAAACTAGCATTCGCCCGTGGCTTCGCGCACATTTAATAAGACATCAACGCATTAGAGAACTTTAAATGCTGGAATGAATGAAAACTATTCGAGAGTAGTGTCTTATTCACGTACGGACATTCACGAAGAAACACGAACTCGCCCCCCCCTCATTCCTCCCTACACACTTCAGCTAATATCACGTGCAAACCTATGTATGTACCCGCGACGTATGTTCACGACTTAGGCCCAGTTTTTTTCAAGTAGTTTATTGACAACACAAACAGCCAAACCATCGAATGAACAAATACACCTTAGAATTGTATTATGTATATGTCGACCTCGGTGGTCTTGAGGTTAAGGGCTCGCCTAAGGACCCCATGATCGTGGGCTCAAACCCAGTCGGGGTCAACGGATTTTTTTTTGAGTGATAAAAATCCGTAGCACAACTTCCTTCGGAAGGGAAGTAAAGCCGTCGGTACCATTTCAATTGTGGCGTGTAGAATGACTCTGGAAGGTATGTGGAAATACCTTGCCGGTCAAATTTTATAGGCTCTTTCGCTCTCGCTCATACATTTTCGTGTGCTGATATAATGAATCGGTTCAGAAAGTGCACGTTAAATACCTCAAATAAATGAATAAAATAAATAATATGTCTTAGTAAAAAATCATCCTATCAATAGATACCAACCCGCCTCGGTGGCGTAGTTGGCTAACGCGCCAGTCGTGTTGAGCTAGACCGCCGAGGACGGGGAGATCGAGGTTCGAATCTCGGTCGGGTGAACTGGGGGTGGTTTTCCCTAAATGGTTTTCCACTCTCCCTCCACGCAAATACGGGTTCACTTCCTCTAAATTCAACCTTCCCAATTCCTAATCCATTAGTGTAATTAGTACTTAAGCGTATAAACCGAACGGGTAGTAAGACGCGGTGCTAAAATTAAATTAAAATTAAAAAATAGATACCACTTCAATTATTTAGGTATAAAAACATCTGGATATAAATTAAAATAATTTTTGACTTGTCCCGAGTTTAGTTTGTTGAACCACGTCCAATTAGGGAACACTCTTGTCGTCACGGGCGCGTGATCTCGATGAATCATTGTTAATTCGACGAAGTGTATTCTCAGGCACCGAGGTGTCATTGTTACCATACATGTTTAGGGATTTGTGTATTGGCCAGGTTACCACCCATTTACATCTGACCTTTACCTCCACCTCTTCCCTGAACAACACCAACACGGCACATTCAGCGTCCTCCTCGCCCCCCCCCCCCCCTTAGCTGTCACATCTCGGGGGCTCGTAAATAATGGCGTTGATCGTGATGGCTGTTTTGGCAGTGGTTCGTATTCAACCCCAACCTCCCTCCCCTACCTCTTCCTCAAAAGTTGCCTCTCCCCACCCCTCATCCCCCACGCGGAGGTTTTCAATCTCGGTAAAAAAAAAATTACCTTGAATAATTCATGCAGTAATTTTTTCCCCCGCTAAGTATTTATTAATGGTGCTGTTTTATTAAAATGTTACTTTCCGTGCTCTGCGTCTTACTACTCTTCTGTGATACCCAATTTTAACTAAACTAATACTGGCTTCAGTGGTCGCGTGGTCTGACGCGCTACTCTCGTTTTAGACTAGACTGCTGAATATGGGGAGATCGGGGCTCGATGCCGGTCGGGTGCACTGATTTCCGTCCCTCCACGCAAATTCGAGTGCATTTCCTCTAAATCAAACCTTCATAATCCCTAATCCATTAGTATAATTAGTACATAGGCGTATCACCTGAACGGGTAGTAAGACGCGGTGCTAAAAACACCAAACTAATGGGTTAAGCATTAGGTAGGTGACTTTAGGGGAAATAAATATTGCGCCAGTAAAAACATAGTTTAATTTTCTCCACATGGTGATATCAACATTTGTGAATGTCGTCATGAGCATGGCAGAATTAGATGATAAACTTTTTAAATGAAGAGAAAAAGTTGTCATTAAATTCCAGGACACCCTTGCCAGATATTCAACAACTTTTGATATACCGTGTGAAGAAAATTAAACACTTGTTTCACTGGAAGCAGTATTTGATTCATTTTGTCTAAAAACGTTTCGCTACAAAAAACTGCAAAAACACTGGATATTAACTCGTGGTCCCTCTACTCCAACCTTAACAATATAAATGTGATTATCTGCATATTCACATTAATGGTGTAGGGATGAGGAAGGTAGAATTTAGAGCAGGAGTCTTCAACCTTTTTACTCCCAAGACAACATTTCTGTCTCTTGTGCTTACGATAATGTACCTACAATATTAGGACAAAACACTTAGTATATTATTTTTCTTTTTGTGTCCCGAATGTCTCAGGGGTGAAGAGCGAACACAAACATTCCCGACTGTTCGAACACTCCCGACTATGTCCGAACATTCCCGACTGTTCGAACACTCCCGATATATTCGAACACTCCCGACTATGTTCGAACACTCCAGACTATGTCCGAACACTCCCGACTATGTTCGAACACTCCCGACTATATTCGAACACTCCCGACTATGTCCGAACATTCCGACTGTTCGAACACTCCCGACTATATTCGAACACTCCCGACTATGTTCGAACACTCCCGACTATGTCCGAACATTCCCGACTGTTCGAACACTCCCGACTATATTCGAACACTCCCGACTATGTTCGAACACTCCAGACTATGTCCGAACACTCCCGACTATGTTCGAACACTCCACTATGTTCGAACACTCCCGACTATGTTCGAACACTCCCGACTATGTCGAACACTCCGACTATGTCCGAACACTCCCGACTATGTCCGAACATTCTCGAAATAGTACTCTCTCCCTTATCCACTAGAGTAGTCATTCGCTGGTTCAAGGTAAATTTGTATTAAAACCTAACATTTTTCTTCACGTATAAAGCAAAAATAGTTTATAAAATAACTTAATTTTTTATTTATTTTACTATTTAATTATGTAAAATATAAGTCTGTATTTGTAATTTTTTCTCTTGAAATAACTTTATATATTTCTTGAGCTGGTGGACCGTGGGTTGAAGACCCTTGCTTTAGAGGAAATTTATTCACATTCGAGGTAAGGGAGAGTGGTAAGACATGTAGGAATAAATTCACCCTCAACACACTCGACCTGAGTTCGAACTTGGACTATCTCTGTCACCGGCAATCCAGTCCGTGGAGTGTGACGCGTTCAACCAGTGCTCAGCAAAAAAAATTTAAGTTCACACCTAACAAGTTTTCTTTTTTCTTTTCGGCACACTGTTTTGTTTGGTTAGGTGTCACGGTTTTGCGGTAAATCATAACTAGGAAAGTATAGACAGATTCTTTTTTTTCATGAAGTAACATTTAACTCGATGTTATTTTATAATTAGGTATTGGTGACAGTTACAGATCACATAACCTGACGTATAAATACATGAAATTAGATCATGTAACTTTTCTAGCTGTATATAAGTCATGGAAGAACTTTTCCCCTTTTCGATTGCTCATCACTGTTATTGTCTCCCCCCCCCCCCCCCCCGGTTGATCGGGGATGATGGCCGGTTCTGTAATTGGCTGCTGATCTTGGGGGACGAGGGCCTTACAAGCTCGGATACCGCTCTTAATAGCTTCTAGCGCAATATCCACACAACCTTGTTTGACGTTGTTTTGGTACAGTGGAGATATCGTGGGAAATTTGAGGCTAAATCGCTAATCGAGGACTTCGCCACGCTCCTAAAGAAACTACCGTTGAGGGGTTTCTTTTAGCACCGCGTCTTACTACCCGTTCGAGTAATGCGTCTCTATACTTATCTCGCTAATGTGTTAGGGACGGGAAGGTTGATTTATAGAGAGTGTACCAAATTTTGCGTGGAGGCGAAGCGAAAAAGCCATTCAAAGAAATCCGCCCAAAGTACACCCTGTCGGGATTCTAACCCCGGTCTTCCCACCATCGGCAGTTTTAGTCTACTGCGAGATTGATGCCTAGGAACAGGTCTGGCCAAATTTTTCTGTTGAAGAGCTGCGTTGAGAATTTAAATATAAGAATGGGCCGCCAAATAAAATAAGATTTTTTTCGGAAGATGCAATTTATCATAAAAAAATAGACAACATAAAAAAAGGAATACAAAATATAAAATAAAGTTGGCCTTACTGTAATTGATTCTCAAATAAAACAGACCTTAATGTGATGAATGCTATTTTTTTTTATTTCTATGGTGACCTGGCGGTCTAGGGGTAAGGTGTCGGACTTATATACTGGTGGTTGGGGGCTCAATCCTCGGTCCCGGCACACATTTATCTAATTGCCAAACTCTTCCTTCACCTCTGACAAGACGTGTATTAATCAC
The DNA here is from genome assembly GCA_033556935.1 of Timema podura. Lineage (NCBI taxonomy): Eukaryota > Metazoa > Arthropoda > Insecta > Phasmatodea > Timematidae > Timema > Timema podura. The sequence continues at coordinate 10,773,315 of JAVRXN010000005.1, forward strand.
AACTTGTGAATGTGTGGAATACCAGGCCTTCACCGTGGTTCGGATCCCACGTTAAACTGTAGTCCTCCATTTCATCTCACAATCACCCTACCATTACACATTAGCGTAAGTGCGTACAACCCGAACGGGTAGTAAGACGCGGTGATAAAAATAAAAATAATAATAACTTATTTCTCTGATGTCAGGTATAGGTAAAGTGACCATTTTCTCATAACACAAATACGGGGCACTATCTTGTCAAAGGTTGGCTACTTGACCTACTCCATTAATTATCATTATTGAACTATTATGCTTATTGTTATTAAGTTATTACCGCTGATTAGTTAATCGAGATATTGGGGCAGAATGATTACCCGTTACGTGAAACGGAGTAAACAGTGATTATATAAGAACCCCAACGCCCAACGGCTAAATTACAAACTCAGGACAGTCCATGTAAAATTATAACCGAAAATATCCTATCATTACTAAGCTTTATTAAACTCAGAAAGAGAAATATTGTGAAATACCGAAGTTTCAATGATTCACACCGCGTAATTTCTAAAATATTGGACATTCCCGGGACGCATAGTAACATACGGGACATTTGCGCCTTTGTTTCGGACCTGTAAAAAAGGGACTAGACTCTCAAATACGGGACTGTCCGTAAAATACGGGACGGATGGTCACCTTAGGTATAGCCTACATTTAGAAATTGATATTTTAAAAACTGCTTTTAAATATTCATAGTTGTGTTGAATAGAAATTGTATTATATGTACTTCCATAAGAATGTTTTTTTTTACTCTGCTATTTTTAGCACTAACTATTTTATTCGTAAATGGATAAGTTACACTTTGCAGGCCACACTAAAAAATAACCAGCTCGTGCTCAAAGTGCGACTCTGACGTGAGAGTCCAGCTCTCGATCCCGACTGAAAGAATTTATTTTCACCACAATTTGTTTTTTTTTTTATATTCCAGATGCAAATGCTGGTTCACTGCTTTTAAACTCAGCGTTATCTATTTATTACGTTTTACTAGATTGTCGCTAATATCTAGCGTGGGTAAAAAAAATAATTAAAATATATAAATTTTTTTAATTTTAATAACTCGTTACGGGAGGATTCAAATTGCTGTCCCATTTTAAAGTAAAACATATTTTGGCGAAGAATGTATGCCCTCTATTTTTTTTAAATTGTGATTCGTCTTTACTTAAATAACGTTAAATACATACAAATAAATGTTCGCCTATTCATTTTGTACGAAACTTGCTAATGACCTGTAAAGGCCATTTGCGTTCACTGTGGAAAGCTAATTAGATTACAACCACAGTCTATAAATCTTTAAGTGCCTTTACATTATTGGCTATACGGAAGCTTGCCTGCGTTTGGAAAATGTCCCGGTTTAGAAATAGCTACCACACATTAACAGCTACTAATTATTTATTGAAGTATTTAACCTGCACAGATCAGACTGATTCTCTCAGCACACAACTTACAAACCTAATTCTAGAAAATACTTAAACACTCAAATCCCTTTCCTTTATTTTATCACCGTGGAAGGGAAACTCTAATTTCACAAACAATCTTTTTTTTTAGCCATTCCAGGAATCGAACCCAGTTTAGTAGGTTGATACTCTACCAACTGTGCTAAGTTGTTAAATTGTAGTTTAACAACGCATTATGTTCTTAAAAAAATAAAATACTTTCTTAGTAGTTTCAATTTAAAAAAAGTTAGGTGTATTGACAAAAAAAGGTTAGGTGTGATGACCACAGGAAAAGCTTTTCGCAGAGTCGGCCATGCCGTGAAGCCAACTTTTGTGCGGTATCGGTATGTCATTCAACGCAAATAACAAATGGGATATTTTGCTGAGAATGGGACTGTATTTTGTTTCCGATCCCTGGTCCGTTTATTGCATTCCTCCCTGTTAGGGCACCCGCTGTCCATTACAAGTCGGCTGCGCGGGTATCCGGAGAAATGGAATAAAGCCCCATCTACAGGCTCCGTATCCCGTAGTCCGTAGTACTTTAGAATTCTAATGCCACAGTATCAGATGGCTATGTATACAGAGTCCTGATCCGTAAGTTTTTACTATGTAGAAGTTGGTCAGCTTTAACTTTCTAAGGACTAGTTTATACGCACTACCAATCACAGTTAAGTAATAATAATAATATTGCAAGTCTGGGCTACATCATTCGTAGCTCCGTAGTGGAAATATTAGCTATTATTAATGTACCGTTGTCCAGGGGACGCCCGAATGTACTAATAGTACATCCTTTCCGTGGAGGCTCTTTCCATGTCCCGATGAGATGAGGCGATGGTGATAGTGAGTATGAGGGTGTGGAACCTTAAGCCTAATTAACCAAACCCTGGTAGCCGTAGGGGTAATTCCCCTTTTGGGAAAAATACCCAAGATGCCAGCTGGGAATCGAACCCAAGGAGTCCTAGGCTCGTAGCCAGGTACACCACGGGGCCTGTTCACAGTTAAATAAATGTGTGCGGGCGCATCGAAATAAAAGCACCAATGGCAGTGAAAGGATCCGTTACTAATTTTAAGCTTGATAGTTTAAATCGTGTTATCCTAATATTTCTTGTAATTGTACTTAACCTACATTTTCAATTTACATCCCGGACATTTTTTTTTTCAAAAGGTTGTTTTAGTTTCTTTTATTGATCAGTTGACTGCTATCCTCGGTCCCGGCACAGATTTATCTGACTGCCAAACCCTTCCTTCACCTCTGTCAAGACGTGTATTAATCACAACTTGTGAATGTGTGGAATGCCAGGCCTCCACCGTGGTTCGGATTCCACGTTAAACTATAAGTCCTCCATTTCATCTCACAATCATCCTACCATTACACATTAGCGTAAGTGCGTATAACCCGAACGGGTAGTAAGACGCGGTGCTAATAATAATAATAATAATAATAATAATAATAATAATAGCTTACTGCTTGGAGGTTGCTCCTTGCTGCAGACGATTTTCTTTCGAAAACTTTTACTGGCTGAAGTCTTTGACTATCTCCTTGATTGGCACGGACACGTGATTAAGGATACGGATTGTGTGGACGTGGATAGGATTTATAAGGGCCCCGGATTACGGACCTACGGATAAAGATTCTGTAGACGGGGCTTTATCTTCTTGACTGAGGAAAACGACGGTGTTGATCGCACTTCATTCATGAAAAGTCCACCAGACCTTTCACGACCGAATAAACTATTTCCATGCATTCTTTCCTGACAATGGATTTGCTATAGTCCAATTTTTCACAGGAAGGGATTTTTAGAAAGTACAAACATATTAGAGAGAATATACCCGCATTATCGCGGAAGGTTAATGAGAATTCACCTTACTACACCCGGTTGGAATACGAACCCCAACCTTCCCATTATCCATAAACCACGCTAGACGAGACTGACTTTCGGGCTGTCTGAATCCCGACCATCCGAATTACCAATTAACCGCATCACCTCAACCAAGAAGTAATCCCTCCTTATTTGCTTGGTCAGCCCAATCGACTATATTCTTGTCCATTTATATCAATTTAAAAAAATTACATTTATTCATTTTACTGCTTTAAAAGTATTTTAGTTTTATATATCTATTATTATTATTATTATCATCATCATTATGATTAGCAAACAAAGGGCAAATTGCGCAACACTTCGCTAAAAATAGGTCTGACCAGTATCTACACGTTCGTATTAAAAAGAGGTGCTTTTTCTTAGATAACAATGGTTTTCACTCATCCAACTATCCGAATTTTGAATTCTGAACCACCTTTTTTTCACAAAATTAATCCGGATAGTCGGAATTCATTTTTACTTTTGATATACAGGGTGGCTGCGAAATAAGGGGCAAATGTTTGATAAGGAATAAAAATTTACACAAAATGTTATTAAAATACTTTACTACCAATAAGAAATATTGTGAAATATTTGAAAACATGTTTGAAAGCATTTGTTTAACGATTTTCGACATAGTGGTCAAGTTGAGCACCTTTCAAGCATGAAGTCTTAGTTTAACATTTTCGCATGCCTTCCTGCAGAACTCCACGGGAATTGATATCGAACTCCCAATTATAAATTGGTGCAGATGAGCCTCGTTTTTGAATGGTATTCTTATACACTTGATCCATTAAATACCCCAACACACCACCAAAATCTGCATTGTTAGGTCGGGGGATCTTGAGGGTCATTCCACAGGACCCCGGCGTCCATTCCACATTCTAGGAAACCACTCATCCAGCCATTCACGTATCAGTGATTAATGGGATGGAGCTCCGTCTGCTGCCACCACAAATCCTCAAAGTCATCCCGCGCCAATAAGAGCGGACCAACGTCGTTCCGCAGCAGTTCCAGGTACGTCTTTTCAGTGACATTCTGTCGAAAAAGAAAGGTCCGATTATGCCCTGGTATGTCACTCCCGGAGATTGTAGTCGTGCTGAACGGTAATATTTGGGTTTTCACTTGGCCAATAAACGCAGTTATGTCTGTTAACAAGAATGGAATTTGGCCTCGTCGGACCAAACGACGTGTTTTTTCCAGGACAGGATCATCTTCCAGCATCTCCAGCCAGGTCTCAGCGAATTGAAGGCGCCGATCGAAATTTCTTCGTTTTAGTGAGTGCCAGTAGCTTCGGTCTGTAAGGGCTCAGTTTCATGTAATGCATCTTTTTTTGAATACTGGTCCGCTTGATACCTAGCGTGGCAGATAGTCGACGTTGCGACTTCGATTTGTGAGGAGAGCGTGCTAAATCCTCAGCCACACGTTCTTGATTCTGTTGTTTACTAACTGACCGGGGGCGACCTTGCTTTCTTCGGATAACAAACACTTCCAGTTTCACCAAACAGCCGGATTATACGAATAATTGTATGCACTTTTGGTCCTGGAAGTTCGTACATCTCAGTTATTTCGCGCCTAACCTCGGACGCATTTTTTGACACAAATACACTCGAATACTTTTCATTCGTTTCTCCACAGACAATCTTGATTCCGCCATTTTCTGCAATAATCCTACAGCGACACAGCGGAAACAAGCCAAACTACACAAAAGATAAATGCCCGCGCAAAATTCAAACGAGCTTAAAGTCTGTTCAGCGTAGGAATTATTTTCTGAAAGGCTTTTTTCCCTACCAGAAAGCTATTATATAGTAGGATATTGGTAGGAATAAAGACCTTTAGAGAGTAATTCCTACCGTGAATGGAGTATAAATACACTTACATATTATATACCTCAACACGTTTGCCCGCGGCCAGTCTGTACATGCGGCAGATTTCAAATAATGTTGTCCAAAACATATTTCCTATCAATATTCATTTTAACCCGCAATGATGGTCATGTTGTCTAAAGCATCAAGCTCACTAAGCACTGGATACCGATAGAGGTGAGGTAGGGGCTCGAATCTCGACTGGGTGTGCTAAGGGATTAGTTTATCTCCAGGTTTTCAATTTGCTCTCAGGCTAATGCGTATGTATTGCATACCCCTTAATTCCACCCTTCTCACTTATATATCCTTAGATTAAGTCGTTAATAACTTTTTTTTTAACTTACCGATGGAAAACACCATTAAATCACTCTTGTGAGGATTTTTTTTAACAAACTCAACGTTTTTAAAAAAGAAAGCGGTGAAGAAACACCAGCGATAAGGGGGGAAATGAGTAAACTGTTGTCACACCAGGTCTGTTGCCAGTCTCTAATCCAGGCCTAGGGCTGTTGTTCTCAGAGGCAGATTATAACCCCCACCCAGCGCCATTGTTGACGTGTCGTTGCTCGTTTGAACTCATTGTACCATGAGCTGGGCTGATTCCACCGTTCATTACGCGATTGCTTGGAAGGAATATGGCGGAGCAAGGAGACATCTTGTTCCTCTAGCAGTAGCAACAAGCTCAGCCAATCTCTTATACCTCTTTTTCATCCTTCTACGTCCCAAGTTTGTACTTTCTCTTTGCTTTACCTTTGAGTACTTCTAAAACTCTCTCTAACTTTCTTTCTCTTTGGATCTTCGTACTTCACCTTTTTTTTTTTTTGTAATTTTGTTTTCTTACTTCTTAACTCTCTTTTGTCTTCGGTAATAGCTATGCCATTCTATCTTCTCCTATTACCACTTCATTTCCTTGTATTCTACCGTTTCCTAACTCTCTATAACACACTTTCGATTTTCTTCTGCTTTATGGTTGACTTTCTTCCTATCTTTCCTTATTTCCTGTCTCTTCTTTCTCTTAGCTTTTGTTCCCTCGTCCTTCCCGCATGTTTTCGTTTAGAACCTTGTTAAACGCTCTCGTGCGTCATTAGCTTGAAGATCTTATAACAGACTCGGAGCAGGTTTTTAATAAACGCCGTAATGTTCTTCTTGCTTCAACGAAACGTGTATTAATTAATAACGATAGACTTTGCAAATTGGCTTGATCTGTTTCTATGGATGGCTGGGTGCTCTTCAGACTGTAAAGGAAGTTAAGAAAAAAAAATACCTACCTTTAATTTCGAGTGAATTTACGGAATTAAATTCTGTACCGCGTATTGTTTTACTATTTATTGGCAAAATAAATTAGGTTTGTTAAATAAACATTTAATGTGGGTACAGTACTAATATGAAAAAGTATATGCACTGATGTTTTGTTTACGTAACAAATTATTAATTGTTTTGAGGCGTTAAGAGCTACACGAAGAGCGAGAAATTTAAAAATGCGGACACAACCCTGCTAACATTGATGTTGCGATTGACACAATACCAGTTTACGCAACTAATTTTGTTTCTGTTTAATTGACACAATTTGATTTACTTTATTAACAAACATTTACTATGATGTTTAAAATAAATTACTTTATTATATATATATATATATATATTTATTTATTTTTTGCAGACGCATATTTAACGTGCACTTTTTGAACTAACTTATTATATAAGAACACGCCTTACAAATTAACTTAATTCTATAACAAACACAACATCCCTTCTTCCGGCCCTTAATTCATCACAATGAAAAGGGAAGCCCTAATTTCAATAATGAGACAGTTTTTGGCCTTGATGGGATCCAGATTCTTAGTTCATTAGTCAGACATGCAACGAGTGGCCAAGTAAATTGCAGATTATTTTGTGTAAACTTTGCTTTTTTTTAATAAAAATGCTCTAAGTGAACTCTAAACATTTACTTATTGTGCAAGAAACAATGATTTTTAACATTTAGTATAAATAATTATTTACGTCGTATAGGAAGAACGTTATCTGAAAGCTAGAAAAATAATTTTTATCTACTTTCACATAGTTGACTGGTGTACAGTGTAAGTTGTCGGACTTGTGTCTGGGCTCGAGGTTCATCCTCATCCACACAATTTACTGATTGCAACCCTTCCTTCACCTGAAGATGTGTATAATCACAACTTGTGAATGTGAGGAATGCCAGGTCTCCACCGTGGTTCGGATCCCCACGTTAAATTGTAGGTCCTCCATTTCATCTCACAATCACCTACCATTACACATTAGCGTAAGTGCGTACAACCCGAACGGGTATTAAGACGCGGTGATGATAGTGATAATAATAATACTTTAACATATTCATACGTCAAGTTATGTGAGCTCCAACTGCTACTTTTGATATATATCAAAACCTATGACACAATATGGCTAGTGACAAATAAAATAGTAAAATACTATCTTGGGTGGTGGATTGCTATAAGCCGTCACTCTCGCATTAAACTAGACTGACCATGATGGAGAAATCGGGACTCGAATCCCGGTAGAATAGATTTAGTTTTCTTCCCAAATGGCTTTCCATTCTCCCTCCACGCAAATGCAGACTGTACCATGAGGCCGGTTATCTTATCAGATTAAGGTGGGGTGTAAGGGACCGCAAGTAGGCTGTCCATGACGAATAATTGTTTGTAAAAAGGTAAACTACATGTATATACTAAACAGTGTTTCTCAAATGTTAGGTCGCGACCCAAGACTGGACCACAAAAAGTAAATGCAATTCCGCAGAAAATTTAATGAACTTAAACATGGTTAACTATAACGTAAAGTTCAAATTTCCACCGCTATTAAAGAAAACTTTATTTTTTACGATTTAAAGTGAATATTCGACTCCAATCGACAGCGGTAAAGTATGAATCAAAAATCCCTTTACGGTGAACTTAAAGAGAATTACCGGTCAATCTGATATTAATTCTGTTCATAATATAATATAATAATATTAGCACCGCATCTTACTACCAGTTTGGGTTATACGCTTAAGTACTAATTACTCTAACGGTTACGAATTGGGAAGGTTGAATTTAGAAGAAGTGAACCCACATTTGTGTGGAGGGAGAGTGGAAAACCATTTAGGAAAAATAACCTCTAGTTCACCCGACCGAGATTCGAACCTGGATCACCCCGTCCTCGTAAGTCTGATCAACACGAACTAGCGCGTTAGCCAACTACGCCACGAGTCCGTGTGGAGTTCCGTACCATTTATTTTGTTTGGGGAGTTCAAGCAAAAAGTGTCTGAAGTTCCTTTTTATGACCTTCAATCATTACGACAAAGGATAACGCAAGCGTGCGAAGAACAACATACAGTCCGCCACATATGATTGGTCACACGCCAATTCGGGCACCTGTTCATTGATAGGTACAATGCGTTTTTTCCAAGGCTGGAGGCCGTCCAATTATAAACTACATATTAATAAATTAAGTGTAATTTTATTCAAAACCTATTTTGTTTTCGTTTAGTTTTTTGCTGTTTGTGCGAAAAGAAAGCTAAAACGAGCAAATCTCCAAAAGATATTTAGAGTTAGATTTTTGGTCCACTACCACTTTACAAAGTGTAGCCTTTTAACTCTGGAACATCCTGTATATTTATTTATTTTGTCCTTATAAAAGTTTGCTCTAAAAACTGTAAAAATACTGGCCCCTACTCGCCTTCCCTTCCAACCCACCTTAACTCGTTAGGATCCCTTTTGTTAAAACGAACAACTAATAAATATTAGTACCTTTTCTCTTTTATTATTTTTATCATAGTTTTACAATAATTCCTTGTAAAAAAAACCCATCCCATTAAAGCCGTATTTCTTATTACTGGATTTACTTTTGCACACGTAGTTATTACAACCCGCTATCTTGTGTTTTGTACATCCCCCCTACCTCCTATTTTTTCCCCCCACAGCATCCTTGCGAAGACAATGGCTCGCGAGATAGGGCTTGTTTTATTGCTCGCAGACGAGTCATGTCGCGGGAGTATACTCATTGTTTCCACCCACGCTGTATAAAAGTCGCACTCCGCCCCAAAACAAATAAATGCTGCGACACAATCCTACATACTTTCTCACACAAAGTCTCCTATAGCTTGTTAAAAAAAAATTTTGAAAAATATTTTATCAGTTTACTTCTCATATTTTTTTCAGATAAACTAACAAACATTTTTATATATTAACTAAAATATTCCCCAAATAACCACTTTGAACAAGGTTGTTACCCGCCTCGGTGGCGTAGTTGGCTAACGCGCTAGTCGTGTTGAGCTAGACCGCCGAGGACGGGGAGATCGAGGTTCGAATCTCGGTCGGGTGAACTGGGGGTGGTTTTTCCTAAATGGTTTTCCACTCTCCCTCCACGCAAATGCGGGTTCACTTCCTTTAAATTCAACCTCCCCAATTCCTAATCCATTAGTGTAATTAGTACTTAAGCGTATAACCCGAACGGGTAGTAAGACGCGGTGCTAAATAAAAAAAAAAAAACAAGGTTGTTAAAGCAATTTTCGGAATATTTCAAATTTTGAACGTTTCGCTAAAAAAACAAAAACAAAAAACATTAACTACATACGTTTTATCATTTAAAACACGCTATGGAACAAAATCGCTAAAGCAGTTTTTGAAAAATTTAGAATTTTCAAAAATGATTCATTTGTAAACTGCCCTTAATTTTATGGCTGGAATCACTTTCACAATTTTTCCTTGAGGTATGACCATATAGCATCTAAATATCAAGTTTGGATGACTGTAGCCCTGGGTTCATATGTTCAGACGGACGGACTGAATGGAGGAATGTGTCGGTCTGTGGTTTTGGAGCCTGACTTTCATAGAGGAAGTAGGAAGAAATCAAACACCTACTCTATGGCATTAGGAATGAGAAAGTTCATTGCCGCATTTATTATGCGCCACCTATCCCTGTCTTGTACTTGTTCTATCCAGTCCACCTCATTACACCCTATCCCTATCTTGAGCTAGTTCTATCCAGTCCACCTCATTACACCCTATCCCTATCTTGAGCTAGTTCTATCCAGTCCACCTCATTACACCCTATCCTTATCTTGAGCTAGTTCTATCCAGTCCACCTCGTTACACCCTATCCGTATCTTGTGCTTGTTCTTCTATCCAGTCCACCTCATTACACCCTATCCCTATCTTGTGCTTGTTCTTGTTCTTGTTCTATTCAGTACACCTCATTACACCCTATCCTTATCTTGAGCTAATTATATCCAGTCCACCTCATTACACCCTATCCTTATCTTGAGCTAATTATATCCAGTCCACCTCATTACACCCTATCCCTGTCTTGTACTTGTTCTATCCAGTCCACCTCATTACACCCTATCCCTATCTTGAGCTAGTTCTCTCCAGTCCACCTCATTACACCCTATCCTTATCTTGAGATAGTTCTATCCAGTCCACCTCGTTAAACCCTATCCGTATCTTGTGCTTGTTCTTCTATTCAGTCCACCTCATTACACCCTATCCCTATCTTGTGCTTGTTCTTGTTCTATCCAGTACACCTCATTACACCCTATCCTTATCTTGAGACCCGCCTCGGTGGCGTAGTTGGCTAACACGCTAGTCGTGTTGAGCTCGACCGCCGAGGACGGGGAGATCGAGGTTCGAATCTCGGTCGGGTGAACTGAGGGTGGTTTTTCCTAAATGGTTTTCCACTCTCCCTCCACGCAAATGCGGGTTCGCTTCCTCTAAATTCAACCCTCTCAATTCCTAATCCATTAGTGTAATTAGTACTTAAGCGTATAACCCGAACGGGTAGTAAGACGCGGTGCTAAGTATACTTATCTTGAGCTAATTATATCCAGTCCACCTCATTACACCCTATCCCTATCTTGAACTAGTTCTATCCAGTCCACCTCGTTACAGCCTATCTCTATCTTTAGCTAGTTCTATCCAGTACATCTCATTACACCCTATCTCTATCTTGAGCTAGTTCTATCCAGTCGACCTCATTACACCCTATCCCTATCTTGAGCTAGTTCTATCCAGTCCACCTCATTACACCCTATCTCTATCTTGAGCTAGTTCTATCCAATCCACCTAATTACACCCTACCTTGAGCTAGTTCTATCCAGTCGACCTCATTACACCCTATTCTTATATTGAGTTAATTATATCCAGTCCACCTCATTATACCCTATTTCTTTCAGGTCCATTCTAATTTATTCTTCTATCTGCATCTAGGTCTAGGTACATTTAACTGTGCAGAACCAGCGAAGTTTGGAAAATTGAAATAATGTTAATGTTGCGGATATAGTGGTATCAATTATCATATTCGTTAATTAAAAAATGACTCCTGGACACGGGAATCGAACCCGGCACTCTTGGCTTGGCTCTCCCATTGAGATAGTCAGGATTCGTCCCATGCGCAGGGTCATTCTGCCTTAAAATAGGATTGAAGAACGAACCTGACCATGAGATGTGGTAGAGCATTGGCATGCAAAGCCGTGGTCCCGGGTTTTATTCACGTGTCCAGGTGTCATTTTTCAAAACTTATGAATTTCATAGAAGTGTTTAAGATCCTGAACAGCTTTACTGATATATTTATCAACATTGAAGTGACAATGACAATGGAGTGTTACCAAGGTAGGCGGGTTGTTTAACTCTTAATATTAAATTCTTCTCATCACTTATTAGATCACTCACTGGCTAGGTATCACAAACAATTAGTCCCTTGTGATAGTTGTAGAGCAGAGCGTGTAATATGATTGGTCTAATGGAACCGAATGGGAGAGAACACATAATAGGAACAGTTCTATTAAGCTCTGATAAACTCCTCACAACAGGACAATGGGGGTTTACAAGGATTTAACCTTCCATCCAGGCAGAATTTGAATGAAGTTCATTAAACAGTTCGACTTTCTTTATCATGATCTATTAAGAATTCACTTAACTCACGTGCGATAAACATGGTGGCTACAGACAGGGAAAACTGGAAAAGTCAGGGAATGTTTGAATGACAAGGAAAAACAGGGAAATTTCAGGAATTTAACTAAAAATAAGAAAAGTCAGGGAATAAAAAAATATGTCTAAAACCCTATTAATTTCGCAACTAAACACTAAAACAAAAGTTAATAATACCTAAATAAAATAACATTTTAATTTTTAAATAACTGATAAAACTTTATGTTTTTAGTAGATACAAACTTTTTTTAATATGTGATCAATAATAAATAAAACAAGTCATCATCCACCATTAAAACTGGAACAAAGTAGTCAGGGAAAATTGAAAAATGTTGCCTGGAAAAGTCAGGGAATTTTGTAAAATATGTTTTGTAGCCACCCTGATAAAGCTTTAGCCAGTCGTCGCAACCTAGTGCAGTTACCTGAAGACGTCATTAGGAAACCGTAGAAGTGAGACAGTAGAAACACTTTTACCGTATTAAAGAATTACAACAAATTTTATAAACAGTTTCCTTAGTGAAATAGATAATTCACTGGTTCCCAATTTCTCTGTTTGTGAACTAAAAATGCAAGAAGATTTACTTTGAAGAAATTTTTGGCACAAGCTTAATCGTCTACCTAATATCCTGGTTTTTCGGGCGTGAAATTGGCTTTTGAAAGTCTCTGTTTCAAGTTTGATAGTTTTAAATACTGTTGGTCACTAACTTACTAGCGCTATAATGTACAAATAAAAAACTAAAAAACATGCGTATTACTTTATGAATTAAAACTTGTTTAATTAAGTTCACAAATTCCAATATTTCAGTATGCTACTAGTCACACACGCACACGCACTCACACACACACACACACACACACACACACACACACACACACACACGTTATAACTCGAAGTGGTGGTCGAAGATATTTGTTCGTCTTTGACGGGAAATTAGGCGTTTGCATCTCGGCCGGGCAGATTGTAAATGGTTTTCAAAACATTAATTTATCATCCATTCTCTCTCCACACTTATTAGGGTGCATTTCTTATAAGATACCCTCCTCAACCTCATTCTTTAAATTACGTCGTTAGTAGCCCTTTTTGTTAGAATACATATCTAAAACAAATGACCTAAGCCTAAAGACCTCATTGTTTTGATCTCGTAGTCACTAGTGAACTCTCTCTACTTGAAGTCTCCAGCTGGGATTCGAATACCAGTCCCTCGAGTACTCCTAGCTTTCAGTTGTTTTTTTTATGTCCACGAGGACATCTAGGGCGAGTTCTGCCGATGATGTTTTTACACGCTGGGAAACCCTCGTGCTTGAGGGATGATCCTCGATAAAGCAAACAGTTCTTTGGGATGTGTCTTGGGGGTTGTTAAAGAGGACCCGCCCCTACACAAATCATGGGGCTTAAGTCTCACAAGTCTCCCAAACAAGTGTCGTTGGTTCTCCCTCTCACACAGACTATTATTATTATTATTATTATTATTATGTTGTACCCATAACACCAATCCGAGATTTGTCGAATTCGACTTTTATCACAAAAGAAAAGCCAAATTCAGAGTGTTATTTAAGGAACACTCTTATCACTAATTTACCGCGTAGGGGTTCCGCCTCAAATATTTAAATTGACATAATTCTGCATTATATGTTTGCTTATTCTCACTGCTTTTTAAAATACTTATGTTTTACTACTCTCAAGATATTTTTTATTTATTTATTTTTCCTTATTTCTTGTAACTATTTATCAGTATGTAGCTTATCATTATTTATCTATGATCGTTTATCTTATTTTCTCATGTTATTACGTATTTGTAAGGTACTTGTGTTATTTTCATTGCTGGCCTCGTATAGGTCTTACGACTATTGGTCGGCACTAAAATAAATTAAATTGAGATTGAAATTATTATGTAGGTCGTGGTTTACCCACCATGACTATAAACATATTCACAATAATGGGGTAGGGATGAGAAAAGTGCGATTTAGAGGAAAAATACCCGCAATCGCTTAGCGGGAAGGTGAAGAAGCCGTTTAGAAAATAACACCATCATTACACTCAACCGGGATTCAAAACATGGTACTTCCTTTACCGGCGATCCAGTCTATTGCGAGAATTATGCCTTAAACCATACGACCACCACTGTGGATTAGTAGTAGTAGAAGACATAGTGTTACGCTTAAAACCACATTAATCTGCGTCTCAAGACACGTGGACCGAATGTTATGTTCATCTAGACTGGCTTTCTGATTACAGAAAGTTCGTAGTTCGAATACAGGACTGAAGGTAGTTTTCCCAAAATGGTTCCACCACTTTCCTTCCACACGGAAGCTGGCACATGTCCTTTGAATTATAACCTTTGTTATTGCTACTCCATTAGCCTAATTAAAATGCGTGCAAACCGGACGGACAATAGGACACTGTGAGGGAAAAACCCACATAATAACCCACCGTGGGTATTGACGGCGTATCTAGAGGGTATAGATGATGGTGGTTTTGAAAAACTGCACTGTCCAGATATTGCAGTCTTATACCGTGCGGCCACCGGTGTGGGTAGGCCTATAGCCACTTGGGGTACGAGCTATCCTGTAGGTTTGTCTTTGGCTGTTTACTGTCTTTGAGTAACTTATTCTTTGTCTAGAGGCCGAGTGCGTTTTAAATAATAATGGTTTCTGCAAGCTCAAAACAGAATGTTTAGTAACCGATACCGCATTCATAGTGAATGTAGAGGAAGTATATCTGTATTTGTGTGGAGGAAGAGTGAAAAGTAATTTAGTAAAAAAACACCTTAAGTACACCGGACCGAGATTCGAACCCTTCCCCCTATCAACGGCAGTCAAGTTTACTGCAAGAGTGACGCTCTTGGCCACCGAATCGGGTCACATGCTGTTAATCACTAGATACTTTTCTAGATTCTCAGTAGTGTAATGGACTATATTTTCAGATAGAATGTTTTTTTTTATAATTTGAAAAGCTGAGTTCTACTCCACATGATGTCATGGGACAACATTTCAAATTTTCCGTTTTCCGAAGAAGTCGAACTTTCCTCCTGCAACGGCATTCTTCTTCCTCCAAAGATGTTTGCCACTGCTTCCATTGTCCTCCGTCCAATTTACGCTCGTTGGAAGCTGTTTAACAAATGTAGATTTTCACACCTACTCCAAAAAAGTAGGCCTATGCCACAACTTTTAATTTCTAAGAAACTAGACTCTCCTTCAGCAGAAAATCCATACCTTTACAACTCATCAATAGAACGTAAATATCTCGACTGTTGCTACATCAAAGGTAGAGGACTTATACGGAATCAGAGGTTTAAGCAATATACGCTTCATATTAAGGCGCTAAACGTAATTGAATGAACACCGCTGATATTGAGACACGTCATTCAGGTGCAAATACTATATACATGCTTATTTGTAATTCTCGCTCGGCCTCGTTATGGAAGTCTCTTACTCTTGTGAGGATTGTGTCATTTTGTAGTTAGAAGGAATGTTTTTTTTAAGTTGTTTTTTTTAGCCATTTCATTGGTTGTGGCTTTGGCTTAATGACCTCACCCCCTCTCGACTTGACGTTAAGCCTTTGGTCCCGCAGTGCTGTTTTCCTATTTATGGTTCTGCTTGACTCCGGGGCTAATTACCCTCTTGTCTCGATTCTAGCGAGACCACCGCGCCGGCTCTGGGCGGTTAGAGAAAGAACCTTATATCCCATGCAACGAGAAACATAATATAAAAGTTCAGTGGTTTCGTAAACATGCGTTATGCTGGTGCAGGACATCCAATATCTAAATATATACAGGATGTCAGTGGTGTTGAATGGTGCTTGGTGTGCAACTGTCTGCGGGGCTACCAACCACACCTTATGATCCATAAGCACCTGAAGAGCACCTGGGAAAATCAGGGGTTTGGTGTGACTGGGAGAATTTGGGGGGGGGGGGGGATTTTAAAGTCATTGGAACTCTCAGATATTTTTGCGATGTTTTTCAAAATCCAAAGTAGACAAAGTATAACCAGGTGTATAATATTGGCTTTATTTCCAATTCGTGCCATTTTGAGAAAAAGCATCGACATATTTGTTAAGAGTTCTTGTGTAGGCCTACATAATGTAATAGAGAATTATGAAAATATAGATTTTTTTTCAGCACCGCGTCTTACTACCCCGTTCGTGTTATATACTTAGGTATGTACTAATTACACTAATGGTTTTAGAGCTGAGGAAGGTTAAATTATAGGAAGTGTACCCGCATTTTCGTGTAGGAAAAGTGGATGGCTATTTTGTAAAAAAAACACCCTCATTACACCCGACCGAGATTCGAACCTCGATCTTACCGTTACCGGCAGTCTAGCTTACTGTGAGAGTGACGCCTTAGACCATGTCGTCACCGAAGCGGGTGAGAGTATTTTTATTTATACCTTTATTTACTTACATAAATGGTAAAAAGTGAATATTTGTATCCTCGAAACTTGCAAAATGTATCAACCCTGATCATGCTATGCTTGGGGTAGAAAAAAGTTTGGAAACTATCTGTAGTATGGGTAAATATGTGAGGGAAACAAAGAAGGTATTTGGCTTTGGGATGTTTCCTATCGGTTTATTTTTAAACAATAAAGTAACACACTGACCAATATATAATATATAGGGCAAAATGCCACTTTCTTTTCATGATTTATATTAAGGCCTTAGGGCCTGTCGAGTGCAATTATACAACCTATTTTGTGGGATGGTGGGCGGGAGGGTGAAAGGCGTAGCGTGGCTTCACAACCGACCAAAGTATCCTTCCGCGCCAACAAGAACAGATGGATCACAGAAACCGTAGATGGCGCTAGCTACCAGACAGATCTTTCGGAAGAATCATACGTTTGGAAATATAAGTTTTCTCGATAACGAGTGAAATGTTTGTGTTAATATTTTCAACACCCCTTCTAAGATAATGTATAAATGTTTATTAATTGTTACATTTTCTTATTTTTTGTTATGAAGCCAGCAGATTTCTATTGAAAAATGTCAATTTTATCAATATTTGATCCCTGTTAAAATCACAGAGGAGGTGTATATATAAAAAGTATAACTTAATCAACAAGATTCTATTCTTGAACAAACCGTTTCCGAAAAGAATATTGCAAAACAATAAAAAAATCTTTAAGATAACCGTTTGTTCCCATGGCTCTGCATTTCCACACCAAATGAAAAGGGCCAACCGCCTTAAGTAAATAGGAAACGTTATAAAATTAAATACTGGCTTTTTTTTTGCACTTAACTAATTACACCACACATTTATTACTAAACATGACCTATTTATTTTTAAATTATATTTTAAATTTTATTTAAAATAAATTAATGTATCACTAAAAAAAATCTTATTAACTTCGTACAATTTACTTTCTTCTCTTATTATATCAGAGTTCTGATGATAGACAAGTTTTTTTAAAAGATCCATGTTTTATTACATTTTCTCTCTCTTTACGCACTTAATTACGGTCGTTTCTCTTAATTTTGTAACTTTTTGCTCTAAATGTATTGTTCAACCAATCCGTTTAACATGTGTCCTCAGGTCCTCAGTCTAAGATATGTCTGTCTACTTGAATAGTATAATTTGTATTCATTTTACCACAGCCTGAGTAAACCTAATTAGGATGTGTTCCATTATAAAAAATACACCACTTTTATGGTTTATACAATTATTCTCTAAGCGAAGCTATCTGAAATACATCTAGGGTTTTTACTGTTATTTTTCTTAACTATTTTATGACATTACTAACTCAAAAGCTCATTGCCGCACTTATAAAATTACACCGTATATCCTCATCTTGAGCTAATTCTATCTTGTATTCTTCTAAATCGCTTCATTGGTTTTTAGTTTCGCCAATTAATGCAGATTTTATACCATTTCCTTGGTACGCCATATCAGTAAAACTTGTGTAAGGAACACTAAACAAAGGCAGGCGCCATGGGACGTAATGGTTTGAACAATGGGAAATAATTGGATTGATTTCTAGAAGCTTAAACCATATTAGAGGTAATATTAGTTCTTTTTCTTCTTGTTTTGGGAGGGGGGGGGGGCGGGTCACACGAAGAATGTTGTTTACTAAAGGTCAAGAAATTGAACTTACAACAGGTATACAACATCTCTTTAAAGTAATTAATAAATGTAAGCCTACTGTATGAACCCCATTTAAACTTAAGGCGAATACATTCAATACAATATAGAAACTTATCAGTCTCTCTCTCTCTCTCTCTCTCTCTCTCTCTTATATATATATATATATATATATATATATATATATATAAAAGTGTACCCGCTTTTATGTGGTGGAGGGAGATTGGACAACCATTTTGGGAAAAACCACCCTCAGTACACCCGACCGAGATTCGAACCTCGATCTCCTTGTCATCGGTACTCTAGCCCAACACGAGAGTGACTCCTTAGACCATGCGGACACAGAAAGCAGGTGAAATAACAATTAGTGTCTTGCATTATTGATTTAGTAAAATTATAAAATAAAAATTCTAAACTCTTCTAAATGCCCAATGAACTGCTGAATAAAGTTCTTGCACAAAGTATAACATTTTGAAATACATATTTTGATTTATATTAAACCACGTAATATTACCCTTGGGGGATATACGCATTTTATTTACGCAAATGAGGTAGGGATGAGAAAGGTATAATTTAGAGAAATGTTACAAGTATTTGCGTGGAGGGAGAGTGGGAAATATTTAAGGAAAATCACTCAAAACAGCTAAATGGGATTCTAAACTGACCTGTCGGCAATCGGATAATCCAGGTAATGATAAAATAGTTTCTTATATTCATCCCAGAAAACAATTTTTTTTTAAAAAGAGCTTGCAGGTTTGATCCCCGGTGCCTCCAAAATTTATCTGTCAAGCAGTGGGTCTGTAACGGAGTCAAACTCAGCCTCGTGAGGACAAATGAGGAGCTATTTGAATAAATGAGGATCAACTCTGGTTTATATAATTGAGGTTAGCTGCCGGAGGGCTGGTTGTGCTGACCTCGTGACACCCTCTATACACAAATGATGGCGGCACTATCATTGCTAACGGTGGTGGCCGCTTGGTCGGTAAAGCTCACCCCACGGATAACACCTAACTTCAGTAAAATAGCTTGAACCAGGCGTCTCTTCGAGATGCAGTATTCTGTAATTCTGCCTTAGAAAACAGTAGAATTGTGACAACTGAAACTGTTTTACCATACTTATTTTTTTTATCAAAATGCAATAAAATAAAAAATCTGTTATTAAAAGATTAAAAAAAACCTTTTAAACTGATCACAATTTTTCTTTTCTCAAGAGAATAATTTGAATAATCCCATTTCGGTGTATTTAATTTCCCGATTAACCGGTCCAGAGATGGCCTCTTAAGTCGTTAACAAGAGCAATTTCTGAATGTTCTCGGTTTGTGTGCTTTATTTATTTTTTTCAGCGTGTTTATATTAAATGAACCCTTGTTATGTGTCCTAAGAAGTTTCAGTTTTTTTTATGAGTGTACTTGAAACTATCAAGTTGGCTGTCAACAAGGCGGCGACCTTTTTACGTTGCTGAACTGAAATAATGCCTGCCAAGTGAAGTTCCCCCTAATACCCTACTGTGCCGCCTTGCACCTTCAAGAAGGAAATTGCTCTAATAAAGCGTCGCACGCCCTTATAAAAAGTAAATGTAGAATTTTTACGAGTTTGCCCGGGGATGTCGCCATGATTGATATTTGCTAGCAAATTGCTGTCGGTAGCAAAAAAAATAATATATATATATAAAAAAAGGACGACTTATTGCATTCTAACCTTAGGAGGTGTTTATGTGACACGTGATACTAGCTGAGGCAGCTATCTCTTCTATAGATGGGTGGAGTGGAGGGTGAGTGATCATGTCTTGAAGCTTCATGTGCGACGGATCTGAGAAAGCCTCCATAAATCAAATAAAGTGAATAAAATGGAGAGCTTGGACGTCTCATGTACCCTTTCCTCCACTACACAATCTTAAAACAAGCCTTGCCAAACATTTTATCTGAAGAACCACATCTTAGTCAACAATGGAAGAGAGTACTACTAGTAATAAAAACAAAGTTTCGAAAAATATGTGTATGCTTATTGTTTTTTTAACATGCCAACAAATGAGATACATGCATTGCATGTTTGTTAAGTTTAATATAATAGCATTGAAACCATTTAAAAATGTATCTATTTTCGGAGGAGGACAATTTCTTAGTAACGTTTGGGATGCTTTAACTATTCATATTAAATTGCTATCATTTCTCACGATTGAAAAAACTATTAATCATATTTATTTTGAACCATTTTTCTCTTCTTCTTCTTCTTCAAACCTACAAATATTTACGTATTTGTCAAAGTCTGGCGATCATAAAATATAGAAATGTCCACCACGGATCGGTAACAGCAGATGTATCGACCATTACCTGTCTTCTGCGATGTTGATGTCAGGTTTTTTTTCTCCCCCGAAGCTGTTCACGCAGTTTACAGTAAAAGCTTACCTTGACTGTCTCCACTATGGCCATATCATAATTTTATTCGGACCGCGGATGCTTTGACAGAAATAAAATTTAAATACATAACGAAGAAGATAATGTCATTGGCTAGTACCGAATTTATGTTGTTCCTGTATTCAGAGCACAAAATATATACCTACATACATACCACCATATGAGGCCGGCGGCGGTATTGGAAACAGCCATACTGTGATGTACAACACGGGCTCTTAAATGTGGTTCTTGACTTTACTGCGGGTCGCGAACACGATTCTAAGGGCGCAGTCACATACACACGCGAGTAAATTAAATATGACTATAAAACTATTGAGATTTTAATATTTTACTTCGTTTCATTCTATATTTGTTTAGTTTATCGCAGAAATAACTGACGTCCGGCATGGTTACACGAACACAAATTTAATAATTATTCGTATGAGTTAACTAAGATAAACCATTGATTTGCATTATGCTTAAGTAAAGTTTGTAAATTATAAAAATATCATTAATAACATTGAATATAACTGTAAGTATGCATTTTTTTCTCGCTATATTAAACAAAACTTGAGGTATTTAACGGCCACTCCTTGAACCGACTGATTATGTCAGCACACGGGAATTTCTATGAGCGAGAGCAAAAGGGCCTACAATTTTTTTTTTCCGGGAAAGGTATTTTCACATTCCCTCCAGGGTTATTTTACATGCCACAATCAACATGGGACAGACAGCCTTACTTCCCCTCCGAAGGAAGTTGTGCTACGGATCTTTACTGCTCGAGAAAAATCCGTTGAAAACCCAGTTGGGTTTGAACCCATGAACATCGGGTAGTGAGGCGAGAACCAAGACTACCGAGGTCGACTTTCCCCCCAAGAATATGTTCATCGCTTATATTTCACATTTGATCCAAAACAGCTAAAAAAACCCGAGGTCGCTAATATGAGTTTGTATAGTGAAGAAAGTAAAGATGAACTCATGAAGAAAGTGTGAAGAACTTGTGGTGTAGTCTCAGAAATCGCTGGCTGCGTTCCTTGAAGCGTCTTTCGAGCGGTGGGTCTGAGGAACGTGTCCTATTTAGGGGAGTAGGGGGTAGTTTTGTTGGATCCACATCTATTATTATGTTTCTATTGGAGAAATATTATATTTATTATTTATTATAAAAACTTGGGTTACGATACTTAAAACAACAAACACAAAAATATAAATACGACCCGCTTCGGTGGCTGCATGGTCTAACGCGCTACTCTCGCAATAAACTATACTGTTGATGACGCGGAGATTCAGGTTTGAATTCGGTCGGGTGTACTGAGGATGGTTTTTGCAAAATGGTTTTCCATCCTCTACGTAAATGCGGGTACACTTCCTCTAAATATAACCTTCATAATCCTAAAAACCATAGCGTAATTAGTACATAAACGTATAACCCTGAACGGGCAGCAAGACGCGGTGCTACAAAATTATTATATATATATATATTTTATATAAATATAAATACGATAAAGTGTGTACAGTGCATATTGTATAGCTTTTACTAAAAAGTGGGTTCGCAGTATGAAGGCTAAGAAAATCCCATTTTTTTTGGGTTAATATTAACAGATAGCAGGCAGTTAAGGTGATTTGTCTTATGGATACATAAAAGTAGATCTAATGACTTTTTAAACTGTTAGATACGGCCCTTCCTACCGTGACATTACTATAGTTTTATATTTTATTGTAAATTATTCTAAAATAACTGATAAAAGTGGCGTGGCCAGTCATATTACAATAATTATTTCGGTTAATGATGAAATGTTCAACTGTATCGCAAAACTATTTTGAGTTAAAGTTCGTTAATTAACGCTAAAACGTTTGGCAAATTGCTGGGGAGTTTGGTGCGGTAACTTTTAAACGGTCTATGCATATTTCAAACTACTTTCTTTTTTTACAAACTCTTTTATACCATCTAAAATTTTTCATATTCGAAGTCATTCCCTTCCATTTAAACTTCAAATACTTAAAAAAAAAACTTCTTAACACCCACAACTAAGATTTGAAATAAGCTTTAAACTTAATAAATTATTCTTATATACGTCATTTGCAAATCGTTTGCATTTAATTTATCCTGGAAACTTTTTAGTTCCACCACCCTTTTCTTCCCTCCTCTTCATCCTTTCCTCCTCCTCCTCCTTAGGGTTTCAAACTTTGACAATGCTACTGAAAATTGGCTGCGTGAATGTCATTCCACACCGATTCTCTCTTATTTGTCAGCTAGTTTGGGGGGAGGGGGCAGTAAGGGAGGCAAATAGGGGGTGTAATTAGTTTGTTTACGTCGACAGGTTTTCAATATCGTCCCCCTCCCCCCCTTCCAGGGTTTTCTCACTCCTTCCTCCCGGTAAAGTGGAGGAGTATCCTAGCGGCGCGGCGCGAAGGAAAGTTACCTATATATACGAATGCTGTGTAAGGGGTTTGGAATCAATAGCGACCATGTAGAGCTACGCGACCCGACTGCAAATGAATCCTCCCGATTCTCCTCTCATGTGGATATATGTGTGCGAGAGAGAAAGAGCTAGGAGCTAGAGAGGACGTGATTGGTGGAAAGAGAGAGAGAGAGAGAAAGCGGGATAGAAGGGAGTTTTTAGGAGTCTTCCGCATCAACACTTTCTGAGGACTGGATGGAGGAAAGTTAGATCAACAAAAGTTGAAGAAGGGTGAGAGGGGGGTGGGGGACTTAAGCCAGGGGTTCCCGCACTCGTTTTTTTTTCGTCTTCAGTAGAAGAAAGAAAATAAAGGGAAGGAGGTGGTGCGCGCCTTGTGTCCATCGGTGAAGCTCGCGTTGATGACCCGCAAGAATAGAGAAGCAAGAAGGAAGGGCCCTGCGGACTTGTCCGGAGAATTCTGATCAGGGCAGTACAAAAGGAAATTAGATTACCCTCCCTAGTTCCTTCAACACATCTTTACACAGGCAGCGAACCGCGATTGATGAAAGTCAGCCGGGGGGGGGGGGGTGCAAGGGGGGGGGGAAGAACAACTTCTACTGTGCACTGTTTTCAAAATAACTGAAGAATACACTACTTAAGAAGCTCTTTGTTGTTTATCTACAAGTTATCGCGTACATATCGATAAATTTCATCACTTAAAAATAGAATAAAATATTAATTTGTGGTATTTGAAAGCTATTTTGAAATAAATTAACACACTCTTTCGTTGCATCGCATTTGTTACGCTTCGATACATTTATTTCATGTTAATACAAAACGTAACACTTGACACAAATCAGAGACTTGTTTCATTTCCTCTTTTCCCCGAGACCGGTCCACTTGCTTATAAATTATAATCCATTCCTAGTATTTCATTAAGTTTGATAAAAAGAGGTTTAGCTCTTTAGGTATTCGTGTGTATTATTTCAAGCAATAGTTAGTAACTCTTTTATTGCAGATAAATTCATCATCGTTTCTCGATTATAAATATATCAAATGAAGAGTTTGTCTGTCATGAGCATTGCGTGATATCTACCTCACGGGTGGTCTGGCGGTCTAGGGGTAAGGTGTCGACTTTCTGTGCTGGGGGTCCAGGGTTCAATCCTCGGTCCCGGTACAGATTTATCTGATTGTCAAACCCTTCCTTCACCTCTGACAAGACGTGTATTAATCACAACTTGTGAATGTGTGGAATGCCAGGCCTCCACCGTGGTTCGGATCCCACGTTAAACTGTAGGTCCTCCATTTCATCTCACAATCACCCTACCATTACACATTAGCGTAAGTGCGTATAACCCGAACGGGTAGTAAGATGCGGTGCTAATAATAATAATAATCTACCGCATGCAGAGGTCTGAAATTTTAAAATAACTAGCCGTTTGCACTAACATATGCGCCTCAAAGCCGGAATTTTAAAATTTGGATTTGATTTTTTTAAATTAATTAAAAACCTGGGTGGATAGAATAAAATTGAAAGATTTCTTTTCCTCTGTCATTTTGAAGCAATAAAAGCGTTTGCTACCACGGGCAAAGCAAGGTACGGGTACTTCTGCTAGTTTGTAATAAAGCTTGCGCGTAAGATGGTTTTACACTTATGCCAAGATACTAATTTTTACAGGACGTGTGTCCAACATTTAGTGTGATTTTACCATTTGATTGACAAGTTATTATTATTATTGTTATTATTATGTGTTAGGTCCTACAACTCCATTCCTTTTGTCAGTGAACTTAGACCGCCAATTCGCCCTGTCCTGACAAGTAATTAACACACTTCTCTATTAATAAATGCTAAAAACAATTAACACCATTGCCATTGTTTACCTGTAATACATACTATGCTCTTTAAAAAATCATTAAAACTAATTCTTAAAAAAAATAAAAAAAATTGCAGCAATTATTACTAACCAAAATTTAATGTACATAGTTCGGAAAACGTTTGCTTTGCCGTTGTGGACGTAATTGCTGTTAGCGCGAAATGATTTCTTACTTAATAAGGTCCCCAGCTCGATTCCAATAGGCCATTTTCTAACCAGTGGTCACGTGGTATGAATGGTGCAGTCAAGCTTGCGATATACTGGATTATCAATGACGTATTGAAGCTCAAATCTTGATTGGGTGCATCGGGAGATGTTTTCCCCACTGGTTTTCCCATCCTCTCTCCACGCTAACGCGGGAATACTTCCTACAAACCCGCCCTCCACAACGTTTACCTCTCAGATGAACTCTGGTGATAAACTAAGCTGACTAAATGTTTGTTTGGCTCTCGCCATCAGATCAGTGCGTTTTGGAGACCCCCAAAATGAACCCGCTCTCCGGAACCGTGAATTTGGAAGTGGTGGACCGGCCTTCTCATTGGCAATGCAAACTTTGTCTTGCGAGCTACTACTAGCTGCGTGTCCGGGTTGTATCAGATTACAGAACCGAGACTAGGTCTGAAGAATGAACCGGGAACGAGGCTGGCGGATCCGGAATGTTAACTAGCAGAATGGAGGGGGGGGGGGGGGGGTTCGTTCTCTGTTGGAGCCTGACTTCCCTTAGTTGTTTATCGCCCGTGCGAATCCCACCCGTTACCTCGCTTTTTTTTACGCCTATCCTATACTGTGCTCTTTATTGAAACCGTAATTTAATCGTGGCCATAGCTTCGTTGGCCGCGTTGTCTAAGGCGATACTCTCGCAATGTATCAGACTGCCGATGATGGAGAGATCGTGGTTTGATTCCGGTTGGGTGTACTGAGATTTTTTACCAGCTGGTTTTCCACTCTCCACGCAAATACGGGTACACTTCCTCTAAATTCAACCTTCCTCATACCTGGCCCATTAGAGTAGTACATAAACGTATAATCCGAGTGGTTAGTAAGACGTGGTGCTAAAAAATACTAAAAGTACCATTAGACTCAAGTCTCATTTAAAGTTACTCTTGTCAGAGATACATTTTTATACTAAAAAAAATTATTACAGAAACGTGGGAATTTAAATTATGACACTTAAGTTAAATTTTTGTTTAAAAAAAGCTCAGTGTCAAATGTCACACTATATTTAGGAAACGTTTCAATGGTGATGGTTTTATTTTTCGTTGAATATAAAACGATAGCCTTCTTTCATTTATTTGCGGTATTTAACCTGCGCTTTCTGAACCGACTGATTATATCAACACACGAGAATTTCTATGAGCGAAAGCGAAAGGACCTATCAATTTCGCCGGAGAAAAGTATTTTCACGTACCTTCCAGAGTTCTTTTACACGCCACAATCGACATAAGACCGACGGCTTTACTTCCCTCCGACTGAAGTTGTGCTACGGATTTTTATTGCTCAAGAAAAATTCGTCGAACTCGGCTAGGTTTGAACCCACGAACATCTGGCCCTGAGGCGAACACTTTACCTCAAGACCACTGAGGTTGACTCTTTACATTTTAATCTGCCATAAATAAATGACCCAAATATATTTAAATACATTTTTGAAAAAAAAAGTCACCTGACAAATAAAATAAAAGTCTTCCCTCTCCCCTCCCCCCTCCCCCCAATAATAAGTGAGTTGAGAACTCATTATTGCAGAATGGTAGTATTTTGTTCGCTACAAATAATAATACCCTGGATTTAGGGTACAATGGTCTGGGCACTATTTCTAGGTGTAGTTGTTAGAATACTGTATAAATAAGTTTTATTCCCCATGCCTTGCCTGCTTTATCGGTTCACAATAATTTTATATACAAATCTGTGAAAATCTTGAGAAAATCTTTTGTATACATTTTCTATCAACTTTTGCCCACAAATATGTTTTAGGTAAAAAACGTTAAAAAGTGAAATCTTATTTTGCAACAAAATTGACCTATTAAGTAAGAAAATAAAGAAAATTCTCTAAAATAGGGATCAAGCTTTTGCGGCTCTTATAAAATAATTTTTACAGTCCAATTTTCATAAAATAGTGAGAAACGTTACTAATATATACGTATTCATACGTCAAGTCATGTGATCTTAAGCCGTCACTATTTTTAGCACCGCGTATTACTACCCTTTCGAGTTATATGTTTATATATTAATTACTCTAGTTGTTCTAGGGACTAAGGAAGTTTGAATTTAGAGCAAGTTCACCCTCAGTTGTGTGGAGGGAGAATGGAAAACCATTTAGGAAAAACCACTCAGTACACCCGACCGGGGTCGAACCCCAATCTTCTCGACATAGACATCCAGGCTAGTACGAGAGTAGTGGCTTAGACCATGCGTTCACTGAAGCTGGTGTAAAAATATTGATTTTAGAAAACATTATTGAGAAACATGTTATTTTGTTATCCTTAGCAAATAGTTATGTGAATAGTAGACCTCGCTTCCTCCATGTTTTTATCTTTAATACAGTCTTAAGATTTCTCTTTGGGGTTCTTGTTGAAATATATCCCAGAATTTCTCTTTGAATTTGAAATTGAGATTTTCCCTTGATGATAAAATTAGACATAAAACAAATACAAACCATATCCAATACTACTTTAAAAAAAAATTGATCCCGTGGTTCAAAACGTCAGGCTCGCATTAGATGTCAACATTATTTTGTAAAAAAAACTCTTATACATACATCGTTCAACCTAGGTTCAAAGAATGGCCCTGACAAATTTTGTTAAAAAGGTTCCGTCGTGGGACAAACAGACATAGGGACAAAATGCCAAATTGTAGAGTTAAAACATAACCTTTCTCCGCTCGTCCGATAAAAATGCATCATTTCACAACCATCGTTTTTCAGACAGATATAGTCATTACCTTATAAATAATTAACTCTCTTTAAGCATTAAAGCTATATGAATCAAATAGCCGAAGCTATTATTATGCTTTTTAGTGAGGAATTCTCCATCTAGATATCATATTCTGAAAATTGAAAAATGACACTTGGTCACGGGAATCGAACCCGGGACCTTTGGCTTAGTACGCCATTCATAAATATGCAATCCCTTACAATTATAATAATTGTACAAGTGGCAGCAATAAGCCAACTACCGAGTCAATGGTGCCTGCGTTATCTGATAGCTCGTGATCTTAATAAAAAATCACACATTTGTAGCCGATAATTTCCGCACGTCCATCATAGACTCTGCCTTAAAATATGAGTGAAGAATGACCCTGGGCACAGGACGATTTCTGGATAGCTCAGTGGTAAGAGCATTGGCGTGCTAAGCCAAAGGTCCCGGGTTCGATTCCCTTGTCCAGGTGTTATTTTTCAATTTTCAGAATATTAAAGCTATATGTTCAAACTTAATGATTACTTTAAGGATTATTGTGAATTTTCTATGGTGGTAACTTATTCATATGTGCATTGTGTCTGAAAAACTTGTTCATCCTGTCGAATATTTTTATTGATATTTGTTTAATTTCAAACTTTTCTTTGCACCTAATTTTAGCTAGAAACACTTAAATTGATTTTTTATATAGCTATTTGTAGCCTAGAGACTCGATATAACGCTTCCTGACTCTTGGGGGGTGATCTTGCGCTAGCTCCTCCTTTTGAGACTAGATTCCCGTTATTATGTCATGCCGTGGAGTCCAGTAGAGTATATTGGTAGTGAAGGAACGGGGGCATAAACCCAACTCTTGAGATCAGAGAGTGAAGGGATTGCCTCGCTGATACGAGGGGTAAAATGCCCAGGCGAAATATTGTAATTCAAGTTGACTTCCATATATGCCGGAAGAAACGGATATAAGAGGCAATTTCGCTCTCGGGGCTCTGTGGTGGAGTGCGGTAGTAGTAGCCTGGTACTTGTGCCATCGTCTGACTGTCTGTAGTGATGGTAGGTACACACTGGTGCAAGATTATATACATTTTCATGTGGTGGTATCTTACTGATAGTAGTTCCGTTGTCTGGCTGTCTGTAGTGATGGTAGGTACACTCTGTTGCAAGATTTTATACATTTTCATGTGGTGGTATCTTACTGATAGTAGTTCCGTTGTCTGGCTGTCTGTAGTGATGGTAGGTACACACTGGTGCAAGATTATATACATTTTCATGTGGTGGTATCTTACTGATAGTAGTTCCGTTGTCTGGCTGTCTGTAGTGATGGTAGGTACACTCTGTTGCAAGATTTTATACATTTTCATGTGGTGGTATCTTACTGATAGTAGTTCCGTCGTCTGGCTGTCTGTAGTGATGGTAGGTACACACTGGTGCAAGATTATATACATTTTCATGTGGTGGTATCTTACTGATAGTAGTTCCGTTGTCTGGCTGTCTGTAGTGATGGTAGGTACACTCTGTTGCAAGATTTTATACATTTTCATGTGGTGGTATCTTACTGATAGTAGTTCCGTTGTCTGGCTGTCTGTAGTGATGGTAGGTACACACTGGTGCAAGATTTTATACATTTTCATGTGGTGGTATCTTACTGATAGTAGTTCCGTTGTCTGGCTGTCTGTAGTGATGGTAGGTACACACTGGTGCAAGATTTTATACATTTTCATGTGGTGGTATCTTACTGATAGTAGTTCCGTTGTCTGGCTGTCTGTAGTGATGGTAGGTACACACTGGTGCAAGATTATATACACTTTCATGTGGTGGTATCTTACTGATAGTAGTTCCGTTGTCTGGCTGTCTGTAGTGATGGTAGGTACACACTGGTGCAAGATTTTATACATTTTCATGTGGTGGTATCTTACTGATAGTAGTTCCGTTGTCTGGCTGTCTGTAGTGATGGTAGGTACACACTGGTGCAAGATTATATACATTTTCATGTGGTGGTATCTTACTGATAGTAGTTCCGTTGTCTGGCTGTCTGTAGTGATGGTAGGTACACTCTGTTGCAAGATTTTATACATTTTCATGTGGTGGTATCTTACTGATAGTAGTTCCGTTGTCTGGCTGTCTGTAGTGATGGTAGGTACACACTGGTGCAAGATTTTATACATTTTCATGTGGTGGTATCTTACTGATAGTAGTTCCGTTGTCTGGCTGTCTGTAGTGATGGTAGGTACACACTGGTGCAAGATTTTATACATTTTCATGTGGTGGTATCTTACTGATAGTAGTTCCGTCGTCTGGCTGTCTGTAGTGATGGTAGGTACACACTGGTGCAAGATTATATACACTTTCATGTGGTGGTATCTTACTGGTAGTAGTTCCGTTGTCTGGCTGTCTGTAGTGATGGTAGGTACACACTGGTGCAAGATTATATACACTTTCATGTGGTGGTATCTTACTGATAGTAGTTCCGTCGTCTGGCTGTCTGTAGTGATGGTAGGTACACACTGGTGCAAGATTATATACACTTTCATGTGGTGGTATCTTACTGGTAGTAGTTCCGTCGTCTGGCTGTCTGTAGTGATGGTAGGTACACACTGGTGCAAGATTTATACACTTTCATGTGGTGGTATCTTACTGGTAGTAGTTCCGTCGTATGGCTGTCTGTAGTGATGGTAGGTACACACTGGTGCAAGATTATATACATTTTCATGTGGTGGTATCTTACTGGTAGTAGTTCCGTCGTATGGCTGTCTGTAGTGATGGTAGGTACACACTGGTGCAAGATTATATACACTTTCATGTGGTGGTATCTTACTGATAGTAGTTCCGTCGTATGGCTGTCTGTAGTGATGGTAGGTACACACTGGTGCAAGATTATATACATTTTCATGTGGTGGTATCTTACTGGTAGTAGTTCCGTCGTCTGACTGTCTGTAGTGATGGTAGGTACACACTGGTGCAAGATTTTATACATAATAAAGGAGGAGAAAGGGGGGTGGGGGCAGAGAAGCAATAGTAGTCTCGTACTTTGGCTGTATATCTGTATTGATGGTAGGTAGGCCTATACTCTAAAGAAATATTATATTCTTTTTATGCATCAGAGTGCAATATCGAGAAGACTCTGATGTGGGATTATTTAACATTCGTTCACCTTGGAAGGTAACAGCGACCTCATTTTATTTGGTTGTACTGTGGTTTAACCAATAGGATTAGGCAGTTGCATAGTAGTTAATCACGTGAGGTAAAACTGCCATCTTTCAGTGTAAATTCAGAAACACACCATCAAAGAGCATAAATGAAATAATACACACGGTTACAGACACGTTGAGAAAAGAGGAACATCTTTGTCCACTAAAGAGCATAACAATTAATTTCACATATCAAAGATCAACTTAAAGTTGAGAAACTATTGGTCTTATAAAAATATATCCCAAATATTAAAATAATTGTAGTATTACTACAACTTTACAATAATTATAAGTTATTTTGTATATAAAATATTTGCGTGGATATGATAAAAACTGGACATTTATGCTTATTTAAAGTACCCTTAAAGTCATTTTCATGGAAAAATGAGCATTTTCATTTTGTTTAGTGCTAAACAAAGCCTATTTACAAAACTAAATTAAAATAGTTATAACAGGTTTCGAGAAAATCGATTTTTTTCTCTTTTTGCCCCTCAGCAAACTACCCTTAATTTTAGGGCTAGGTATCTAATCCCAAAAACCCTTCTTGGAAACCTTATGCAAACCCTAGATACCAAGTTATAGCCCGATTGGTAAAATGATTTAGACTATAGGCCGAGCTACAAACAGACGACATCGCGAAAACTACTTTTTTGGTTTCAGGGGGTCATAAAACGTCACAATACTTCTTTTTCTCTTTGAAGTGTCGAGAAAAAGTAAAAATTATTAATCTAGTCCTAATTTCGCTGTTGTCAAATGAATAATCTAGAAAACTGCACTTTAAAACTTTTTTTTGGGTCGAGTGTAAGGCTGTATCTATTAACCTGGTTAATCAGCCGTAAAATGGGATCTTAAGGTGGGATTGAAGGGGACGCGAAAAAAGCCAGTCTTTTAACACATTTTTTTGGGCCAAAATAAATAAAATATCTCCCTAGTACAAACATAGAATATAATTTTCTCCTCATGGTATCCTCAAAATTTCTTGAATATCTGTCAAGGGTGTTCTGGAATTAAATGACAAATTTTTTTCTTAATTTAAAAAGTTTGTTAGATGTCAGCATGCTCATGACAGATATTTGGCAACTGTTGATATCAACATGTGAAGAAAATTAAAACCCGCCTCGGTGGCGTAGTCGGCTAACGCGCCAGTCGTGTTGAGCCAGACCACCAAGGATGGGGAGATTGAGGTTCGAATCTCGGTTGGGTGAACGGGGGGTGGTTTTTCCTAAATGGTTTTCCACTCTCCCTCCACGCAAATGCGGCTTCACTTCCTTTAAATTCAACCTTCCCAATTCCTAATCCATTAGTGTAATTAGTACTTAAGCGTATAACCCGTACGGGTAGTAAGACGCGGTGCTAAATAAATAAATAAAAGAAAATTAAACTTTATGTTTGTACTGGAGCAATTTTTTTTAAATTTGGGCAAAAAAAGTTCTGCCATAAAAACAGAAAAAAAAAACCATTGGCCTTTCTCGCGTCCCCTTCCATCCCACCCACAGGAAAATGCTACTATTTTTTTCTTTAACATTCTCCACCATCCTGTTCTCTAGGAGTAGATAATTTCAAGTCACTAAGAGCGAGCGAGAGCCCCACCGGCACGGAAGTATCATAACACCTCCGTGGTTGCAGCAGCAACTCCACGGGGTATTCAACATAGGCCGTTGCGAAAAACAAGACTTATTTAAAATTTAAAGAAGCTTCTAACCCTTTGTGGTTGGTGGAGCTTATAAGGGCAAGGGGGGGGGGGAGGATGGCGAGAGGAGGTGCAAGGTGTTATCTTGGGACCGGTTCTTTCTACAGTAGCCCCATGGCTTCTTTGGTGCTGACTGACAGTTCACAGCTGACTTCTGACAGTCAACATTTAGGTATATATACCTAAATGTTGACTGTCAGAAGTGACAGCTGCTAAACACATGTTTTTTGCAGATCATATGGTTCGGCGTAGGGATACATAATTTGGTCCGGTAGCTTTTCAAAGCCGTCAGCTGTCAGCTGTGAGCTGTCAGTCAGCACCAAAGAAGCCATGGGGCTACTGTAGGTTCACTCAACGTATCTCTGCCGGGTTCGTGAAAATATCCCAGTAATTTTGACTTGTATATAATATATTTTATTTTGAAGGTAAAAAGCTCTAAATGTAAGTACTTGGGTAACTATATAAGTTTAATATCTTAAGGCCCGCGGACAAAAGCGACAGTGACGGAAAGGTCGGGGTTAGAGACTCGGCCATTTTTACCGAGGGGGGTTTTCCTTAAATAGTTTCCCACTCTCCTGTCACGTACACGCCGTCTACCCTGGAAGGTCTCACCTTGGCCGATGACCCTATCTTATACGTTACACCATAGTGTAATCCGCCAAGGTAAGTTTGTTATCTTTCTGGGTACACGGGTACACTTCCTCCTTAGTGTAAATATGCGGGTAGCAAGACGGGTACATGAGTACACTTCCTCCTAAGTGTAAATATGCGGGTAGCAAGACGGGTACATGGGTACATTTCCTCCTTAGTGTAAATATGTGAGTAGCATGACGGGTACATGGGTACACTTCCTCCTAAGTGTAAATATGCGGGTAGCAAGACGGGTACATGGGTACACTACCTCCTCAGTGTAAATTTGCGGGTAGCAAGACGCGAATAAAACCTTTGTATTGTGCTTTACAGCTTACGTTATTATGTATTTAGTTTGCCTTATAATTTACAATAATTATGTATAATTCTTCACTACAAGTTAATGTGTAAAAACAAATTACCAATAGAACTGTATGGTTTTATTGCTATAAAAATCACATTTTAACAACTCAAGATATATGAGTGCAGGTTGACCCAAATATTAACACATTTTTATACTTTTTCTTATTGCATATAATTTATTTTTACCGCTTACAAATGCAGACAGGTTCGATGGGGCCGATCAGTTAAAATCTATTTTTCCCCCTCTCACAAACTCACCCAAGCTCGGTGTCGCATATTGCTCAGAATAGCTTTCTGTGTAGCCTTAAATAGACGTGCATTATGGCGCATCGCATCGATTATATCGCTCCGCGCCAGCTAGGAAAATATTCTCCATTGGGTTATTTCCCTGTTTTCATACAAATTAATCTAGAAAGGAGCAGATTCAATGCGATACGGACAAGTGTGCCTCAACATTAATAAACACGATACGGATTGATGTGCGGCACCCTTTAGCCTGGTCCTCAAATAATTCATCCTCGTTCTTTCGTACCGACCTGTGTGTTTTGTGAGAGGAAACACTGATATAGTGCACGAAGGTCATTTTTTGTTGAAGGGCAAACAAGTTGACACAGCGGATAAGCAAACATCTGATGCTGGTTTGTTGCCAAGTTTGTCTTAAGCTATAGAGCAAAGAAACAAAAAACACCTTCCTTGACTTCACAATGGTATATATCTGACTGCGATGGGCAAAAGGTAAACATACTATGACTTTCACCGATATTTTGATAACGTACTGAATCCACATCCAAATTAACATGATACAATAGGTGACCTGGTGGTCTAGGGGTAAGGTATCACACTTGTGTGCTGAGGTTCCGGGGTTCAATCCTCGGTCCCGGCACAGATTTATCTGATTGCCAAACCCTTCCTTCACCTCTGACAAGACGTGTATTAATCACAACTTGTGAATGTGTGGAATGCCCAGGCCTCCACCGTGGTTCGGATCCCACGTTGAACTGTAGGTCCTCCATTTCATCTCACAATCACCTACCATTACACATTAGCGTAAGTACGTATAACCCGAACGGGTAGTAAGACGCGGTGCTAATAATAATATAATAATAATATAATAACGTGATACACTGTAGGAGTGTGCGAGATCCACTTTATCAATTCGAAACGAACTCGAATCGAATATATTAAATATTCTCGATGCCAAATTGAAGCTGGAATATTTTTTGTTGGTTGTTTTATGCTTGAAAAAAAATGTGATCACTTATTTTTGGTGTTTAGTAGTATTGGGACTTAAGTATGTTACATAAGAGAGACAGTTCACTCGTAATAATGAAAGCCTGAGTCAGCCTGAAGCTATTCAGAACAGTCCACAATAAGTTTACACGTATGTTTTAGAAGTCAGCTTTGCTTGTGTATAGTTACATATAAGTAAATTACATTTAGCAAAACATCAGTGAGCATATTTTTAAAGTTATAAGTAGGTGAGAAAAAAGAACAAGGGAGTCTTGTTTTCGGAGTCTTTAGAGAGTGTTGAGAGGTTTTTAACTGTCGAAGACCATCGAGGTAGGACTTGTGTAGGTCACTGATAGAGACGTATTCAAGGAGGTTTGCTGGAATGACTGACTTGGGCTATAACTTTAGTATTACTATAACTAAAACATCATATTATTTACTTCAGTCTACAATAAATCTAAACACATCGAGTTTGACTGTTTTAAAAGCTCCTACCGACAACTCCCCACCATTTTATAAGCTATCCTGACAGATTGACATATAATATATTTATAGGAGAGGTACTAAAATTATACTTGGAAAATGTTTTATTGCACAATTGTTTATAATACTATGTTTTTTATTCTGATGTATAAATAAAGATGGTATGTTTGTTTTTATGAGTAAAACTTACTTAAGAGTAGTTTCATGAAAACCCAGTTTTGAACATTTTTCTTCCATGGCATATAATACACAATTTAAGAAAGCTTGTGTGATTGTGATGTACAAATTATTTTGATTTGTGAAGCATGTATAGATGAATATTTGGATTTAATTAAATATATATATATTTTTAGTATTGATTATTTGTTATTATGTAACCATACAATTTTTAACATCTCTTGATTTTCAACAAAATTATTTACTTCATTGGGATGTGTGTATATTTTAGTTGTACATTTGACGTATGGCTATTAATGACAAATATACAAATGACAGGGATGAGATTTGTTTGTAACTTGGACCCATTAGCTTGGGAAGAGATTGGAAAAACAATCTTAATCCGACTCGGATACGAACCTCAGACATTCTCCCACACTCTTTCCCTCGTCAACGGTGCCCGAGTGCAGAAAGAGTCTTTAACGTGTTGGATTTTTTATTTAAAAATTGGTATATTTTCTTTTTAACAGATTTTCCACATTCTCAATTTTAGTAATATAAGTTGAACATTACAACTTTTTCTTAGGGTTTGTATTTAATATAGCTTATAAATTAAAAGTAAACAAAATGTTGTACATTGTCCATATTTTAATTTCACTACACTTTTTAATAAAACACA
Source organism: Timema podura (assembly GCA_033556935.1). Taxonomy (NCBI): domain Eukaryota; kingdom Metazoa; phylum Arthropoda; class Insecta; order Phasmatodea; family Timematidae; genus Timema; species Timema podura. The sequence continues at coordinate 10,809,505 of JAVRXN010000005.1, forward strand.
ATAAAAGGCGCGATAGTTGAGGCACATTTTAAAAATAATTTCTTTTGCATTTTACATGGTGCAAAACAATTAAATACGTAATTTATATTAAGAAAAAATTGCCAAGACATGCATAATTATATTGGTAATTTGATAACAAATACAAGGTAATATGCATTCCCTATAAACATGGGATCACGGTTTGATAACTTATACTCTGGCCAAACATTGTGGCCCTTTTCAGTCATGTTGATTCTTGGAGGTGATGAAAGTGAGGGTAATTGTGCACAGCAGCAGACACACAAGGATGGTACTGGTACTTTACAACGAAATGACCTCCAGAAACTGATGGTAGCAGTACTACTATACTAACAGTTAAGGATCTACATCGCCCCCATCGGCCGATGTAATCTCGGCCACATTCGCTGAATCGACTTTCTTTTATGTGTGACATTACGTTTTACATGTATTGCCCCACTTGGGCCTCCAAATCGCTCTTCTGATGAGATTTCTGGCGCTAGTCAAGAGGTACTAAGTTTGTATCTCTGTCACAGCTCTTTGTTGGCTTAGTAGGGGGCGTGGGTTTGACTGGTTCAATTATAGATTCTAGACTTTTCCTTTATCTGATTTAAATACTATTTTAAAACTGATTATTTTTGTCCTGTAAGCTTTTCCCTAACGCTGGGTGTCTTCTATAATCTAGCAATTAATTTATAAGTAACTCACCAAAATAGTAGTACTATTTTTATTTCCCAAAAAGTGTCTTAAATTTCCCGTATTTCAGTTAAAAATAAATAAATGCTTTGGACTGTGACAGCGAATGCTTCAAATACACTTACGAAAATAAATGTTATCAATCTGAGTGTTGTAGATTGAACAGATGATTATGTTTTAGACCATTTTAGTATAATACCATACACACGAATATACATTTGGAGCACCTTATAGAAAATACAAACAGATTTACTGCGATCTACATTGAACACACTTTACTATATTATTAGTGTTATTTTATATTGTATTGCTAATATAATTAATAAGTGACAGCTACGGATCCCATGACTCGACGCATGAATACGTGAAAGTAGATCTATTAAATTTGCTCTCAAATAACATGTCAAATTGTAGGAAAATTGGGGTGTAACTTATAACCTGGTTTGGTGGCCGCATGGTCTTAAGGCGTCGCTCTCGTGTTGGATTAGACAGCCGATGACGAGGAGATCGGGGTTCGAATCCCGGTCGGGTGTACAAAGGGAGGCTTTCTCCGAAATTGTTTTACACTCTCCCTCCACGCAAATGTGGGTACGCCTCCTTTAAAGCAACCTTACTCAACTTTAATTCGTTAGCGTAATTAGTGCATAACCTAAACAGTTAGTAAGACGTGGTGCTAAAAATAAAAAATAAATAAAAACTACAACGCTTTGCGATGATCAAGTCTGTATTTTATTGTGAGACTTAAATTATGTATAAACATATTTTCAAATGCCTCAGAGGCCGCACTACATTTTTTGTTCTATAATCTTATTTAGTATATGGAAAACTATATACTCATAAAGTCTCTTTCTATTCAATTTTTTTTAAAATAATTATTTTCATCAAATAGGCAGCCACTCATGCAAATCAGTATCCTTGATAATTTTCATCACCTATCGTATTTTTTAAAGTGGTTCCACTGGTTTAAATTATCAAAGCTAGCATGATTATTTAAAAAAAAAAAGATAAAATGAAAATGAAATTGTATACCTTGTTGAGGGACATTAGTATAGGGCTGATCCATTTGCACGGTTGGGAATTTATCGCTCCAGAAACAACACACAACGTTCTGTTTTATCGGGAAACAATGTGACGGCTTCTTTAATTACAAACGCCACATATTTCTATCTAATAACCGCGGTACAGTCAATTTAATTCAAGTCGTATCGTGAGTTTAATCTGGGTTGGGTTTTTTTTCGCAGATTTCATTTGGAATTAAAGCATCGACTCACATTAAGGCTGACGTATTAGAACGCTTCAGGGATTTCGTTTCCCGGACTGTGCCATTTATACTTTATATTTAGTGAATACAACTAATTTTATATCACAAAGGGATGTTGTTACTTATTTTTATACAAAATAAAGAGTACTCCTATAATACAGTTCTAGAATAATATTAGCCTATATCCTGTATTATGTTACTCTCGTCGAGTGAAGTACAGTTTTCTTTAAACTTATTAATTTCACATTGAGATGAGGATTTAAAATAGTTAAATACCATGAGATTTTTTTTAATTTGACATAAATAGCGATTTTATTGATTACGTTAACAAATAGAACATTTAAAAATCAAACTCTCCATGAATTGACTAAAGCAAACATGTGTGTAATATGAATTGTGTTTTTTTCCATCCTCTTACCTTTCTCTAATTAAATAATTATATATTTAAACGAGTAATCATGTTTTGGAGACTTAGGTCAACATAATGTGACACATTTTTTATTTTATATAACATACTTGATACGTTAGACTAGGTAAAATTTGTTTTAGTTACTTTTGTTAAGTTTGTTAAGTCATGTCAGGTTACTTAACTAGGTCAGTTGTATGATTAAAAGTAAGACTGTATATTTTAGTCAAGTTAAGCTACGATATTTAAATATATTACTTAAGCTTTTTAAACATGTTTACTTTGGTTTGGTTAAGTTACTTAAATAAACTAACGTCATAAAAAACTATTTTAGTAAGTTGTTGAATTAAAAAACCTGAGATACTTATAATTATGTAATTTTGTTATTTAACTTTACAGTTAATATTGTAGGTAAATAAACTTTAAAAAATACATTAAAACGCGGGAATCGAGCCCGATAGATAATATTACTCTTTTGTACTACTTTTCCTGTACTGAGATAATAAGAGCTCATTGTAAAGGCCGGCACACACGGAATGCTAAGCTAAGCTAAGGCCCGTTCCCACGGCGCGTGTTTGGACGGACTCGGCTCGTAGATTGAATTATCACAGGTCGTGGGGCCGATATATGCGCGTTGGCTTGGTACGGCTCGGGCGTCCCCGTGAATTGTCGGTAAATGCTTGAAACGTCAAAGGCCTGTGGTTCGTCTGATGACGAGCCAATAGTGGTTGGGCATCGTGCCCCATCTACAGACACGAGTAGAGCAAACCACTCGTCGTGGGAATGGTTAGGCTCTTCAATCTACGAACCACGAGCCGTTCACGACTTGCCATACAACAGGTCGTGGGAACAAGGCCTAAACTAAGCTGTGCTGAGCTGTTCTAAGACTTTGTCAGTTTAGTTTCACAATCATTGCTAAGATAAGCTAAGCAATGGTCCTTATAAAAACTCATGATTTCAAGTTTTAGCCGGATCGGTAAAATGGTTTCGTCTCAAGGCCAAGACACAGACAAATAAACGGCATTGTGAAAACAACTTTTTCATTTTCAGGGAGTAATGAAAAGTCGACATTTATCAAAATCTTGAGTTCGATTTTTTTTTTTTTGACGAACACATTGGCCTGGATTTTTTTGCAGGTTCTAATTAATTCCTAAACGAATACAATAACCACGCACCGTCCCGTTAATTTACTACACACTGAAGTTAATAATCCTAATTTCACAATTATACAATTCCTTCTCTCTTTGTGAGTCAAATCTAAACCCCTTAAAAATTATGGCAGATTTGCGTTTTAGTTCCATCCAACCCGCCTATAATATAAGTATAATTAGCCATTTTATTCTTATTAATTTAATCACTTATTTAAAAATATATTTTCCTAATATTTTTTTAGCACCGCGTCTTACTAACCGTTCGGGTTATACGCTTAATTACTAATTACACTAATGGATTATGAATTGGGAAGGTTGAATTTAGAGGAAGTGAACCCGCATTTGCGTGGAGGGGAAGTGGGAAACCATTTAGGAAAAAACCACCCCCAGTTCACCCGACCGAGATTGAACCTCGATCTCCCCGTCCTCGATGGTCTGGCTTAACACGACTGGCGTGTTAGCCAACTACGCCACCGAGGCGGGTATTGTCCTAATTAATCTAAAGTTTGTTAGAGGTGTTAAATTTATTTTTTTATGTTTTGCTCTGTTAATTTGTACTCGCTTTCTATTCATTCTTACTCGAACTTATTTAGTTTATTATAATTTTTCGCAACCTCTGCATGCAGGAAGGAAGTACAGATGAAGGAAGATAATTGAAATGCTAATTCGGTATGCATATATTTTGAGTCGCTGACGGTGCTTCGCAAGGTTATTGCTTGGTTACGGAGTATATATATCCCGTTGTTGCCAAATGTACGCACATTTTTAGTTGTAATTAAACGTTTATTCCTGGTATGTCCACGGTTATGGTGCTAATTACATTTAATACCGTTTATGAAAAACACATTTTAGGATCGTTTGCTTTTAGCTTATTATTGTTTTCCTGTATGTCATTTGCTAATTCCTACTTTACTTATTATTATATTTTAGGACCCGCTTCGGTGGCTACGTGGTCTAACGCGCTACTCTCACAGTAGACTAGACTGCCGATAACGGGAAGATCGAGGTTCGAATCTCGGTCGGGTGTACTGAGGGTGTATTTTTCCCCAAAATGTTTTTTCCACTCTCCCTCTACGCAAATTCGACTACGCTTTATATAAATATAACCTACCTCATCCCTAAAACCACTCGCGTAATTAGTATATAAGCGTTTAACCCGAACGGTTTGTAAGACGCGATACTAAATTTTTTTATTTATTTTGACGTTTTAATATAACTAATTCTCATTAATTTTTATAATAAAAATAATGCGATAGAACAAGCTAAGTAAAAAATCCTCAATATTGTCTTGTCTAGTTTGCCAATTATGAAGAAGTCGGGAATTAAGTTCAAACCGAATGTAGGCCTACTAAGACTTTTTTTTCAATGTGGTTTGCCTACTCCTTACGCCCAAATATGGGTACATTTCCTCTAAATCTATTCCTTATACCTATGCAGGCATCCCGGGTAGGGTGGGTGGTGCAAAAAAAAAAACTCAACTACTTTAATTTTTTAATATGGCTATTTAATTAAACTTTCTTAACACAAGGCTATATTAGAACACGTATAGCAAATAATTTTTACTTGTATCTCACACTTATCACTTAAAATAGTTATTCTACTAAACGTTTAATATATAAACCTATTATTTGAGTATACGACTTACAAACTAGCTCATCATACCACACATCCAACCTAGCTTTATGATACTTACTATTTAGTGAGCAGGACGAATACTCGTGTAAAATCTAAAATTATCTCCATAACCGCCAACTGGCTCGAACCATAGTTTCTTAGATTTGTGATCAACAACGCAAAAGTGTTGGGTAATATACAGTCGAATTTTGGTCAAAAAAGCCTTTTAGAAAATCAAAAATATGATTGCTTTGCAACCAAAATTGATATAATTTTACTATTATTTTAATGTTATTTTATTAGCTATAAAAATTGACAGCTCCAGATCACATGACTTGACGTATGAATCCGTGAAAGTGAATTTAGTAACTTTCTGGTGTCGGATAAGGAAGGAGCTTCTTATGAAAACTCGGTTGTATCACTAAACCCAACGTAATTTACAGAAGCTTTAGTATCTAGGATATGAAACACATATATAATAATATTATTTTATAGACAGCGTCCGGAATCGATCCTATGCCTGCTAGATCTATGGATAGTCACGATGGAGGACTTCTGGCGATGTTGCAACAGTGTTTCGAGGCGATGGGTCTGTTGGGGCGTGTAACATCACCGAGTAATACACAACCTGCCATGCCAAGGACGATCTACTTAGCCATTCCAGTTTCCTCACTTCTCAACCGCGAGGAAAATAACCTCAATCGACTGTTGCATGTTTTGGAATTAATTCCCATGCTAGAGAACCGTGTTTCCGTTATCGAGACAAGGATTTGTATGCATATATACACCTATTTAGTTCAAGGGTGATGGGGAGGATTAGGTTAACTCGGAGATAATACGGGTGCACTCGAATTGCGGAATAAAGTATACCCGTCAGCTGGTATCTAAGTAGGGTCATTAATTTCTGCCACTGAGCTGCAGAGAATCGCCAAGTAAATCTTAACCCCTTTTAGTTGGGCCAAGGCCAGACTTTGGGCATTTAACTTATAACTTTACTTCGGTTAAGTTTAGCTCGGATATGATAACATATTTAATACAGTAGTCTAATCAATCAGAGCTGTTCGTGACGTTTATCAAGTGTTCATCTTGTACAGTGGTGCAGTTTTTATTATTATTTATTTGAGATATTTAACGTGCACTTTTTTGAACCGACTGATTATATCGTCACACGAGAATTTCTTTGAGCGAGAGCGAAAGGACCAACCAACAATTTGGCCGGGAAAGGTATTTTCACATACCTTCCAGGGTTATTTTTACATGCCACAATCGGCATGGGACCTTTGGCTTTATTTCACCTCCGAAGGAAGTTGTACTATGGATTTTTATCACTCAAAGATAAATCCGTCGACCAGGCGGGGGTTTGAACCCAAGAACATCGGATCCTGAAGCGAGCATTTTACGCCAAGACCACCGGTGTCGACAGCGTTGCAGTTCGAATCGCTTGCTGAATTTTTATGCATACATTTATTTACTTTTTATAACGAAAATGAATAAGGATTTTAGAAGAATAGTGTGAGGATAACCCGAACGGGTAGTAAGACGTGGTGCTATAATAATAATAATAATATATTTAGAAGAATAAAGATTTTCCCAACCTATCTAATCTAAACTAACTAAAAACTAAACTAAATAACTAACTAAACTAAATAACAACTGCTAACCTAATAAATATTTTATAGGAAAAATGTCATATCTATAATAATAAAAATGTAAATAAACACAAACAAATAATTTTTTTTTTAATTCTGCCGTTCAGTGTAAGATTAGGAATCCAAGACTTGAAATGGAATTCTCATTCCTATTTCGGGTCGAGGATTACAGAGCATGGATAGGTTTATTGCTATTCCTGTGCACCGGAAACACACAGTTGGGACATCATGGTGAAGATCACGTGGTTTGACGTATGAATACGTGAAAGTAGGTATATTGATAAAACTAAAGAAAAAGGGAAAAATAAACTGCTAAGAGTAAATTTGATGAAGAAGCCCACCTAGGAAAGAGGGGAAAATGTGGAAGAATCCAATGCACAAAGGTGACATCTTCTTCCTTTCTTCTGTCTTCTATAAATATAAGTAGTCACACACACATTTTAAAACAAAATAATATTTCGGCACTGTTGCCTTTATACAAATACAGAAAGAAAGAAAGAAGAAAGAGAGATACACTGCACAAACACTGGATTACTCCATTTTGAAATTTAAAGAAAAACTGTTAGAAACAATTGCGCCAACTGTTTTTGGGAGTAAAGATACATTTCTTGGCCATAGTTAGTATTTATATAGGCATATATATCATATAAAAAGGGACTATAATGATAATAATGATAATAAAGATAATATTTTATAATAATAATAATAATATGAAAAAATGTTAATCTTATAAAAAGTAAACTATCTCTGTTGAGGCCTGGTGGTAATCTTGATTCGGTAATTGGTGGGCCATTTTCCACTGTCTTGAGTTGAGAACTGTTGCACTGTTTGGGAAAGCTCTTAATATTTTGGTGGTGTAGCGGGTTTGAAAGTCCTGGTTTGGGTACCAGCATGGATGGGTACAGGCCACCTCATTTTTAAACATTGACAGTAGGTCTAGTAACTTTTCTAGCTGTCGAATAAGTCCCTTCTTATTAAAATTGGGCTTCACATAAGTAAGTATATGTATATATTTAACCATACATTTTAACACAGGACATTATCAATATACGACTTACAAACTAACTTCATTTTAAATTAAAATTATTGTACTATTGATCTTACGCTTAACTTTGAAACATACTAACAATTTTTTTCGTCCAAAATTGATAACATATTACTATTTTATTTGTGTTATTTTGTAGCTACTGAAACTATCCATTAAAAGTGACAAAGCAGATCACATGATTTGACGTATCAACACATGAAATTAGAGCTAGCAACTTTTGTAGCTGTCAGAAGGCTCTTAGTATGAAAACCAAGACTGTAATATTGATCTGATTTGAAATAATCCTGATTTTTAATCACTCTACAGGCTACTAGTTTCTATAAAAACTATTATGGCCCCATTTTCTCAGCCTAATCAAATTTTTATGAATATACTTCCGTCATAACAAAGTGACCAACATTTTATGGACCTGCTTCGGTGGCCGCATGGTCTAAGGCATCACTCTCGTGTTAAACTAGACTGCTGGTGAGAGAGAGATTGGGGTCCGAATTCTGGTCGGTTGTATTGAGGTTTTTTCTCAAAATAATTTTCCACTCTCCCTCCGCGCAAATGCTTTTACACTTCATCTAAATTTTTCCTTCCTTATCACTGACGCATTAGCGTAATTAATACCGGCCACTTTTTATGATTATTATTTTTTGAATGTCTAGTCACAAACACAAAGAAAAACTTTAAATTACACAGACGCCTACTTTTGTGTCTCAGGACCAGTCATTGTTTTTTTAAATATTTATTACCCCCTAGAAAAGTTGGCATCCTTGTTGCAAAGCTTCTTTACTTCGAATTACCATGATTTTAATTTCAAATGCATCGGAGCTTACGTATACTAGTTTTTCATTTTGAAGATTGGTTTTGCGTACTCTGCAAATTTCTTTGGTTACAACGCTCAATCCCTTTTATTACTTTTGGGGCCACATAAAAACACCAATAATTTAAAATTTAAATGCAATATCATTAAGCTTTTCTAAAGTGGATTTTTGTACCCCTTCTTAACCTCGGCTTTGTTCAACTGGCTTTGCTACTGGCCTCATGAAAATAAAAGAATCATTATAATAAATTTATATTTTTAAATTTCTATTGAATCGCGATTATATTCGTATGTAAAAAAAAACGCCACTTTTATCTTAGGTCAAAAAATAGGCCTAACTACGGATGGCATAATATTTATAATTGTTTTTCCTGGAGTTAAAATAAAAGCTATTGAGTTTTGATAATATTGAATTAATCTATTATAGTAAATTAAATTTTGCTGTTATGCATTCCACCTCTTCACATTTTAACTACTCTAAAGTGGATTTGAGCTAGACTGCCGAGGACGGGGAGATCGAGGTTCGAATCTTGGTCGGGTGAACTGGGGTGGTTTTTTTAAACTGTTTTCCACTCTCTCTCCACGCAAATGCGAGTTCGCTTCCTCTAAATTAAACCTCTCCAATTCACAAGCATAATAATTAGTACTTAAGCGTATAATCCGAACTGGTAGTAAGACGCGGTGGTAAAAAAAAGTGGATTAGATAAAGTAAAATCTAGGGAAAATGTACTCTCATTTGTGTGAAAGCAAAGCGGAAAACTTTTTGGGAGAAAAAAAACCATCCTTAGTACACCTGAACGTGGTTTGAACCCCTGACCTCCCTGTCACTGGCAATACAGTTTATTGTTAGTACATATGCGTATAAAATAACTTAACCTAAGACAGCACAGCTAGTAAAACGCTTTATCCGATTGACGGGAGTTCAAATACCTATGTTTGAATGATTAATTTTTTTGTGCTGCTTTAATTGGCAATGAGAGGAACATCTCTGAAACCGCGTTCACATACACACTATTTTCATAAACAATGTTGCCAAATATTTTTTGTGAGTATTGTGAACACAAAATAAACAAACATCCTGTATGAAGCATTGAAATTACCGAAATTTTAGTCTATTTCCCACCTAGGGTGACCTGGTGGTCTGGGGGTAAGGTGTCAGACTTCTGTGCTGAGGGTCATGGGTTCAATCCTCGGTCCTGGCACAGATTTATCTTATTGCCAAACCCTTCCTTCACCTCTGACAAGACGTATATTAATCACAACTTGTGAATGTGTGGAATGTCAGGCCTCCACCGTGGTTCGGATCCCACGCTAAACTGTAGGTCCTCCATTTCATCTCACAATCACCCTACCATTACACATTAGCTTAAGTGCGTATAACCCGAACGGGTAGTAAGACGCGGTGCTGATAATAATAATAATAATAATAATAATAATAATAATAATAATAATAATAATAATAATTCCCACCTAGGAGGAGATACTACGATATATAAGGTTTAAAGGTGAAATAACTTTAAGGAAGTCTTTGCATTGCTTTATTTCGTGATGGTTCGTGTCATTTAACTCATGTTCGTTCTGTTGTTTTTATAACTCATATGAAGATCAATCCTTAAGTTTGTAGGAATATTATCACTGCAGTACAATATACTTACATTCTCTTTTTAAAATCTTTCTCAACTACTTTCGATTCAATACTTTGTTTTCACCCCTCCCCTCTGAAACTCGATAAAGATATGTCCCACCGATAAATAATTATCGCCTTAAATATTTAATATTTGAGGGAAAACTAAAGGAGGTTGTTTAGAAATAAATGTACCCGCATCAGCTTGGATATGGGAATGGAAAACAACTTCCAGTGAACCAGGCTGATATTATAACCTCAATATTCCCGTCATTGTCAAACGGAAGCTAAGACAAGACTAACGTCTGGTGTGATATATTAATGTTTATTCGCCACCATTAGAGTGACATTTGTTATCATAATTAAATCGGTTCCAAGTTTGTTATCCTGTATTTATAATAATTAAAAAGGGATGATATCTTATTTTAGAAATTAAAAGTCCTGGTATTTTATAGTTTTTATTGTAGGCAGATAAACTGTTTTTCTGCTCGATATTCCACTCGCGTTATTGACTTTAATTTAAATGTCCGACTATTATGTCATATACACGACAATTCCTGACACGCGAGATTTAGATTCCGGTAAAAACACGGATTAAGATTCACATAGACTTTACTGACTGGTCTCCTTGTCAGGAAGGAAAGTGATCACATGCGCACCCTGAAGGGGTACATCAAGAGAAATTTCCTTCTAGAAGCTTCCTAGAAAAAAAAAGGTGCGGTCATCCAGGTGCGTCTCTGTTGACCAAACTGCGTTGTCTTTTTTTAAACAGAGACTTAGAAAGATGTCGCCATACCTTGCAACTTAGCAACATAAAACAAATAAATCTTACTACCCGCTCTCATTTATAATGTCGTGATTTCGAATGTAAATGTGAATAATATATCATTACAGCCTGTATCCGCATGTTCATGGATGAGGGCTCCAATCGCTTTAAAGTGACTGCCAAATTATTAATGTGTAAGTTTTTTTAGAGCGTCTTACTACCCCTCCAGGCGATATTCATTTTATATTCTTTGAATTGAAAAATGACACCTGGACACAGGAATCGAACCCGGGACCTTTGGCTTAGTACGCCAATGCTCTAACCACTTAGCTATTCAGGAATCGTCCCATGCCCAAGGTCACTATTCACTCATATTTTAAGGCAGAGTCTATGATGGACGTGTGAAAATCGTCAGCTACATATGAGTGATAATATTAAGATCACGAGCTATCGGATAACGCAGCCATCTTCGACTCGGAAGGGCTTTTGTGCTTCCAAATGTACAAGGACCCTGGGCACGGGGCAACTCCTGGATAGCTCAGTGATAACCGCATTGGCGTGTTAAGACAAAGGTCCCGGGTTTGACTCCAGTGTACAAGTGTCATTTTTTTCCAACATAAAGAATTTAAGAATATACCATTTATATCCGGCTATAACCGTAATTCTCAAATATAATGGTTTTGCTATTTAATCCATTGTTATATTCATTTTTGTCTGTTTGTAAATAACGTTAACGGGATAGAAATGAGAAAGGTTGATTTTGATAGGAAATGTGCCCGCATTTGCTTGGAGGAAGAGCGTGAAAGTATTCAAGGGGAAGACCACCGCCAGAACACAAGAACGGTATTAGAATTACCGACTGACCCAGTCCATGTGTTCACCAACGCGAGCTTCAAACTGATACAATATTCAAAGACAAGGTGTTTGGTCCATTTCGTTTCCCGAAGATCCTCTCTCTGCCGGACGACTCTAATCGCGACTTATATTTCCGTTTCGTGTGGTTAGCACCCGAGACTTTGTCATAACTAACGCTTATGCGTGGATGAGTTTCCGCAATAAAGTAGCGAGCGCTCTCATGCAAATGAGCGGTTTAAGCGGCTCCCAGCGATCCTATTTATCGCGCTAAAGTGGTGATATAATTGTACGTAAATCCTGCTATTAGTGGAATACTGTGTAATAAGGAAACTTGGGTAGATTCCATGCTGCGCAGTTTGATTTTAGTTTGTGCGCGTGTCGCGATGGCTATCGTCATTAAGGCGGGGATTGGACACAATCGTAAAATAACTGGGGCTTTACATTCAAACTTGTCATTCGTTGTCGCTGCGTGGACTTTTTTTTTTGGATCGTTTTAGTTTGATATTTAAATGAAGGCGCCCTTTTATTAAAACCTATTGTTTTGTAATATTCATGTACAGTCCGATTTAATATGAAGGAACTTTTTTTTTCTTCTAAACAGTTATAAAACTAACTAAAACAATTTTCATATTAAGAATACGTAAAGTCATATTATCTGCAACAGTAATTTTACTACAACTTGTATCAATACTTTAGAAATAATCACTAATCATATATTATAATGTTGCCAACTTTGACCGCAAACAAATTTGTGTGTACTTTCTAATTTTTTTTAGCACCGTGTCTTACTACCCTTTCGGACTATACGCTTATGTACCAATTACAATAATGGTTTTAAGGGTTAGGTAGGATATATTTCTAGGAAGTGTACCAGCATTTTTTTTATTTACCTTGACTATTTGACTCAGTCTCTAACAATTTTAACCCGAGTCCTATTTTTCTACAAAAGTTAATTGCACAATTTTCTTGTATCCCTTTTATTTAATTTATCTAATCTGGTATTATTGACTCATAGTACTATTTAAATCTAAGTTCTAATTTGTTTCCACTAACTATTTTTGTATCACTCCAGTTGGTCCGCCCCGGATATTTCTAGTTTCCCCGGTACCTTCCACACCTGGCACTCTCCAGCGTTCCCCTGTCCGCCACCTGGGAGGCGCCCTATCACAGCGGAGCTCCGGCCACTTACAGTAGCTCTACGACTTCTTTGGTGCTGGACTGAAGCTCACAGCTGACAGCTGATGGCTTTGAAACGTTACCAGACCAAATTATGTATCCCTACGCCGAACCATATGATCTGCAAAAAACATGTGTTTAGCAGCTGTCTCTTCTGACATCAAATTTAGGTATATACTAATGTTGACTGTCAGAAGTCAGCTGGAACTGACCAAAGAAGTCATGGTGCTACTGTACTAGTGAAACCACTGGCGGAAAATCACGCATTTGCGTGGAGAGAGTGGGAAATTATTTTGGAAAAAAAACCCTCAGTACACCCGACCGAGATTCAAAACCTCGATCTTCCCGTCATCGGTGGTCCGGTTTATTGGCGAGATTTTAAAAGTTCCTTCGCATCAGAATCCCATATCATATGTCCTAAGTGGAATTCTTTTGGTACGTACCAAATAGTTGTGAACATTGTCCTAAATTAAATATTTCTCTAAAAACAAAACAACTTATCAGATAACTTATTGATAAGTTCGTTAAACGTACGCGCAACCCGCATCAAGGGTTAGGTGGACTGAGGCGTCAGCCTCTCTTCTCTTGTTTGTTTGTGATGAAGAAGTTGGGGGTTGAAGCTGAGCTGGGTGTACTGTTTGTAGTTTTATTAAATGGTTTTCCACTCTTTCTCTTGACGCAACAGTGGGTACACTTCCTCAAATCTACCTTCTACAACCCTCCGTCAGTAGTGTAACTATGCGGCAACACACTCTAAACATTAACACGGGCTATTAATGGCTTAATCTAAGCAGTAAGAATGAAAAGATCACTTTAAGAGAGTTGCAACCGCATTATTCTGAAGAGATGGCGGGAAAACCACAGTGAAATGAGATGTGGAAAACATCTCACGCCTTGATCTTATTCGAACTATGAAATCCGCGTCAAAGGCATTCGAGTAGAAATGCGATTCTAACGTCTTATACTGCTCGACCACCGTTGCAGGCATAATCTAAGTTGAGAAGGAAAGTAAACAGATCAAAGCTAACGTCTGTCTGAAAACCTTTTATTTATTTGATCTCACTTCCTCTATTTTCATTATATTTTATTTGAACTGTCTCGTTTATTTATTCACTTTCATAAGCAAATAAAATGATACGGTCAATATACGAATTTTAGCCAGGTAAGAGGAAGGGAGGGGTACCTGTGACGTAAGAGTAACTTTCTTTTTAACGATCAATCAGAATGGTAAAGTAAACAAACAATTCCAACATTTCTTTTTTTTCGTATTTTATCTCTTATTTGGTATGTTAACAAAATGTCGACAATCTAGGATGTTTTAAAAATAGTTTTTACCCCCTTCAACATTGATAATAATCTAATTGATTAGTCTACTTTGTGGTATCCGGCTCCCTTTGGTGATAGTCAGTTTTGGTTCTCAGCGGTCACCCTAGCACGTCCCTTTTCGACCATTGGATCGGAACTAGTTTGTACCAGGGATTACACCGCGCTCAAAATTTATTTACATGTTTTAATAAATATGAGAAAAACCGCCTTCCCAAAATTGTCACTAAAGGAACTGGATTAGTTTTGATGATTGTTTATTGTCGTGCTCATAAAAAAAAACGCCAATTTATTTTAGGCGAAACCACTAATGTTTGGACATAAAACAGTTTTTAGCATTGAAAACTTTTGTTTTCATTCAAACGAAATTTTTTTTTGTTCGAGTTTTGTTTTAAATACTCCTGTGTTTGTTTGAATCTAAATTACAAAGTAGGCCTACTATGTGGTTTTTGCTTCGCGTCTTGCCACACGCCCCCACCTAAACACTTTTTAACTACGTTAATTTGTATTTATTGGACAAATTTACCGCCCACTTTATAAACCAACTGATTATATCAGCACATTACTTATAAACTAACTTAAATCTAGAACAGACACAATACAGTCACCGACCATTAAAATTCATCACTGTGAAAGGGGATTCCCACATTTCATCAATGATACATTTTTCGGCCATTTCAGGAATCGAACCCGGGACCCTTATCTCATTAGACTGCCACTCGTTGTTTCTACAATTAGTACAGTCAAAACAAGAAATTTCATTAAATGGCTATTTCATCTTTGTACCCAAAATGTAACTACAAAGGAAAAATTACCTTAGTACATTGAGTCAGAATTATATGCGTAGTTTTCCCCCCTGATTGTTATTTTAATGTTTGAAACATAAAACTATTTTTTTACGGCGTTATATTCGTCTAATCATTGCCAAGACAATATTATCTTCTTCTCTGCTCCATCCCGGTACTTGGACACGATAGTATTGAACCAGTAGAGCGACTAGATTGGGAAAATTCGCTCTCAATGGTCGACAACATGGGGTGGTCCGATATTGCCCCGTTTCGGGGAGTATTGCCCCCTATCTGCTCACCAAGTAAGCAGATATCGCCCTCTCTCTCGATAAGCTTCAGCGAAGCGGGGAAGAGAGCAGTTGTTGATGTGTTCATCTGAACGTCAGGCGCAGGATAGTGCTAGGCCGCTGAATCGTTCTCCACTTCCAGTTTACGTCCCGCATTTGACTTTTAAATGGAGCCATACATATACACCCTCTCGGTCGTACTGTATATAACCACTTCCATTGCAGTCAAGTTGAGAACCACGCGACCTCCAGACTTCATTTCGGAGTTTCTGCTTTTCAAAATAGGGTCACTTTCCCATCCTCACATAAAAAATAAAGGTTTTCACTTGCCAGGCGTCTATTTTTTTCTACCCAAATGTGTTTTGAGAAAAGCTTTCCACACACTTTGTATCCTCTTTAACAAATTGTTATCAATTTAATAACATTTACAATCTACAATTGAATTTCACCACTTTTTTTTTTTTTTTTTTGCATTTTAAGAACTAGTCAGACATGCGGGCACACGTACTGAACGTCACTATCGTTTGGTTTGGCTTACCGGAGATTGGCGGCTAGGAGCTTCGAATCCTTGATGGGTGTACTGGAGACTAAATTTTCCTGAATGTTTTCCTTGTCTCATTCTCCACGCGAATGCGGGTAAATTTTATTTACAATTGTACCTTCCTGATCTTGAACGGGTACTTAGACTTAATAAAAAAAAGACCGCTACAAAAAATATTCCGGTTATTATAACTACTCTTTATTTTTCAAAACTTTGCAAAGTTGTGTTTTTTTAACTCTCAGTATAGAAAAACAAATAATTTTAACTTGGTTATTCACATTTTTCTTTGGAACATGTTCGACTTTCGCTTTTAAAAAAAATTCCCTTTGGCTTTTAAGAAATATTCTTTTTGTAATTTTGTAAAGAGCCATTTATTTCATAACGCAAAAAGAAAGTTTTGTCCTGTTATAGATAGAGCCAAAATAAATTAAAAAGAGATTGACCTGGCATTACCGATAAATCTTTTTCAGTGAGAGAGCAAATGTAATCGCCCCAAGACTTTTAAAATATATTCCCGCGGAATGAAGAGGAGCTTTTTTTTTAGTTTTTTTTCCTCCCCGTATTACTGCTAAGTAAAAGCTTCTCCGTACTTTACCGGGTCTCCAGGTTTTAATGACGTCGTATGAACGTTGAAGGCGAAAGGGGGTAAGAAATTCTAGTCTTATATTGTAATTAGCTTCTTCCTCCGATACGAAGTAAGCGTATTGCAGAAGCTTAAGACAGTAAAACATTGCCGAGTTTAGCAGCTTAATTCGCTTAAGCTTCAATTTCAAGTTGCGCGCGCACTTCAGACGGATGATTGTCTCGTTCGGCTTGTCTTTTTACTCCTCTAATTTTTTTTACAGTCTGTGTAAACTAGAAGTGCTAAGCGATCAAACAAGTGCGTGAAAAGAAATTGAGGTTATCTTGGGAGTTCTTTGCTTGGTGCAATAACGGCCTACGTGTCTTTCCGCGACTGGCCAAAACACGCTCTTAAACTGGGGTCCACGGATCCCCCCCAGGGTGTCGGTGAACCGAAGACAGAATAATTACAAATTGTAGATCAAAGCTTGGATTCAATTATAAAGTTTCCCGTTTCTTCAACTTGGCGCCATCAAAACAAAAAAATAAAAATAGATTGAATGTCATATGCGTGCTGCGCCGTTGAAGAATACTCCACAATTTCAATTTCTTATTCAAGCAAAACAGCAGCACCTTTTTTCATTGACTTTTTACTTTTAAACAGTTACTAAAGCTCACTTTGAAGTTACACACTTGGAATTTATTTCAGTTTTCTTCATGAAGTTACCATTCATTTTTGCATAGAAAAGATAAGTGAGATAGATAATGCGTTGTAAAGATTGTTTTTATGTTATGCCCATGTGGATGTAATAAATTTACACTGCAATAAAGTAAACTAGCAAATTGCGCTATAATTACGTAAACCCTTTTCCGGGTTCCAGTAAAAAAAAAAATTGTAATTTTTGTTGTTGATAATTTAATTTTTTTTTGTTAAAAAATTAAAAACGACTTCCGTCTAAGAAAAAAATTTGAAATTTTATTAGCGGTTGCACGTTTTCAAGTCATCGCATTGCTATTAAAGAGCTAGATAGTAAGCAAAATTTTCTGAGTGTGTATTTACGTCCATTTTTATGTGAAGGGGGTCCTTGGCCTTTGTCAGATTCTCAGGAGGAGTCCATGACCCAAAAAAGATTAAGAACCACTGCTCTAAGAGATTGTCGTAATCCTCTTCCATTTTTTTAAAAGAACATTTAACTCAAAATATTAAAATCTTTATTTAAGACAGGTGGGATTTTCAACCTTTTAAGATCCAAGGGCCAAAGTTTCTGCCTTTTGTTGGCCTTTTGGCGTCCCGAATTTCTCAGCGGTTACGAGCTCACACGATCCGCACAGACTTTCTTTCTCTTTTATCTTAAATTAGAGACATTTACTAAATACTATGGATTTATGAAACGGAATAATATACATTGTTGCAGAAACACTCCACCAAAAGCCTACATGAAATAATAAACCTTGTTACAGATACATTGAGAAAAGAGGTATATATTTATCCACCAAAAAGCATAACAATGAATTTATATTTCAAAGACCACAATAAATAAATATATATATATATTTGCTTATAGTTTTAAAATTATTGGTACTATAAAATTATACTCCAAATAATTATTTTTTTAAAATATTATTTCGTATCTAACATATTTGCAGAGATATGATTAAAATTGGAAATCTCTGCTCACTCCCAAACTTATTTTCTTCGGAAAATATGAATTGCCATTTTGTTTCTAATGTTAATCAATGCCTAGATTATAAATTTAATCAAAATCGTTAGTCCGGATATTAGATTATAGATTTTATTTTCTTTTCAGTAAACTACCCTTAATTTTATGGTTGGATATCTAATTCCAAAAAATCCTCCGGCGAACCTTATGGAAACCCTTGACGCCAATTTTTTTTTTTTAGCCCCATTGGGAAAATGGTTTCGTTTTTAGTCCGAGATACTGACAGACGGCAATGCGAAAATCTTTTCGGTTTCAGGAGGTCATGGAACGTCGACATGTATCAAAATCTCGAGTTCGATTTTTTTGACTGTCACAATATTTCACTCTCCGAGGGGTCGGTAGAGAGTAAAAGTAAAAATATTTTTTCTGTTTCTAGTGGTAAACGAAACGAATTAATATTTTTTTAATTTAAAAAGGTATTTTCTTCCAAACTTATTGATAACTGTGTCGCTGATAACAATTTCATAAAATCTCAAAAAGAGTGAATATATTAATGGTTCATCATAAAAACAAAAACAAACTATCTCAATCAAATAAATTTGATTAGAATAATTATTGTTTTTTATATTTCTTTTAATTATAGTTTATTCCATTTTTTTTGCATACGAAAATATATTTAAAAAAAATCATATTTGCGTTTGTTATTTAACCACATTATTACTTCTACAACAAAAAACGGCGTATCAGAGTGAACATTTCGTTAAAATAATTTTTATTAAATACATTGGCAGCTTCATTCATTAAAAATAGCAACAATTACTATGAGACAATAGAAAAGTGCGATTGTTTGAATCTCAATTTAGAATTAAAAAAAAGTTTGACGTATAAAATATTTTGCATCGGGTACAATTATTATCTTTAACAATATATTAATACATAGACTATTATTCAAAACTAAAATAATGTATTTGTTTTTATGTGATAAGTTCATTTAATAAATTTTTAGCAAAAAATCAACCTATTTATTGGAACTTAAATAAACATTTCCGTTTGGTAATATTATTGAATTATTTTTAATCCTTTGCGTTAGTTAAAAATGATACGATTTGACTCTTCTTTTAAAAAAATATATTAATATTTTACTAGTAATTAAGTATTATTTTGATAAGACACTAAATTAAAACTAAAGTTTTATATTTCTTCTATTTTTGTATTTAAACATTTTATACATATACTTTTCTTTGAGAAGTGAAACATTTTTATTTTCTATTTCCTGTCATATGTACCATTGTGTGCCTCACTTAGCGATTAAATACATGTCATTTCTTGGCTTTCAACAAGTTTATTTTATTTGCTTCTGTCCATATATATTTTAGATTTCAATACAAAATGTGAGTTTATTTTGTCTTTAATATAAAAATATTAGGTGAGTGCAACTTACCCATGTAATAACACTAAACTTTGTTGTATTTTCTTTGCAGGTAAGTGGTGTTTACATTTGTAGTAATGGAGGGCAACGTCTTGATGGCACGTAAGTTGATTCACGTAGTTTTGTATATACATATTTAGGCTATAACTAAAACTAATATATGTACTATACAACTAGTATTAAACTTCAATACAACTATAATTATTATATAATATATGTAATATATTTATAGAAGAAAATTAACTTAAGTACAATTATGACCCTATGCTTATACATTAATTAAATTAAATTAAATTGGTAAAAATTACACCTGGGCTCGTGTCCGTTACAGGTGTAATTTTTCATCAAATTAAATTTGTTAGATATTATATAACAACTATTTGCTTGAAATTTGTAATATAAGTTTTATTATTTATTTCTATATGGAGTAAGTATAGTGATCCCAACACATTTTTGACCTCAATTTATGGTGTACGTTTTATGTGCCCCAAAACTCAGAAAGGTTTTTTTTTTACAAATTCTGTAACCTTTACTTTTGTTATTTGGTTATTATTTGGTCATATCTCTAAGTGAAATGGTAAATTTAATCTAAAATTAAGAGGGTTTTAAAAACATTTTATTTTTGAAAACACAATTTTCCGAAAATGACTCTTACGAGTTTGTTTAAAATGTTTAACTTGTATATATTTTTTATGTTAAATAACACTGTACTTTTGGTTTTGTCAAGACATAATATTGTTTATGGGTAGTTTACTAAAACACACACACACACATACACCTTAGTTTTTCTCTGTTGAGATTCATACTTCTTCCTTCTCATCAACGGGAAATCAGAGAAGTCGATACTGACGACTTTTCCCGGTGTCCACTGATGTATATAAGTTAATGTTAAATATATTACAGTACGAGTAAAAACTCGATTTTGACCATTTACCCATGAATGAGTATCAATTCAAACTAATTAAGAAACTCTATAGTTGCCAATGCTTTAAAAAAAAAAAGAGATTACGGCCAAGGGGGTGGTTGGTACTTCACAGACAAAACTACGTTTATTAATATCGTCGAGGAAACTAAAAGTTATTTCCGCACAGTCGGTTGTTTGGAAGTTTCCTGTTTGAATATCGCCTTGATAGAGGGTACTTCGCCGAGTGGAAGTGTAAAGGGGTAAGGAAGGGGGTGTTAGAACGGGTTTTTTTTTCTTTTCCCGAGTCAGTTAAAATGAGATTCAACTTCTGGGGTGGAAGTTTGGCGGGTCGTTTATGCTGTTACTTTTCTTTTCCAAACACAAATAAGGCTCGCGCTGCTGAACCTGCAATTACATACTTTGTAAAGTAGCTCCTTAAATAAATAAATATATATATATATATATATATATAACAACAACAACACACACACACACACACACACACACACACGGTGTTCGGAAACTCATAGCCCAAACTGCACATATAGTTTTGTTTGGACCAAAAGTAATACAAAATACCAGTACACTTACATCCGGTAAACAATGCTAAAGCCATTAAATTGTGTTCAAAGTTTCGGCGTACAGCGCTGGGATAGCACAGCTAATCAAACATGCGTGTACAACAGGTTGCATAGGAGCTAGGCGCATGGCACTACACACCTCGACATTTTGGAGCACGGCAGCAGAACACACCACAGTTAATAGTAAACACACATACAAGTCCATCTAGAAATGGGAATACGTTATGAGGGTCATCATTAACGGTCCTACACCACAGAGAATGCTTGCCAATATTACATGTGCAGTGCCTTGCGCCTAACTCCTATGCAACTTGTTGTATACGCATTCTTGACAGCTTTGCTCTCCCGATGCTGTACGCCGAAACTTTGAACACATTCTAATGGTATTAGAATAGTTTTCTGGATGTGTGTAGGGATTTTATATTACTTTTGGTTCAAGCGAACTATCTGTGCAGTCTGGGCTATGATTTTCCGAGCACCCTACATAGGAACAGGTGCTGATTACGTCATTGCTACTAGATCTCCAAGTTGATAATGTTTTTGTTGCAAGATTGTTTGTTTTGTTGAGTTTTCACAAGTCATCTTAATAAAAGTTATAATTAAAGCTTATTTTAACTTTAGTTTTAAAAACTGAAAAGTTTGACCGTAAATATTTAAAATTTGTTTGATCAATAATTGTGCCGGTGACCTGGTGGTCTAGGGTAAGGTGTCAGACTTCTATGCTGAGGGTCCGGTGTTCAATCCTCGGTCCCGGCACAGATTTATCTGATTGCCAAACCCTTCCTTCACCTCTGACAAGACGTGTATTAATCACAACTTGTGAATGTGGAATGCCAGGCCTCCACCGTGGTTCGGATTCCACGTTAAAACTGTAGGTCCTCCATTTCATCTCATAATCACCCTACCATTGCACATTAGCGTAAGTGCGTGTAACCCGAACGGGTAGTAAGACGCGGTGCTAATAATAATAATAATTGTGCAAGGAACGTCTAGAATTTGGTTTCCATACATGAAACTCCATTTCTTATTTTTCTTATTATCATTTCAGTATCACAGTTGCATTATAATACTTTTTGTTTGTTTGTTTAAGAATCGCCACAATTTGATCACAACACAATAATTTATTGTCAACTTTAACTAAGCACAATTTCACTCTGATTTATTCCATGACTGTTTGTTTATAAAAAAATTACGTGTTTCTTTAACTGAACAAAAATGAGGTTACAAAATTGAAAGTTGTTAAAAACAGAAAATAAAAACTTTATATAATCTGCCTTGAAAAAATATTTTTCAATGGATATTGAAGTGGTTTTATTTATTAAATCTTTCAGATATAAGGTTTGAAAGTATGGATGGTAATCATCCCTTATTAAAGGCCTATATTAGGGTCCAAAAAACGAAAAGCCCATAAACTGTGTCTACAGATTTTCCAAACAAATGCGCCTGAATTTTTTTTTTGTATAGATATACCGTGATCATTGATTTTACTTAATGAGCAGCTTATTTCCTTCCCCTCTCCATATTTATTATTTATTTGGTGAAACGTATTTTATTTTCCCCACAAAGCGTTCATTGCTCATTAAATCAGCACCAGGAACTGTACTTTTGTCTATATCTTTAAGCAATAAGGCGTACTCATCAATATGTAAAGGCTGTTTTAGTAAAATAAATTTAACGAAAAACCTGACGATAAATAATTCTGTAAAGTTCTTCAAGTAATTCGAGGGCAGACAGATGGCGACAGTGCTTGCTGCTAAGCTTCACAGATTGGACAAAGTCGCAACATCGCAAGTAGGAGGAATAATGAAACTTCTCTCACAATTTATTACGAGTTGAGGTGACCTGGTGGTCTAGGGGCAAGGTGTCAGACCTCTGTGCTGAGGGTCCGGGGTTCAATCCTCGGTCCCGGCACAGATTTAGCTGATTGCCAAACTCTTCCTTCACCTCTAACAAGACGTGTATTAATCACAACTTGTGAATGTGGGGAATGCCATTCTTCCACCGTGGTTCGGATTCCACGTTAAACTGTAGGTCCACCATTTCATCTCACAATCACCCTACCATTACATATTAGCGTAAGTGCGTATAACTCGTAACGGGTAGTAAGACGGGTGCTAATAATAATAATATTACGAGCTCTTTAAAACCAACCACCCACCGATACACTTTTTGTAATTTTTTTAACGATTTTTCCAGCATTTAAAACCTACATGGGTTTTTTTTTTGGTATTATTATACATTTTTTAAATTGCAACTATAAGGGATTGGTTTGTGTGGTTTCTACTTTTTAATAGGGTGGACTAAAAATACGAAACAATAGTGATAACTGTCATAGCATATGGTAAAGTGGTTGACTTATTTGCTATGATAACAAATTTAGGCTAGAAATATGGCTGAGGGGATAATTTGGGGCACTTTTTAAAATAATCTTACTAGTGTACTCGTACATACCATGTACTCATCACAATACATGTTAGGTTAGTCAAATCTTGCAGATTACGGTGGGCAGGTCATGCACAGCGAATGGAAGAATCTAGAATCGCGTTAAGTCTGTTGACTGATGGGTTTAAAATCCACTACAGCAAGATAGCTATACTCCATTCACGGTAGGAATTACTCTCTGAAAGGTCTTTTTTCCTACCAATATCCTACTATATAATAGATTTCTGTAGGAAAAAAGGCCTTTCAGAAAACAATTCCTACGCTGAACAGACTTTACAGTCACATTTTTGTAGGAAAGGCCTTTTAGAAAATATAGAAAATACAAACTTTTTTTCATGGTTGACATCGATATAATTTTATTATATTATAGTACTGTAGAATGACCCTGGGCACGGGCTAATCCCTGAATATCTCGGTGGTCAGTGTTCATTGATGTATTAAGCCAAAGATCACGGGTTCGATTCCCGTGTCTAGCTGTCGTTTTTAAATTTAAAGTATATGATATTGTTAGTGCTACGTTTTAACGGCCGGAGGGTTCGTTGGACTGACCCCATGAAACCCTCTATCTGCAAATGTTGGCACTATTATCGCCAACAGACGGCGGCCGGCCCCTCGGTCTGACGCTGTGGATCTATTATTAGTGTTACTTAAAAAGTATTGATAATTTTCGTCAAATGTGATAGCTACATATTACATGACTTGACGTATGAATACGTGAAGTAGATATATGAACTTCCCTAGTTGTTAGATAAGTCTATTTTTTTAAATGAAAATTGGACTGTCTAGTTGGAATTTAAAAAAATCAATAAATCTTAAGTCTTTTAATTACTATTAATATTTGTTCGGTAATACACACGTGTACTAATTACATTAATGAGTTAGGGATTAGGAAGTTTGAATTTAGAGGAAGTGTACCGCATGCTTATGCAGGATGAGTGGAAAACCATTTGGGGGGGAACCTACCTCAGTAAACCCGACTGGGACTCGAACCCAGATCTCCCTGTCATCGTAAGTCTAGCCTAACACGAGAGTGACGCCTTAGACCATGCGGTCACCGGAGCATATTTAATTTTGTAAATGGTCTAAAATTATATAAATGGTTGTAAACCCTAAAACAAATTTTACGATGATTCAAATCTCTTTTGGCGAAATCTTTTTGAAAGTTCGTTATTTGTACCGCTTCTACACCCAATATCGTTGCTGAGGGAACTGCAGGTCTTAATGGAGAAAAGTTTTATCTTCGCTCTCTCTCAGTTAACTGTTGCCAAATATCCTCGCTCTCAGTTATGTCTGAAAGTGGTGTGCTGGGTAAGAAGGAGCTATTGGCAACCTCGACTAACCGGCGTTGCCAAATTGACTTGTATTTGATGGGAGATTGACCACACGGAAACGAGAGAATGACAACGCTGTCCCCCAATAGTTGCCATGCAGTTTACCTCAGCGATGATATCCAGTATAGTGTGAGCACATGTGCTTTCTCATACCAATGTGCGCGGCTCTCACTCGGCCAATGAACGGGAATCCTGTTGGCATTATACCTAGCAATTTTTCCCCATCGAACTGTGCCAAGTTTTTGGTATTGTACTTTCAAAAGCAGAATATATGTGTGCAAAGTTTTTCACTATCACCCTTTTCCCCTCCACTTTATTTTTTTTTATTTTTCTTACTTGGGTGTGTTGGATAGCTTCTATAAGGATGCAATTTAAGGCGTAGTGATTTTTTATTCTCAACTGTAAAAAAGAAAGAAAAAGAAATAGAGCCGAAATCTCCGATAACACGGAGCAAAAGAATTTATCGCCTCCATTTTTTACGTGTCGCAATTTCTCGCAGCATTTTTTGAGGGAGGGTGTGGGAGAGGGGGATGGAGTTTAAGGGGTGGTGTCGAGAGGGTAAGGAGTGTCATGGCAGCTGTGTGGAGGACGTTGCAAGGAATGTATATATTTTACTTTTGTTTTTTGGCTGACATAGGGGGGCTGGCTGGGCTCCTTCTTCAAATAATATATTATTTTATATTAGTTAATATCCCATTCTTATGTTAGTTCGCCACAAATTCGCGCGATTTTTCATCATCGCGGAGTTATTCATTAAAATGTCAAATATTACATTTTAAAATAAATTCGACACTCGATAGTCATTATGATTATTTGTAGATACCAATGAATGAATTTTTCTTTAAATATGCAAAATAAATCACGATACGAGCTTAGGACAAATTCTTATAATGACTGAAATTACATTTAAAGGATTGATTTGCACGTGGAAAACATGTCAAATAAAAGAAAATGGGAAGATTTTAAAAAGTCTAATAAATATTTAGATATTTTAGCCATTACTTTTAAATTTCAGATGAAAATAGAAATTCAATGTAGACTGTTAGTTTTATCTCTAACCCACGCTATTTTTGCAAGAACAGGTTATATTGGGCTTTAATAATTATTTTGTCAATATTATGAATGTTATTACACACCCTACTTATATTTATTTTTTTACACTAATTTTAATGTATATATATTTTTAATATACTAAATTGTTCCCCTAACTTTGAATTTGAACGTCGGCTCGACAGTTTTTTAGCTTTTTCAATTTTTACCAACTAGTACGATGCAAAATTAATCACCCGCTTTGGAGGACGCATGTTCTAAGGCTGTAGACTAGACTGCCAACGACGGGGAGATCGAGGTTCGAATCTCGGTCGGGTGTACTGACGCTGGTCTTTCATAAATGGTTTTCCACTCTCCATTCACGCAAACACGTGTACACTTCCTATAAATATAACCTTCCTAATCCCTAAAACCATTATTGTAATTAGTAAACAAGCGTATAACCCGAACGGGTGATCTTGCAGTTCTAAAAAAATAAAATACCTCTAGGACAGGTAATAACTTGCCATAAAAATCAACTCTACATGCCTTACTGCGTGTATGTTTTTTCGTTAAGTGCCTATTTGTATGCCAAAAATCCATATTTTGATACCGATTTGTCGGCTAATTTTAAACATTTTGGTGCCTAATAATCCGCTCTCTACTAATCTATGTTGACTGCATTCTACATTTTGAGTACACCATGTTGACCAACAGAATCAATAATTATTATTGGAGCATGATTTACTCAGCTGTTAGAGTAGACGTGTCACCTTTAGGCTTCTAACAAATCATTCTTTCTCCGATTGTTTTTCCATAAAAAAATGTACAGCTGGGACTAAACTCACGCGTTCTTCTTAACGATGCTATCAAGTGTGCTAGCGGTTGTTTCCCATCTTGATGCTCCACACTTCTCTCGGCTTCGGTCACCGGCTGTGACCTTTGATTAATGAAGAGGCATGCTGGAGGCGCGTGACAAAACGATGATTGTCCCATCTGGTTAGAATACGTCTCTTCTCTCTCTCTCTTTCTGCACGTTAATGACGTCACACGTGTAGCATCTTGGGGCGTACGTTCATCGGGACCGCAACCGTGTCTCTTGTCCGACAGGGGCAGTCGCGCGCTTGAAAAACGTCGGTCACTTTGAATTTGTGTAGTGAAATTTTTCCTGAACAGTGCTTTGAACCCCGGACCTTTGGCCACTGTTATACACCGAGTTTGGTTAAACAAACCGACAGTTGACTGGGTGACTTCGAGGGCGGTATCCGGTGAAACGGACTCATCCAAACTTACACAAGATAGGCGGCCATTGTGCGATTAACCGGCCCCGTGATGTAGCGGTCGGGTGAACTTGGCTACCATCATAGGGTTCCCGGGTTCGTTTCCAGCTCGGTACCTGGGGATTTTTTCCCGAAAAGGGAATTAAACCAACGGTCACCAGGGTTAGGTTGGTTAGGCTTAAGTTAGGGTTTAAGTGTTTCCACTGGTTTCATACCATCATACTCACTATCACCCTCATAATCACTATCACCATCATTTCAACTAATCTGTACATGAAAAGAGCCTTCACGGAAAAAGGGATGTACGATTAGTACATTCAGGCCTCCTCTGGGCGATGGTAAATTAGTACTGTTATTATTTCCACTACTGAGCTACGAATGATGTAGTCCAGACGCGCAATATTATATAATGTAACGAGTGTACACTAATTGAAGCATACTACCCCTGTACACTGTTGTTTTATTAGACAGTTAAATTACACATATTTTTCTCATAATAGAAACAGAGAATCTCCTCCCTACTATGAATCTGTCCTATTTTTAATTTGTAATACTTTCTACGCCAACATTTGTTACTATTTTTGTTTCGACGAACGTTGTGGCAGCCATTCATCGTATACATCAACTGCAGAAAACCACTCTTTAACCATTTTATTTTTTTTTACGATTAGAGAAAAAAGTGCTCGTAATTATTATTCTCGTTGGCATTTGTCCTAATTTTCTATCTCCAGCGCCCTTTCCCCAAACGCGACACACACACACACACACACACGACAATTTTCATCTCTGCCTCTTTCTGCCTCTTCTGCGGGAGATGCTTCCCCCATCTCACCCCCTTTTTAACCCTTCAATCTGTTCGACCATTATTATTCTCGTTTCATGAGCGGGGCTTTGTTGTGTATTGGGTAATTACTTTGTGGGCGGATCGATGCTTTTGTTCAAGGGTGTAGAGAAAAAAAAAAGGGCGAGATAGATTCGATTGAGGCCTGTGATTGATCGGGTCCTGTTAACGGATGAAGGGGGTGTGAGATGAAGGCATCATCCCCTCCTCATTGGGTGGCTACCCCGTTTCTGTTACTGTGAAAGACTCCATCTCGCGACCACTCAACTTTATTTACGGTGATAAGATTTGTTTTCCCGCATCGGTGGCCGCGTGGTCTAACGCGCTACTTTCGCAATAGACTAGACTGCCGATGGACGGTGAGATCGAAGTTCGAATCTTGGTCGGGTGTACTGAGGTTTTTTTCTGAAATTGTTTTCCACTCTCCCTCCACGCTAATGGGGATACATTTACTCTAAATATAACCTTCCTAATTCCTAACACATTATCATAAAATAATCCGAACGGATACTAAGACGCGGTGCTAAAAATTAAAATTAAAATAAAAAAAAACCTTGACACTCCAGTCCTGATGTTCTGGTTAATCACGAACTTAAAACCAGCGTCGAACATAGGCCTACAGGTTGCATGGACACATAGAAAAAATACAGGTTATTTAGCAAAATCTACTAAAAATTACTGGAATATTTGTTAATTTGGAACATTTAACTGAAAACTTAAGTTAGTTGTTTTTGGATGGATGAAAAAGGGAACTGAAGAATTAAGCTGCTGATTCATTCATCGATTATTAATCCTTAAACAAGAGTTGTGAAGTAACAGAAGGAAGCTGTATTTCCCCATCAATCTTAAATCATCCTGTTTTAAACATAAGTCACATGACTTTACACTGGTCACTTTGATGAAAAATGAGATTTTACTACCCTTTTCCTTCAAACTAAGCCGCCTGGAAAAATGGAACTCCTTCTGGAAAACAAAGGAAATTTGGTAGTAAGAAATGGCAACCCTGATATAGCAATAGTTTCAATTGCCTCTGATGTAAAAGTTGAGGTTTGAATCTCTGTCAGGTGCACCGAAGTGTGATTTATCTCTCTGGTTTTCCTATCCGCTCTCCGTGAGAATGCGGGTGCATTTATTCTAAGTTAACCTCTATATCCTCAACACTTAGATTAAATCGTCAGTAACCTTGGTGTCAAATATAATATTGCAAAAAATAAAAAAAGTGACTTATGACTATATAACAGGACGAAAGGGTTAATCGCGAGGGCATGTGGGCCTACTAGTATCCTACCTGCTTCGGTGGCGTAGTTAACTAACGTGCTAGTTTCGTGTTGAGCTAGAATGCGGAGGATGGGTAGATTGAGGTTCGAATCTCGGCCGGGTGAACCTGGGGGTGTTTTTCCCTATATGGTTTTTCACTCTCCCTCCACGCAAATGCGGGTTAACTTCCTCTGTATTCATCCTTCCCGATTCCTAACCATTAGCGTAATTAGTACTTAAGCGTATAACCCAAACGGGCACGTGCTAAAAATAATAATACTAGTATCCGCCCTTGGAATGAGGATGGGAAATCATTAAGGTATTGGACATTCATATTTTAAAGACTATATCAGCACGTGCCTTACAAACGGGTAGTAAGACGCGGTGCTAAAAAAAATACGTTCCTTCACAAGGACACACACATACGTCACTATTTGTTTCATTCACGTGTGAAAGCGCGTACACGATGGTGAACTGGATAAAGAACTCTCCAGGGTTGATATACAAGTCCTATCTTCAAGTCCTTCAGTCATTGCTCTGTTTTTTCTACCTCCCTCTCTCTCTTTTCCTCCCTTCGACGTCAACGTTTTCTACCCGTGTGCTTGTGTCTGTGTTATTAGTTCGGTATAGTTGTTATTAATCGTTTGTAAAAGTCCGACGGGTTTGGGGGTGGGGGAGGGGACCGGCCGCTTTGTTCTCACGCTTGGGGGGTGTTCGATGAAAAGCTTAGAAAACCGCCGCCGCCGCGCCTCTCGTGTCCCTGATGACGTGATTGATGAGGGAGGGGCGATGCTGTATCTGGACCAGAATATCTCTCTCTCTCTCTACGATACCTCCCTCCGCGTGTACGCTGCATTCAGACGTACCCTCCCTCCCCTTTACCCTTCGGACAGGAGAGAGATAGAGAGAGATTTTTAACGCCGTGTTCTCCTGCGATGTGATGGATGTGTCCCCTTCTCCGCCCCTTTAACCAACCAGTGATTTCGCTGGGGAGGGGGGACTGGCATCCTAACCTACCGATAACCCACTTCACCGTTTCTAGTCCATCCGATGGTATCTCGGGAAAGACACCGGTTTCGGTTGGTATCGGCGATGGGAAGAGTCGGGCATCCACCCTCACCCCTCTCTCCTCCTAGAACCTGTTTTTAGGTCTATAAAAAAATAGGTTTAGTTTTGTGTTCGCTCGTAGTTTTACTGAAGGGCTAAAGGACTTGCGCTCCAAATTAAATAAATCAATCATCGGTTTCGACTGTATAGTATTTGATAGTGACTTTCTTTTGAAGGGATTAGGGATTGATTTAATTTTATAGAATGAAAATGGTCTTTCCAAGTTAGATTTTTTTTTCTTATTTCATATTTTCTTTCTCATGAACCTTTGGAGAAAGAATTATTGTAATCGTAAAAAAAATAAAAAAATAATCAAGAGTTTTGATAATTAATGTCGACGTTTCACGACCGACGTAACCGAAAAAGTGTTTTTTTTATGCTATTTTGTTTGTCTGTTTGTCTGTAACTTGGCCTACAGCCGAAATCATTTACCGGTTGGGCTAAAACTTGGTATCTAATGTTTTTCATTAGGTCACCCCGAGGAGTTTTTGGAATTAGATATTTAACCTTAGAATTAAGGGTTGTTCAGTGAAGAGGAAAAAAGGGGGGAAAAATCGATTTTCTCCAAACCAGGTTTTTATTACATTTAGTGCTAGGCATCATTATTTAATTACAGACAAAATGGCAATAATCGTTTTCACATGAAAATAACAAGGTCTTAAAGGATACTTAACATAGTAGAAATTCCCATGTTGGTCATATCTACTCAACTATTTAAGGTATGAAATAACTTATGTATGTAAATTTGTAGTACTATTTAAAATAACATTCTTTTATTAGGAAAATATTCTTACAAAACCAATAGTTTCTGAGCTATAAGCAAATATATATATTTTTATGGAATACTTATAAAACAGAAATGAAATTTTTATTTATCTTTGGTGGACAAAGATGTTCCTCTTTTCTCATGTTTCTGTAACATATGTATGCCCTTTTGTGGAGTGTTTCTGCAACACTATATATTATTTTGTTAAACAAATATAAGTGAAAGTTTTTTCGCGGTGTCTTAAACCTATGGTTCGAGTTTAATGGTGAAATAATTTGAAAAAAGCGATTTCAACGCTTTAAAGCGAATTTGTGGAGCTAGGAGACTAGGCTTGATGAAAAAAGTGCTTTAGATTTATCCTTCCTTTATCATATACAGTCTTTTTTTTATATACTCACGACAGAAAATTTAAAAATATTTGAGAACTAGCAGAGAGCTTTCCTCTTTACCTTGAGATAACAAGAGTCCGTAGTTTTATTTCCCCTCTTTCTTATTGACTTGACAAAGGGAGGTTGCAGGTGAATGGATAAAGGTAGTTTAAGCTTAGACATAATACAGAAGTAGTTCCAGAAAACTACACAGACAGTTATATTTTAAGCGCTGACCGAGGTGGCCGCCTTAATCTAATGGAATAGGGATTATGAAGGTTGAATTGTATATTAAATACACCTGCATTTGCGGAGAAGGAAAGTGGGAAACCTTTAGGAAAAATCACTCCCAGTACACCCGACCGGAGTCCGAACTTGTATCACACTGTCACCTGCAATCCAGTTTAACACGAGAGTAACGTGCTGGATGTCATAGGTGAAGGAAGGGTTTGGCTATCAGATAAATCTGTGCCGGGACCGAGATTGAACCCCGGGCCCCCCAGCACAGAAGTGTGACACCTTACCCTTAGACCGCCAGGTCACCTACTATTAATTTATAAAATAGCTTATAACATTGTTTTATCCACATTATGACTATATTCAAAATGATGTAGATTGTTATCTTGATATTACTTGTATCTTTTTTATTGCTTTTGAGCTCGAAAGTTAAGGTTTTATAAAACAAAATTAACGAGTCTACCTTGTTTAAAAAATATGCTAACTTTGGTATAAACTCACAAACGTTGTCAATTGAAGCTTTACGATCGAGGGCTAATCCAAGAAGTCTCTTTCTATCCAAGGTCAAAGTGATTCGCGTCGTCGGGCAATCCTCACAAGTTTAGCATCCTCAGTCTCTTATTGTTTCTCTCCTCTCCTCTCCTCATCTCCTCCTCTGTTAGGTGTTCCACACTAATGATACTTTCGAGATTTGGTAAGTTCATTATGACAAGTACCGCCATTTCTCACCACAATTTCGCTCTGGGTATGTAAGTATGAGGAAATAATGATGCTGAAGTAAACTGTATAACCTAAACCCTGATTTTGGTTGGAAGAACGGTAGAGAAAATTCAAACATATTTCTTTGCGGTCAACATTGATAACATTTTACTTTATTATGTGTCTTATTCTATAGGTATTGATAATATCTATCAAAAATTACACCTGCAGGTAGCAAGACTTGATGTATGAATATATTAAAATGGTTTTAGTAACTTTAATAGCTAATTTCTACTGTTCTTCCTACCAAAATCATACTATACGCAAGGC
Organism: Timema podura; assembly: GCA_033556935.1. Lineage (NCBI taxonomy): Eukaryota > Metazoa > Arthropoda > Insecta > Phasmatodea > Timematidae > Timema > Timema podura. Next base: position 10,842,318 of record JAVRXN010000005.1, read on the forward strand.
CGTAGCCAGCCAATAATTTGGGGGGGGGGTTTGGTGGGCACATCCCCCAATTGCTGGAAGCTAGAAAAAATTTCTAAATGATAAACAGTTCTAGAAGCTCTCTGAAGTGGTTTTTTTCATGGTAAAATAACTCACTAACTGCCAAAGGCTTGGAAAATTTCTAAATATTTAACACTTTTTGAAGCTCTGTGAAGTTTTTTTTATGGTAAAATAACCCCCAAAATGCCGAAAGCTAGGAAAATTTCTAAATATTTAACACCTCTAGAAGCTCTCTGAAGTGCTTTTCATGGTAACACAGCCCCATAATTTGTATTTGTATCTTAATGTTGATATTGTTTGAACCATAAATAAAGCCAAATATAATTTGTTCATAAAATTTCGCGGTGGGTTTGAACCCCCAAAACCCCTCCCTGGCTACGGCCTTGACTATACGTATGATCATTAATTGCACTGGAATCTTGTTCCAGGCACGCTAAGAGGCTGGCACTCAATTATTTTATTTTAAGGGGAGACGGGCACTTCTATTTATTAATCAAACAAGTTTTAATCTATAAATATATTATTATATTTTTTTTCTAGGTTCCCGGTAGTCAATTTTTAAGTTAATGTGGGATTGTTTTATGGGATTTTATGCAAGTTACAACACTTTTTTTTAAAACGCTTGGAACTTAAACTTTTTAACTGATAAAAACTTTTGACTACAGTTTTATGAAAACAATATTTAAAAATGTCAAGCAACTTAATAAATAATTCAGGATTTCTAAACGTTTTCAATGCTTATCAATGCTTTCATATGTAGACATAATAGAATCTAACTTCACAGAACCTATTTTTATAAGACCTAATTTCATAGCTCTTAGTCTTGGGAAACTAGGTCCACTGAATTTATATTTAATCCGTATTTTTGTTTAAACGCGAATAGTAGAAACTTTCCTTAGAAACAAAAGTTAAGTCTTACTTTGTATTTTGTTTGGATCTATATGATCATTGTTAACAAGATTTATATCGGAGCTATTTTTAATTTCTCTCTACTCCTCGGAGAAAAAATATTGTGTTCGTCAAAAAAAGTCGAACCAGATATTTTGATATCTCTCGACGTTACATGACCCCTTAAAACCAAATGAGTGGTTTTCGCGATGAGTTCTGTCTGTACCTCGGGCTAGACCTGGAACTATTTTACCGATCGGGCTAAAACTTGGTATCTGGGGTTTTCATAGGATTGCCCGAGGGAGTTTTGGTGTTAGATATCCAACTATAAAATTAAGGGTCGTTTATTGAATGGCATAAAGAGAAAAAAAATCTATTTTATCAAAATTAGCTCTAATGATTTTGATTAAATTTTATATCCAGACACTGTTTGTTATTATATACAAGATGGCAATCATCATTTTCTTATGAAAATGACTTTGGAGGTGTTTTAAACAAGGGAAATTTTCCAATTTTCATCATTTCTCCGCAACTATTTGAGATAAGAAATAAATGATCATTGTAAAGTTGTAATACTATTAAAGAAAATAATATTTTATTTGAAATATATTTTTATAAAACCAATTTGTTTATGTGCTATAATAAGTGGTATATACTTTTTAATTGAGGTGTTTGAAAATGAATTTGATTCTTATGCTCTTTGGTGTTCCTAGTTTCTAATGCCATAGAGTAAGTAACAGTGTATATTATTTCATTTATTACTTTTGGTGCACACTATTAGTAGTGTTTAAACATAATGTATAGACCTATTATCTCGTTTCACAAATCTTACCAGTTTTTAGTAAATGTCTATTTTAAGAGAAAATCTATGCGGTGCATTGTACCATTTATTTTATTTAAAAAATAAGAATTAGTTAAAGTAAACCCACACCTATGGGCATGGGGACAGAGGCATCATTCATGTCTCATTTGGTTTGCTGGTGACGGGAGGGTAAGGGGGGGTTGATTATAATTTCGACCCGATGTAGGGAAGTTGGATCCTGATTTACCTCCCTCCATAGAGATGCGGATACGTTTCTCTAAAATTCTACCTTTTCCCTTAGTTAGAGTAAATATGCAAATAGCCCGAACAGCATTAAAACATAGTGCAATAAAGTTTAAAAAAAATATTGTTCAAACGCTATAAAACAGAGGGCATTAATATATAAAATCAAAACATTTATTGAAGGAAAGCATCTGCCATACTTTAGGTTGGTTGGAAGGAGTCGCGAGAAAAGGTGTTTTTGCAGTTTTTATAGCAAAACTTTTTTTGTCCAAAATAATTTTTTTTATCCATTAGCAATGGTTAGTTTAATTTTCTTCACATGGTGGTATCAACAGTTGTTGAATATCTGTCATGAGCTTAGCGGCATTAGATAATAAACTTTTTAAATAAAAAGTTGTCATTAAATTACAGAACACCCTAAACATATATTCAAGAAATGTTGAGGTCATCATGTGAAGAAAGTTAAATTATATATTTGTACTAGAGCAATAATTGTATTTATTTCGGCCAAAAAAAGTTTTGATATAAAAACTGCAAAAACACTGGCATTTTCTCGCGACCCCTTGCAGCCCGCCTTAATCAAATTACTATCACAAAAAATGTCTTTTTATAACGTATGTTTTGTTTTAAAAATTACAAACTTATCAAAATAGAATGATGTGTAAAAATCACGTAGGAGATGGAATTCTTTCCTCTTCAAACATTTCGGTTCCAAAGACCAACGTGTCATTATTTCCACCGTTCTTAGGAGACTTCACCTGGTTTTTTTTTTCAATCAGACATCCATTCTCCCGTTAATCAGTCATTTCCGATAATGGCTGTTGTTTGGTTTACCTATGACAACTGTGGAGTAGAGTGTTTAGAGGCGGGTGGAGGGGTGGGCAGGGGGTGTTCCATTTATTGAGCCACCATCTTCCTCTTCCAAACAACACTCTTAGTTTCCATGGCTACTGCTTCCAAATGAAGGGTTTACAAAACCTTGTTTTCTTCCAGCGCTCTTTCCACGCCCCCCCCCTCCCTCTTTCCGTCTCTCGATTCTTTGTTATTTTCTTCTTTTCCCTGGAAGTGCGCGGTTTTCTCTTGTCGAAGGTGTTGGGGAGGTGAATCTAATGGGGATGGGTTCGCCGCGAACTACGGTGGGGGTCGTCTCGTTAAAGGGAACCAATTACACTTCTTCAAGGATAAGGGCTCGGTGGGGAGTTTGTAGCTACGCTGTTATTCCCTCCCTTTACTTACCTCTTGATGAAGTTCTCAGGTTGTTACACTACACACCTCTCTTGAATCACGACGATAAATGGAAATACTCGTCTGAGACTCTGGAGAGCTCGCTATGGTTGTTCGTACGAGCAGTGGTTCTGACTGGAATGATGATCCCGATTGGCGGCCCGATTAGTTTTCACCTCCTTCGGTGGCCGTATGGTCTGACGCGCTACTCACGCAGTAGACTAGACTGCCGATAACGGGGAGATGGAGGTTCGAATCTAGATCGGGTGTACTGAGGGTAGTTTTCCACTCTTCCTCCACGCAAACGCGGGTACACTTCCTATACATATAACCTTCCTCATACCTAAAACATTAGCGTCATTAGTACATAAGCGTATAATCCGAACGCAGGGATGGCTTAAGGGCCGGGCGAACCGAGCGGCCCTCACGGGGGTCGGCTCAAAGGGGGCACCAAGCAGACTACCAACTTAAAAGTAACCTGAGTGTGATAAGATTATGTTAGGTTTGAGGACTATTTTCATATCACGGCCAGTTTACGTAAGGTTTGGGAATTATTTTGGTATTTTTCTTACTCTCCCCCTGTTTTATAGAGGGGCACCAAAAAGCTATCCCGCCGGGCTGTCCCTGCCCGAACTTGGTAGTAAGTAAGACACGGTGCAAAAAATAAATAAACAGGAGTTTTCCATTCTCTCTCCAGTTAAATTCCGATGCAGTTAACGATCTAGTAATGACACAGTCAGGTGTCTATACCAGTTTCCTTTTACACATAGCAATCAGTTAGATCCGTTATTCGAACGGATAAACCGCATCAAAACTATGTCATAATATCGGCTCCATGCTTTATCCACGTGATCGTGGTGTGCTGAATACCCCTTGGGGCCAACCTCCGCTAAAAAAAATCCGTTTTAGTCATTTTGGGGCTAACTACAACATTACAATGCTAGTGAGCGTGAGCTTAGGGCAGTATTTTTGAAGTTTTTATAGCATAAACTTTTTTTTTTGCCAAAATAAATCAAATATTTCTTCTATAGAAACATAGAGTTTAGTTTTCCGCACATGCTAATCTCAACAATCCTTGAATATCTGTCGAGGGTGTTCTAGAATGTCGTGACATTGTCTCTTTATTTAAAAAGTTTGTCATCAAATGCCGCTATGCTCATGGCAGATATTCAAAGACTGTTGAGATTAGCATATGCAGAAAACTAAACTCTTATGTTTCTATAGAAGAAATATTTGATTTATTTTGGGCAAAAAATGTTTATGCTATAAAAACTTGAAAAATAATGCACTAAACTTGCGCTCATTGGCACCCTACCTTGAGTAATCAGTGTGCGAATTTTAAGCTTTGTACCTTATCGGGAATTTTGAGAAAATCTCTGGACAGACAAACAGACACCTTATGTATTTGATTGTATATATTTAATATTATCCTGCAGTTGGATTTTCAATAGTTCGAATCTACTGGTATGCCATCAATAGTGAGCCTCATGGTCTAGCCACCGCCAGGGTTCGAATCATGGGTGCTCCATCTTATAGTATTGTGACACGTGTGGCTAACTTGCCTCATTTGTCCTTGACCTTACTCACTTTGAAAAATAAACTAGATTATCTTCTTCAAACAATGAGTAGGCTACTGACTCAAGGAAAAGCAAATGCACCATATTATGATATTATTAATACTGATAACTTAATTTTATCTTCAATTAGTTGTAAAATATTATCGGAAACGGGAATCAAACCTGAGACCTTTGTCTAAGTGTAGCATTGTATTACTACTGAGCGACCAGGATTCGTCCCGTTCCCAGGGTAGATAATATCGTCACTCATAGTTTAAATGCATAATTTATTGGATTTATTATTTACTGTCAATTCAATTCATCTGGGGTACAGCTTAATTAGCACTGAATTTTCACGCTATTTAAAGCGTCACACTTGCAAATAGATTGGATTTGTGGTTCTGGGGATGTCGAGGTTTTAATCTAAGATTAATGGACATGAAATAGGCCTATGTATGGAAGAGACCGCAAGGGAGACCAAGGAAGAGATGGGAGGAACAGATAGTAACAAGTGTGCAAGTGAGAGGAGGAGATTGGAAGAGAGTGCAGGAGGAAGACTGGTGGAAGGACAGAGGGAGAGGGAGGCGTTTTACTAAACAGACCCAGCCACGGGCTGGATACAGTTCATGATGATGGTTAAGGGGGAGTGTTGCATGTGTGTATTTATCACTAAGGTTTTTTTTCATCCTATTTCTACGTGAATGCGGTACACTTACGCTAATCAAGCTTCCTCATTTTACTCAACAGATTAAACCATTAACAACGTTTGAATTGAACCAAATTATTTTTAAAAAAATCTTCGCTAATCGCTAAAGACTCGTTAAAAATACTATTAATTTTAAATTAAAATCATGGTGTGAACTATTGTATTGGTACTTACATGATTTAATTTGTTCTTGTGTTTTATCCTTTAGGAAGTATCAAGGCATGTGGCTTATACGCTTATTTACCAATTACTTTGATTGGTTTTAGGGACGAGGAAGGTTATATTTAGACGAAGTGTACCCGAATTTGCGGAGAGGGAGAGTGTTAAACCATTTAGGGGAAACCACCCTCAGTACACCGACTGAGATTCGAACCTCGATATCCCCGTCATCGGCAGTCTAGTCCACTGCGAGGGTAACGCGTTAGACCATGCGGCCACCGAAGAGGGTATTCCCTAAATTGTATTCCCTAAATTGTTTGCCTGTCTACCTCTACACAAATTCGGGTACATTTCATCTAAATTTCTTCCTTTAATCATCACTACCCTTCTAGCGTAATATAAAGATGTGAAATTGTTTAGCCTAAACGGGTGCTGGGACGCTTTGGAAAAAAAATATACAAAAACACGTGTTTTTGTGTTGCCTGGAGCTTTCGTTTGTTCATCTGGACAATCCCAACTGTGGTAGGATGTCAATAACTGCTTCCTCTTCTTGGGCCTCTCTCTCTCTCTTTCTAACTATGTCTTACTTGCATCTCTTGGGCTCAAAGAAAATACCTCCTCCAGTATTCAGTAGAGGTCCCTGCTACATTCATGCATGAGCCACATTCGGCGGTGTTTATTCAATAGGGAGTCCTCCCTCTTTGCCCCTCTTCCTCTCTTATCCTGACCTGCTCTCTCTCCCACGGAATATGCACTTCGTCCATACTCTCCGGGAACATGTATTAAAGATTTCGTTGTAAATAAAAACAATACTCTCTCTCTCTCTATGGGTCTTTCATGCACCCTTTCCTCCGTTCGTTCGTGCCAGATGGTAGTTTGGTTGGAATTCGAAGCTTTGTTCTCTTTTACTTTAGTTGGGGGGTTTAGAGATCAGGGGCGATATTGTTTCATTTTGATTCTAAAGTGTAGCATTTCTAATTACATTGCTAAGGAACGAATTTAAGGTCGGGATATAAGGAACCCGAGTCAAGGGCAGTGTTTTTGTAGTTTTTTTTTATAACAAAACATTTTTCTGGTTAAAAAATAATATTGCTTCAGTTTAATTTTCTTCACGTGGTGATATCAACAGTTGTTGAATATCTGTCAAGGGTTGTCCTGCAATTTAATGACAACTTTTTTTCTTCGTTTAAAAAAGTTTCTCATCTAATGCTGCTATGCTCTAAAGATATATTCAACAACTGTTGATACCACCATATAAAGAAAATTAAACTCTTTAAGTTTCAACTGGAGCAATTTTTTATTTATTTTTCTCAAAAAAATGTCTTTCTATAGAAACTGCAAACACACTACCCTTTTCTAGCGTCCCCCACATCCCCAATTTAATTTTGTTTAACATTTTAGAAAACATTTTAAAATAATATTTGAAAGTAATGAGTAGTTATAATGAAAGTTAAGACTTAGATAACTTGATCTAAAAATTTATAAAATTAATTTATAAATTAAACAGTTAATAAAGTGGTTAATGTAGATTATTAAGTAAAATTGACAAGCACTAAAAGTAATTTACTAGCTGCTTAATTTTAAATTAATTTTATAATTTTCTAGTTCAACTTATCTAAGTCTTAACTTTCATTAATTTCGTTTGTTGAATTTATTATTTATATTTTCACTTCTTTCTTTGATATTTTATTGAAAGTAGAAACCAATTAAATTTTTATTTTAATGATCTATGCAGTAGTGCGCACACAATTTTTTTAAAAAAAATCTTCATATCCATCTAAATATTACATTAGTTTCACACACCTGGCACCAAAATAATCAGGCACTAGCTAGAATTTTGAAAAATTGTATACTTAGTTTCTATGTGCACAACTAGCTAAAAAACTTAAAATCTGTTTTCCAAATACTACTATTCTTATTTGAGGAAAAAAAAACAAAATATTTCAAATTATCTTAAGAAAAATACAGTTTCTATCAAATGAAAGCATGTAAAAACTACAAAATAATGTTTGAAAAGGTTTTCCACTCTCCCTTCACGCAAATGCGGGTTCACTTCCTCTAAATTCAACCTTCCCAATTCATAATCTATTAGCGTAATTAGTGCTTAAGCGTATAACCCGAACGGGTAGTAAGACGCGGTGCTAAATAATAATTTTTGAAATTTTGTTTGTTTGTTTGAAAAAAGAACAAATATTGTTTATACCAGTTTTTATTAGATTAAAAGCTATGAAATAGACTATTTAAATAATTGTCTTGGCAGCTCTAACGAAATAACAAATCAAGGCCTACGCTTGATATTCAGATCATTTGTCCACCGCGGAAAGAGGGGGATGGAAGGGGGCATTTGACGATCTATAAAACATAATATTTTAACTACCGGGATAGTTTAAACTTTCAAACCTCAGTAACTAATTTATATAATTATCGCCATTATCGATAGCCTAACAATTATTATGCTTACACCAAATTATCAATGTGGTTTTCATTAAAGCCAAATAGGATGTAACATAAACATAAGATTGTGTCTAAAAGTTTCACACAAATATTTAAATCTCTTTTCTGCAAAACCAAAAACTATAAATTCGTAGAAAACATTTTACAGGCTGACTTCCTAAATGATAAAAGCCATAGGAACATTATTAAGATTCTTTTGTCATGAAAATCTGAACAATAGTTTAATTAAAAAATAGGGTGACCTGGCGGTGTAGGGGTAAGGTGTCAGACTTCTGTGCTGGGGGTCCGAGGTTCAATCCTCGTTCCCGGCACAGATTTATCTTATTGCCAAACCCTTCCTTCACCTCTGACAAGACGTGTATTAATCACAACTTGTGAATGTGTGGAATGCCCAGGCCTCCACCGTGGTTCGGATCCCACGTTAAACTGTAGGTCCTCCATTTCATCTCACAATCACCCTACCATTGCACATTAGCGTAAGTGCGTACAACTGAACGGGTAGTAAGACGCGGTGCTAATAATAATAATAATAATAATAATAATAATAATAATAATAATAATAATAATAATAAAAACAGCTTTGGTAATTATTTATTTACGAGGAAATTAGCTGTCGAATTTTCATGGGAAGAGCACTAAAAAAAATGTGGTCAATATTGATCACCTTTACTACCATATTATTAGTGTTATTTTATGGGTAATAATATATATCATTAGTAACATCTGCGGCTCATATGACAAGGCGTATGAATACGTGAAAGTAGATCTAGTAATTTTCTAGCTTTCTTTATATGAAAATTGGATTGTTTTGTGAATGCAATTTGGTAACTAATTATTATATGGCTAACATTTTAATTTAAGGTGTTTTGCTTACTATTATGCTCTGTAGTAGTGGTTGAAAAATCTAATAATATTACTACTGTGACATATTCTTGTAAATTAAATCTATAATAATCATTCATTCTAAATAAAGCTCTATGTGGATGCTAGAAATGATAGAAGTGGTTGTGTAGAGTACTTAACTATTTCATTCTAGATTCCAACCAACATTTGCTTTATCAGTTTAGTTTAAAACGTAAGCTTGGATTACTAAAAGGCTTAACATAAACTGTGCCCGCTTTAACTCTAAATAACTTTTGTTTGCCAACATTTTCAATAATCTCGACTTGGTTATTACACTTAAAAATAATATCCTATATGTATTTATTTTTGTATTGACTTATTTCATTAAAAAATATGTGTAAAGAGTGATATTTTAATTTTGTGAGTCCATATTTTAATAAAATGCTAGATATTTCTATTTAATTGTGTAAAATACTCACTACAAAGCCGACATGCTTGTGTGCCTCACAACAAAATAGAATTTAAAGCAATTTAAAGTTATTTTAAGCGTGATTTTATATATATTTTAAATGCAGAAACATTAAGGGTTTTAAGATTAAAAGAGCATGTATGACTCGGTGTTTGGATGTTGTTGAAGGAAGTGTGGAGAAAGTTAGTGAGGATGGATTAAGTACAAAGCTGTTGTTTTTTGAACTATATTCACAGTTTCTTGCCTACCCCGTAAGGGACCAATGTTATTAGGTATATATGTATTATGCATGTGTGTAGGTATGTACGTACATATGTATATGACTTGTTTTTTGTTTGTGACTATCCTTTTGAGGGGCAGGATGGGGAAAGGGGATTATAGTATTGAGGATGTATTGAATATATAATCTACATTTACCAGTACAGGCTTACGACTTGACATTCAACAGACCGCCCTACACTTTAAATGAAAAAAAAACAAAACCTTTCATACGTTTTACCTGAGTCCACTTACATTATTGAAATCGCTGCCCTTAGCTACAACAACAAAAACTCTAGAAAGCTAAATTTACAGGTATTTGATATTAATCATCCGCCTCGCTGGCGTAGTTATCTAACTCACTAGTTTCGTGTTGAGCTAGACTGCTGAGGACAGGGATATTGAGGTTCGAATCTCGCTCGGGGGAATTGGAAGGGGGTTCGTAAATGGTTTTCCACCCTACCTCCACGCAAATGTGGGTTCACTTCCTATATATTCAACCTTACCAATTCTTAACCCATTAGCCTAATTAGTACTAAAGTGTATAACCGGACGGGTAGTAAGACGCGATGCTAAATAATTAAAATATTAATCAATTTTCCTTGTCCTCCAGCGATTAGGACCTGTTGTAGCTTCATATGCCTTATAATCTAACTTAAGACTAGGACAGGCACAAAATCCAGTCCCGGCCGTTAATCCATCAATGTGAACGGGGAATTACACATTTTGCCAACGATAAATTATTTGGCCATGCTGGGAATCGGACCCGAGACCCTTAGTTCGGTAGGAAGACCGACTGAGCTAAGATGTCGGATTTATTTTTATTTATTATCTTCTCTCAAAAGTAACAGCTTCAGATCAAATTACTTGACACATGTACATATGAAAGTGGTAACTATCAGATAACGTTATTCATACCAGATTCCTCGTATAGATATTCGAACTGAAGGTATAGTGTCTTACAATGGATATAATATCTGAGGGAAATGCACGGCTACTATTAGGAAACCTCGTTTTCATTCTCTTGTGTTTGTGAGGTCAATCTTCTTTTATTATTATTAGCACCGCGTCTTACTACCCGTTCGAGTTATACGCACTTACGCTAATGTGTAATGGTAGGGTGATTGTGTGGGATGCAAGGCCTCCACCGTGGTTCGGATCCCACGTTAAACTGTAGGTCTTCATTTCATCTCACAATCAACCCTACCATTGCACATTAGCGTAAGAGCGTACAACCCGAACGGGTAGTAAGACGCGGTGCTTATAATAATAAAATAATAATACTAAAACAATTTTAATATATTAATACATCAAGGAATGTTATATAAAGTTGTCACTTTTGATAGATATTATCAATACTTATATAATAATACAAATAATATAGTAAAATATTATCATTGTTGGCGGCGAAGAAATATGTTTGAAGTTTCTCTACCGTTCTTCCAACTAAAATCGGGGTCTTATGATGAGCCGTGCCAACTCCTGGATTGTGTTTAGAAAGTGCGCGTTAGCTTAAACTTTCTCTCCCTTCTCACATAAAGAATATAACTATATTTTTTCATCATAAACAAACACTAAAAACACATTTCTGAATCTCAATTACTGTATCTCTTTTTCCCTTAATTTCAAGGGACTTTTAAAAACGCTTATAACCATAACTAGAATATACCGGAGAGAGTATTTTTCTTAAGTTCGGATATTAATTTGTAGCTCTAACCATTGCTGAAGTGATTTCTTTCGAATCCACTCATCCAATCTCGGGCATCGTCTCAAGAGAAGAAATATCTTTACGGCCCAAAGAGGAAGATTAAACAACAATTTGCGAAGGAAGAAAAACGACTACTCCCCCCACTCTTTCACTTTTATAGCATCTGGAACTTTTTAGCTTCTTTTTTTTTTTTTAGTTACTGTACACTTGCAGGCGAGCTTGTTTCCTCATTCGATTTGCTACGGTACAGACTGTTTTTGTTTAGGGAAAATTTCTCTAGTTTTTTGTTATTATTCATCTTTTGGATTTAGGGCGGCTCGTCACTTCATTTTGCGATACAAACCAGTTGTGTGCCGGGATCACGATCAACTTAACGTTAACTTGAAGTTAACTTAACGTAACTTAACGTAAAGGACCTCCTCGTGTGTTTAAATGGAGGCGATCACGATGCAGTTAACTTAACATTGACTTGCAGTTTAATTAACGTAAGAGATGTTCTGGGAGGTCTTTTACTTTAAGTGAACGTTACTTGAAGGGTATCACGTGATCTAGCCAGCCAATCATTATGCGAGTGACGTCAACAGGGTTATTTAGTAATTCATTTGTTGGTATTATGACCAATGTTTACTCTTTAGCTTAAGTTAAGACATTTAAACAAAATAATTAAACTAAAATAGGAAAGCTAAATTTATCAAAAAAGTTTTGTTATAGATATTTATTATATCGATTGAAAACTGTAAACATTCACAGATCATCACTGTAAAAATAGTACAAATCACAGATCATACTCGAGAATGAAGATGTTTGGCTCGAGTTGTTACCTTAAGTTACGTGAATCGTGATCACACATACGTTAAGTTAACTTTAAGTGAACGTTACGTTAAGTTGACGTTAAATTGATCGTGATCCCAGCATTACGATATGACACATACTCATTTGTAAGCATCATTTACAGAAGAGTTATATATCATTTAATATATTGAAATATATTTCATGCTCAAATGCCTCAAATTATCTAATGTTTCTCCGCTGCACCAGGCGTCAACTCTCGCAATAGATTGGACTGCCGATGACGCGAAGTTCGGGATTTGAATCCCGATTGGGTAGACTGAGTTTTTTTTTTCTTTCCTAAATGATTTTACACACTCTACGAAAATTTGGGTACACTTCCTTTAAATTATACCTTACTTATCTCTCAACACATTAACGTAATTATTACACATGCGTATAACCCGAACGTTCTGCTAAAAAACTGTTGTCTTAGTAATTTATTCGTTTATATTTTTTTATACATGCAAACACTTCAGATAAAATAATCTAACTGCATTTTCAAGAATGTATGATTTTCTACAGTTAGCTTACTACACCGAGATCGAGGTTCGAATCTTGGCCAGATGTAAAAAGGGTGATTCTCCACTTGTGATTGTTCCATGAAGTCTACCTAAACCCTCTCTTAAACTAACGCGAATGCACTTCCTTTAAATAACCTTTCTTAGAATACGCTGCCAATAATAACTTATAGTGCCTAACTTAAAACTTTAACAAATACGCTATAATCTTTGACTCTTAGCTGCAAATACTATGAACCTCAATACACATACAGTAGCCTCATGGCTTTTTGGTGCTGGCTGACAGTTCACAGCTGACATCTGACAGTCAACATTTAGGTATATACCTAAATTTTGACTGTCAGAAGTGACAGCTGCTAAACACATGTTTTTTGCAGATCATATGGTTCGGCGTAGGGATATAATAATTTGGTCCGGTAGCTTTTCAAAGCCGTCAGCTGTCAGTCAGCACCAAAGAAGCCATGGGGCTACTGTAGAAGTGTTTAAGTTTGATAGTATCGAAGTGTTTTGTTTTTGTTTGTTTGTAAGTATTGAAGCTTGTTTGTTCCAATGAAACGCATTGCTCCTGGTGAGGCTAAGGAGATGACTTACCAAAGTATTTTGTTCCTGAGAGGGAAAACAACGCGCATGTTTGTGACTTTTTATTTGATAATTCCGTGTGTGCTTCTATTGATATTCTTTTTTTTTTATCTTCCTGAACAGACAAACAAAGGAGCCGGCAGGAAACTAGGAATAAAGCGGGATGGTTTTATTCGTTTCTCGTAAACATCAGCTACAGATACGCGTTTTATTGGATATTTGCTTGTAATATCAGTTTTTTCAACATAAAATTACATATATATATATATAAATCTTCAGGGGTGGCCAAACTCCAGATTATGAGAGCTATTTTTTAATTATTTTTTTAAAAGTGATATACCTAGCTTAAAAATTTTCCGTATCCCTTGTGGGCTGTTATTGTAACGTGTACAGAAGCATTGCTATCACACCTGTGTACAAATGGAAGCGAGGTATTTAGATTGGATTCATAATTTAAATACAAGCAAATTTAAATATAATAATCTTACTAAAATTGAACTTCTTTTAATGCAATAAACTACATAAACTATTCATTCTATGGTAGTCGAATATTAAAATATAAACCTAGTGCGAAATATTTACAGATAGGAATGGCATTCACTTGAGTCTACAATAATTATTTTTTTAGATGTTTGTTCAGTAACTTGTCGTTCTTTTCCAATGCAACTCCAAATATGTTCATCTGTGACTCTATGAGTCTGCCTATATATTTATTTTTCAACACCTTCATCGTTAAAAATGATGACAAACGTGGGGATAACCGAACGTTTTCACACGAAACAATTGATAATTCTCTTTCGAGACAAGAGATCACACATAAACCGAATTGAGACAAGTTGGAAAGCTATCAGCTCCATTTCTAATTAATTCCATCTTTCTGAAAATGTTGCGTTGATTCATCTGTACCAGGTTTAAATGCCATTGTCTATTAAAGGAGTTGAAACGCGCATTTAGCTCAACTGACGATAAAACTCTGCTCTCAAGGTGGACTTAATTTCAATATGATTTTTGTCAAGAGTAAGCCTCGTGATTGCGTTCGTTATGCAGCTTATCTTTCAAACAGGGTAAATGTTTAACGTCTCCTTGACTGAGGTTCTTCTCCCTGACTTCAAGTATTTTTGCCAAACACCAGTATATCAGCCATCATCTCTCCTTAATCCTTGTTCGGGCTCTGGAGCGGGTGGTTCAGTCCATTGCGTTTTTCTCTGGAGTTAAACATAGAATCCTACACTTACTCAAGATATTAACATTACTATTATACGCAGTAGCAGTAGTTCGTTGAAATAATGTACTCGTCCTTTGTTCAACCAACGTACTTTTGTTTGGACCAGGTTATCATATGCTGGCAATTCAGTTCTTCTTGCCAAGGCGCAGTCATGAACCAGTCGAGAGATTGATGAGTTAATTTTAAGGGTGTTAACATGGGGGAGCACTGAAAGCCTTGCAGCTGTTTAGAAACTCTGGATTATTTACGAAGTGGTTTAATATTTCCTAAAATGGTTTTCAACAAAATTTAGGCTTAAGTTTTGACCACTTAAAAAGTTTAAACTTTAAATCTAAAGTTTAAAAAAAAAGACTGGTAGCTTAAATATAACAACCATGCATATGCTTCAAATTTTCTTCTTGTCTGGATTTTCTCAAATCTAAAATTTCACAAACAGCTTATTTTATGATAGAAATGGTGCAAGGGTTTTTAATTATGTTGTCCCTTTTATTACTATATTCTTTCATTTACTCATTAAATTTTACCTTCAAAATAAGGGGCTTGTTTTGAGTGCCGCTTACAGTAGTATTGACCTGTATATTTTCATTTTCAACACTTTGAGTTTCCGTGCCAATCTCCATTTTTCAATTAAAAACACCCACACAAAGTGAAAACAAGATGAAGTTGTTTACATTTTACGACGTTAAAAGTTTAAACAAACGTGGCAGTGCAAACTGGAAGACAAGCTAGATTTTTTTTTTCTTTTTAGCGCGCTGCGTCTTAGTATTACGCAGTTCAAGTATTACGTAAGCACCTTAGGGGGGAGGGGGTTCGAGCTTTGCTTATTTTTTCTGACAGGGGGGAAGAGGGTCAGAACAATGCTTACGTAAGACAAAGAAAGACGTGCAAAATTGAGGGAGGGCGCATCGCAAGCCGCTTGGACTTTGGGCAGCAATGAAGATGCTGAGTGGCTAAACGAGGAAGAAATGGAGAAGCCTATAGAAGTAATCCAAAGCCTGAGTGAACTAGACACTCCCCCCCCCCAAATAGAAACATAATAATTGAAAGTGTTGAGACGTGGATTCAAGGACCTTGGTAATCGGATTAAGTGGAATTTAGGGTGTTTTTCTATAAATATAATATTCGTGTATTTACTAATAACACTTTTTTTATGACTTCAATTAAAAGTAAGTAAATTAAACGTTTATAATTTTACCTGTTCAATAAATTTAAATTCATTGTATTCCAGTGTTAACTGTCAGTTATTTCGCAATATTGATTTACACCTCTAATTTAATAATTACCAGCAATTAATCAATTGCATGAATTTTTAATATTCTTTTTATCATCGCGTCCTACAACCTGTTCAGGCTAGAGGCAAAATTGCATGAAAAAAAAAAAGAATGGTTATTCCTGTGAACAAATGAAAAAATAAGTAGACAAAGAGAGAGAGAGAGTGATGGCATGTGTAGGAATTTCTTCCTAAGAGAGGAGGGGGGTTTAAGGTAATTGTTAGAGCCCCTTAAAAATGGTGAGACGCGATAAAGCGAAAAGTGCCATACAAAGATAGAATCAAGTACTTTTTACTTTGATAGTTTTTAGATATGATTTACAATGTTTTTTGAAAAGCGAAAGAGAACGAAATTATCTTGTTACATGAAATCCTCCTATAAAACAAAATAACGCCGCTTTTACAACAAAAAAAAATCTTTAAATAAACACGACGTTAAGAAGAAATTAAGCATAAATTTTGACCATGCTGTGTAATTTGATTAATATTTCGTTGTAGTGTAAGCTAACTTTGGGCTATAAAATTGTCAAATATGCAGACAAACTTGACAAAAAATGTTAAAACATTATAACGTTTCAATCATAAATTTTAAATTTGTATACATTGTCTCGATATGTAAATAATACTTAAACACCTCAGATAACATGTAATTTTGAATAAACACCGAAAAGTGAGCTTTTAAAAAAAACGAAATTTAACTAAAAATAAAACAATTTTTACGGGGCTCTAGTAATTGTTCTTTATAATTATTCATCTACACAGTATATATATTTATATATATATATATATATATATATATTATATTATGCCTTAGATTAACCTATACACCTACTTCTATTATGCATATGTGGAAACAGCATTGAAAGGTCATATGAGTATAATCATTCTCATTGCCCTTCTGATATTCATTTTCCTTGGTCTGACGTGTAAGTCCGTGGTGCTACCGATTTGTTTATCTGTATAAGATGCTTGCTATTATTCTACCATTATCATACATGAACAAATTATGGTCGAATTCGAATTTTAGCTAATAAATCTAATATCATTTTCAAATATATATTTATTCATCTCAACTTTTTTAAAAGAGAGACTGAACAATAATTCTTATGAAATGCTATTATACGACAAGACCACTTTTCTCCTTGCCTTACAAAGTCTTTATGTCAAATACATTCCCGTTAAAATGAGGACCTTAACTCGAGATGACAATTTTTTTTTTTAGAGTATTCCATCAGGTTTTTTTTTTAAACTTGTGTATTGATGGCGCCCTACTGTTATATCGTCTCTTGTAGGAAAAGGAATTACGCCGTCGGATCCAGGCTCACACACACACACACACACACACACACACACACACACACACACACACACACACACACACATCACACACAATACACATTCCCTCTCGTGTCCTATTATCACGGCAAATAAAAGCTTTATTCGCTCTTTGAGTTTGTGTATGTAAAGAGCTGTGTCGTACCGTGTGTAAATTGTACAAATTGAAATTTCTCACTTTCAGTGTGGGTGGGGCCTAACTGATGAGTCCCCCCCCCCCCACACACACACTTTCAATAAACATTGTTTGACAGAACGACGGCGAGGGTCTCTTACATTCATTGCACACTGGGAATGTGTGTTATTGTCGTTTGTAAGAACATTCACATTGGTAGTAGCTCTTTTTTCTTTTCATTTGATTTTAGAATACGTGATTTTTTTTAAAACCAGACATTTAAAGAAGTGTGATGTAATTTTAAAATTTAATTTCGTTCTTGGTAAGTCATATTGATCATATTTCGGTATTTATAATAAAAAAATATAGTTAATAAAATAAAAGAGTTTTGTATCTGTGAGTCTATCTTGAGCGTCCCGCGATATGTATCAAAATTGGTAACCCCCGTGCACGAAAATGTGTACCTTGAAGTCGGGATTTTAAAATTTGGATTATATATTTTAAATTAACTAAAAACTATGTCGGATGAGATAAAACGAAGAGCTTTTTTTCTGTTCTTTTGAAGAAAATAAAAGTGTTGCCCCCTCCTGGGTAACCACGTAATGGATTACAACGCTGGGTACCTCTGCTAGGAGGGACTAGTAATAATAAATTATATAAATATAATAATAATATATAATATAATAATAATAATAATAATATTAATTCTGACAAGTAGGCCTAATCGAAATTAAAATAATATTTTAACTACCTCAATATGCTGCAAATTTTGTTATGGTATCTTATGTTAACATCATTACATGTGATTTTTTTGAAACCTAAAGATATTTTAATATTTAATTTTGGATGATTCTTTTGAAACATATATTATTTGGAACATAAGCCCAATATATTACTACAGCTTATGGAGGATTTTTTTTCTATATTCTATTTAGTTACGGAACACTGTTTAGTCTTAGTTAAAACATATGATTTTAAGTACTTTGATCTACTTAAAGTCACTCGCACATATACCAAAGGTTAGGGTTATCTAGTTTGCTTTTTCGGTGACGGGGATCCTGGGGCTCGAATCCCAACGGGTGTATTTAGAATGTATTTTTCCAATGGATTTATCAGAATTAATACAAGCAAATGCAGGTGCATTTACTCTAAAATTATCTTTTATCTAAAAATCACACTAGCATATTTAAAATTCTTGTACCCCAGATGGATATTAAGAAGTGGAAGTGAAAAATAAAGTTATTAGTTATAAGAATTCAATAGGCTCGTTTCTCCTAGGAGCGCTATTTACTTGAAGCAAAATGGCACATATTGCGGTACTTTTTACGGGAGTAGTAGCTCTGATTCTTCAATACGTTATTTAGAATTAGTTAATTTCTTTAATTCGAAATGGGGGGGTGGGGGGATGGGGCTAATGCTCTAGATCTTGGTCATTCGACCTTCTCTTACCTCTGTTCTCTTGGCGTATGGAGGAACTTATGTCTGAGGTTGGGCACCATTAACGTACATTTCACTATCCCCAGATGTTAGGATGACACGTGAGAATGATGGTGGTGGAAAGCAGAGAGGACCTACAGTTTAACGTGGGCTCCGAACCACGGTGGGGGGGTTCTGGAATTCCAACACATTCACAAAGAGTGAAAGCACACACTTTGCCAGAGGTGGAGGAAGGGTTTGGTAATCAGATAAATCTGTGCCGGGACCGGGATTTGAGCCCCAGACCCCTAACACAGAAGTCTCACACCTTACCCCTGGACCGCCAAGTCCCCTCTTAGTTAAAAATGTAATGTAGCATAGATTCCTGTTGGTACTTTCGTCTCCACTTTGGCGTGAACTTATATTTGCAACAACAAACCGCTTCTTAATATTGCTGTTACAGATGAACCTCTGCACGGCATTTCATTCCTCAAGTAGACGGCCTTAAATTATTAGTTGAGTACAGTTTGACTTTAGATAGGAAGGACTTTTTTTTACTGTTTAAAAGTTGCTAAAACAATTTTCATGTGATCTGCACCGGTAACGTCACTATACTATAAAGCCACGTGACTGACTGACTGACTCACTCATCACTGACATTAATGTTTACCCACTTCCAGGTGAGCTAGAAACTTGAAATTTGGCGAACTTATATCTTCTATCATGTAACTGACGGGGAAATTCCCAAAAAGTTGAAAAAATTAATTTTTAACCCCGAAAAAAATTCGAAATGGCGGAGCAACTTAAAAGTAGGTGCAGACCTTTCTTTGGAGGTCTTTTGTGGCTAAACGATAGCACCTATCAAAAAACGGATTGCACCAGCAGCTAGATATTTGATTTTAAGTTAATTTTACCCATTTTCTACTTTTTTTTTTTTCTGACACACTTATGGGACAGCTAGACTCATAAAATTGTAAAAATAAATCAACGTTCAAAACAACGCTGGAATTACATTAGTTTACACACACTGGGGATTTGGGGGCGGAGCCCACAACTAGCAAAGTGAGTTTAATATATATATATATATATTAATCGATACCAAAGAAATAATACTGATAAAAGTAAATTGTTACTATTGAGTGAAAGCAAATACGTTTGTATTTTCGTACAGATCCTCCTAACCAGAATCCTACTCGAGCTAACAAACTATCCAACACAGAAGAGGTTGTTTTGTTGCAGTCGCCATTCTGGTAAAACACTCGCGACGTTGCTTTGTCGCACAACTGCGGAAGGGTCGTGTGGTTTTCCCGACGTCACGCTCGTGTGTATGAGGAAGTCCTCTTCCTCTCTGAGATGGCGAAGTGGGGTTAAAGGGGAGGGTGAGGGAGATGAAAGCGCCAAACTTTGTTTATGCTGCCTTCGTCTTCCCGCCATTCGCTTTTAAATTGAGGTTTCTTATTCCCCCTCCCCCCTAGTACTTCTGGGGTAATAAAGAGGTAAGGCTTTTTTTTTTTAAGTGGAAGAAGGACGGGGGGGGGGGGGGAGGCCAAATATTTCTAAATTTTAAATGCAATATGTGAAATTTATCTTGGCGCAGGTTGCCTGTCGTGTGTGTGTGTGCGTGTGTGCGTGTGTGCGTGTGACGTGGACGGGGCACCGGGTCGCGAGCCCCTCGGTGCTTCACGTCGAGCTACGACTTCAATAACGTTTTATACCGGCCATTTACCGGTTCTATATGGAATTTATAAAGCTTCGATATTTAACCAATATATTAGCTCCTCGATGTAGCCTACTCTATTGGGGGCAGGGGGTAAAAGATGGTGGACGTGACTTGAATAGCTTGAAATACGACTGCGACTATTGCGCGAAAGAGGGGGATTTACTTGTCCGGGTCGATTCCAAATCGGAAGAGAAAGTTTTTTTTTTGTGTGTGTGTGTGTGAAAGAAATCAACTTTTATTTTTCATCCCCCTTCCCGCAATTTTCTCTTTAAGATATAGGTTATATGTCATTGTTTGGAAACTGTGGAGTTCAAATTGTTTTTTTTTTCGGAGACTTACGTTTTAGATCTCTTTTTGGATCTTTCCGGTTGAACGTTTGTAGACATTTATAGTGTTTTTTTTTTCTCCTTTGGATCAAATCAACGGACTCGAACCGTCGTGGTCGGTCGGATGGGTGGAATTCTATCCGGGAGGTATCCCCTACTCTCTCTACTGGGAACTCCCCTCGCACTGGGTTTGTTCATCTCATCTCCAGACGAATGCTGATTCATTTCCTTGACAGTTGCTTTCGTTCTGTTTGAGTAGATTTTTAAGATACCAAATACAAGCAAGTAAATAACACATTTATTAAACAATAAAATGTTTAGATTTATATTCAGGAGGCGAAGATCGAAATGGTACTCGCGTTTTATATATAATTATTTACAAACTTCCATTTTTATGATTTTTTTTAATTTACACTTTTAAATATTGAGATCTGCTAACGATAGCTGAGGTCCTAGACTATTAAGCTAATTCAAACAATAGTTATTATATTAGAAGCATGGAGATCAGCACGCAGGGAGTGAACTGTTTTAATTAGAATTACAGTAGTTTCATAGTCTCGGACATAAGTCCATAGGATTTAGAATAGCAAGGTAGTTTTTTATAAACAAACTTTTATACAAATCCTCTAAAGATAGAATCATTGTCAAATTTAAATTTCTCATTTTCCACTAGTTTGGAATCAAACTCAGACCTTCCAAAGTGTTATCTCATGAGACATTTGATTCATAAAAAGAAAAAAGTGTGCTTTTGTATTCTCGTATTGACGAATCGTCTAGGACTTTGGTAAAGATCGTTGATGTTGTGCTCTTAGGGGATGGTCATCCTCTCCGCCCCCCCCCCACCCCCTCTCACTATCACCTCTTTTCCGAGAGAGACTTGGGTTCGAATCCTTGGGGGATGGCGAAAACTTTGTATTGGAACTGTGTGTAAGTAGGCGGGAATCAAGGGTCCTTAGTTAACATTAAAGTCCCTGTTACACTAGGCTGGTCTACCAGCCGCCCAGCAGCGTAGTGTGAAATAAAAACAGCGGGTGACTTACCAGCGGCTTTTGAAGTACAGCATATTCAACTATAGCAGCCACCGGCCCGTTACTTCACCCACTCACATCTGCTAGCAGCCCATCGCCAGCCAGCCAATATGAACCTCTAGTTGCTGGATGAACGCAGCAGCCGGTTGAAACTTCACTTGATTGACTGCGTTTGCGTCTTCATATTGTGCGTAGGGTTCTACGACGAAAGAATTAAAGTGGTCTGAGAATCAAATTATGCGGGTTTTTTTTTAATGTCTACCATAAATATGAGTGCTTGTGAACGCCTCATACAGTGTGCACTTCTAAAGGTATGAGAAGAGCACCTCTTTCCACTTTCGTTTCTTATTTTCTCTCTCCAGCAACATTTATTTGCTCATTTCTTTCATTCCCACCCTTAACGATCCAAACAGCTCTTGCTATGGGCCCAAAAATACTTTGTATACTACAGGACGCACTAAAACTGAAAATCACCTTGTGATACCTTGTGATTGCCAGCCGCTGTTAGTGCCAGCGATGAGTAGACAAGTGTGAACCCTTAGCAGCCGCTGTTAGTGCCAGCTATGAGTAGACAAGTGTGAACCCTTACCAGCAGCTGTTAGTTCCAGCTATGAGTAGACAAGTGTGAACCCTTAGCAGCCGCTGTTAGTTCCAGCTATGAGTAGACAAGTGTGAACCCTTAGCAGCCGCTGTTAGTTCCAGCTATGAGTAGACAAGTGTGAACCCTTAGCAGTTTCTGTTAGTTCCAGCTATGAGTAGACAAGTGTGAACCCTTAGCAGCCGCTGTTAGTTCCAGCTATGAGTAGACAAGTGTGAACCCTTAGCAGTTGCTGCTTCTGCTTTCTGTTGCTGGAAGCAGCGCATGTTACACCAGCCCAGTGTGACCCCAAAATCTAAAAACCTCATTCGGAGCGCCTGTAAAAAAAATCTATAGTAATAAGAAATTTTTTTTATCTTTTTAAGACAAAGAAATTGTGGTGTTAATTCACTTTCATTCTAAGTTTACAAATGTTCTGCAAATTTTTTACAACGCTTATGATAAAAACAAGAAAGTAGGCCATCCCACGACGATAAAAAGTGTCGCCCTTTTGAATTATCTCCCAAACTCTTGGTTAATGGCGTTGAAACTTATCTCTTTTTATATACATACATACATATATATAATATTAATACGGTGGAAGGAAATGGCCGCAATCTTCATTTGTATGTGTGTTTTTGCCTTTCGGCTAAGAAGAGTTACACGGTTAGACAAAGAGACGGGATGTAGATAGGTACAGTTTATGGTTTTAATGTCGCGGAACGTAACGTTTTTTTTGTTTTTTTATTTAGCTCCCGGGCCAAACTTTTGGAACGTCTTTCTCTGGAGCTGTTCTTATTTATATGGGAGTAAGTTGAAGGATAATTTATTCTCTCTTTCTCTCTCTCTCTCTCTCTTGTTTCCTAGGGTCCTCTTAGTTCTTCTTTCTCTCACTGATGACTCTCGAGTGGGACGAACATTTAAATGAGGACTTATAGACCCTCATCCTAGATCTCTGAGCTCGTAATGACCTGATTTTTTTTAAAAGTCCCGCACCTTGTTAGCCCCACCCTGGTCCCGTGGAAAAGAGGGGGGGGGGGGGAGGGATTCTTCTGAGCCACTTGAAGATATTTTATTTTTTAAGTTCCGTTTGTTCGTGGATCCGCTCGATTAATTTGATCCACTGTTATAGGGGCGAAGCTCTCGAGTACTCTGCCCATTTGAATACATTTCAGGATCTTTAGGAGGGACACTACTTTTCTCATCGGTTTACTTTGGGAATGGCTATTTTAATGTGATGTGGCTTAGGCTCTGAAATCTTAAACTTATCTCAAAGGGCCTTCCCCCCCCTTTATCTTCTTGATTTGCATTTTTTTTGGTCTCCAGCACATTTAAAATGTAATAGTTGTATGTTAAATACGTTTTAACTTTTTTTTCTTTTTTTTTAGAAATACAGCCTCTACACTTTCTGCATTTAAATACTTGCTAGATTTTCGAATATTTTCTCTTACTCTAAATTCTATAATACATTTCTTATTATTAAGATAGTTTCTTTCATCGTTTTAACTTGGTTAACAATAGACTAGCAACAATATATTAAGATTAACTGTTATTCTTATTTTCGAAATAGTTTCTATTAATTGCCACTTTAGCTACGGACTACGTTGTATTTCTTTTTCTGAGAAGCAAATCTCTCAAATAAAACAGATATAAAATCCAGTAAATACAGTAGGGCCCCGATATCCGCGGGTAGTACGTTCCTAGGTCTACCGCGGATAGTACCGAACTATTATGTAACGGGATATTCATGTAACATACATAACATACGGTAACGTTTAATTGATAAATTATCCACAGTAAGACATTACCAACATTAAATAAGGTACATAATAACAACGTGTACTGCACACCACAGTGTAATTACTATTCTACATTCTTCTTGTTGTGACGATCATTGATGATGGTGATATGATAGTACTATGCCCAAGACGAGGAGATGAAGTGGGTGATGATGGTGATATGATAGCACTATGCCCAAGACTAGGAGATGAAGTGGGGTGATGATGGTGATATGATAGCAATATGCCCAAGACGAGGAGATGAAGTGGGTTGATGGTGGTGATATGATAGCAATATGCCCAAGACGAGGAGATGAAGTGGGGTGATGATGGTGATATGATAGACTATGCCCAAGACGAGGAGATGAAGTGGGGTGATGATGGTGATATGATAGCACTATGCCCAAGACTAGGAGATGAAGTGGGTGATGATGGTGATATGATAGCAATATGCCCAAGACGAGGAGATGAAGTGGGTTGATGGTGGTGATATGATAGCAATATGTCCAAGATGAGGAGATGAAGTGGGGTGATGATGGTGATATGATAGCACTATGCCCAAGACGAGGAGATGAAGTGGGGTGATGATGGTGATATGATAGCACTATGTCCAAGATGAGGAGATGAAGTGGGTTGATGATGGTGATATGATAGCAATATGTCCAAGACGAGGAGATGAAGTGGGGTGATGATGGTGATATGATAGTACTATGCCCAAGATGAGGAGATGAAGTGGGGTGATGATGGTGATATGATAGCACTATGCCCAAGACGAGGAGATGAAGTGGGTGATGATGGTGATATGATAGCACTATGCCAAGATGAGGAGATGAAGTGGGGTGATGGTGGTGATATGATAGCACTATACCCAAGACGTAGGAGATGAAGTGGGGTGATGATGGTGAAGTCCTTGTGACTTATAACCCATTTATTCCTTTAATTAAAAATAAATAAAATTAGACAATGGTAAACCGTGGATAGCTGACACCGCGGATACTGAATCAGCGGATACGGAGGCCATACTTTATATCGTCTTCGATTATCTATAAAGGAGGAACCCTTGTGGCCTATACTCCACCACTGCCTTCCCTTCAGAATTGGTATTGCTAACACACTGTGTTAAAGCTCAATAAAGTTTGAAATGTTATTTTGAAAATATAGCTCAGCTTTTAATTATGCATCACTTAATATGTTATTGATTTACTCATATGTTATTGATTGACCCACATTACCCGCATCGATGATTGCGTGGTCTAACGTGTCACACTCGTGTTGGACTTAATTTCTGGTGACGGGGAGATCGGGGTTTGAATCCCGGCTGGGTGTACTGTGGTTGGGATTTTCCTAAATGGTTTCCCACTCTCCCTCCGCTTAAATGCGGGTACATTTCCTTTAAAAAATTCTACCTTACTCATCCCTACCATTAGCATAACTAATAGGTGACCTGGTGGTCTAGGGGTAAGGTGTCAGACTTCTGTGCTGGGGGTCCGGGGTTCAATCCTCGGTCCTGGCAAGATTTATCTGTTTGCCAAACCCTTCCTTCACCTCTGACAAGACGTGTATTAATCACAACTTGTGAATGTGAGGAATGTCAGGCCTCCACCGTGGTTCGGATTCCACGTTAAACTGTAGGTCCTCCATTTCATCTCACAATCACCCTACCATTACACATTCGCGTTAGTACGTAGAACCCGAATGGGCAGTAAGACGCGGTGCTAATAATATAATAATAACAATAATAATAATAATCATTATTATTATTATTTTTATTATTATAGCATAGCTAATGATGATGATGATAATGAAGAAAATTCGAACGAGTTCTAATACTCGGTAGAAAAAAACAACTTATTTTGTTGCTTGTAGACCTTTGTTTATTTGTTCCCTTTAGTCAGAAAGTTTGGTTCGGTGTTGTTTGGTTTATATCGGTTGTTTTTGGCTAAGTATTAAAGTTTGCTCTACATGACAATGGTTCGGTAAATTTATGTATAAATTTGGTTTGGTTAGGTTGTAGTTTCAGAGTATAATTTATGACTAGGCAAACCTACCGACGGCAACATTTACTTAACATCATCATCACCACCACCAAGACCAATAACAGAATTACTGCCCAATCACTGTTCTTGACACACCTGTCTACAAACATAAATCTAAACGTTTGCTGTTTGTAAACTAATACTTTAAGATCTAAGATATTGTTGGAGCAAGTAAGATAAAGTATGTCCTGGAAGGCTTGTTTTTAAGGTGCGGCCGAAGGGAGCGCGAATAATTTTACAGTTTTGATAGCATTACATTTTTTTTTTTTGGCCAAAATAAATCCAATATTTCTCCAGTAGCAACATAGAGTTTAGTTTTCTACACATGTTAATATCAACAGACCTTGAATATATATCAAGGGTTGTCCTAGGAATTTTGTCAAAACTTTTAAATAAAAGAAAAAGTTTTGACAAAATTACAGGACACCCTTGACATATATTCAAGATCTTTGATATTACATGTGCAGAAAACTAAATTTTATGTTGCTATGGAGAAATATTTGATTTATTTTGGCCAAAAATTTCTAATTCTATAAAAAAACTGTAAAAACACTTGCGCTCCCTTCGGCCGCACCTTAACTCAAAAAGTTAGATCCCCAGAAAACTGCTTTATTTTTACATCGTTATTTCCCTATTATTCTTTAGGTAGATGCAAGTTGTTTTTCTTAAAACTCTCTTTTCATGCTGTTCACCGTGGCTGCTAAAGGACTTCGCCTGTTGAGGGCAGCACTGTTGCCAATTACTGCGAGATACTTATCTACGGCACTCAAGCTTAATTTCATCTAACCTGCTTCTGTGGCCGCATGGTCTAAGACGTCAGTCTCGTGTTGGACATACTGCCGATGAACGGGAATTGGAGTTGGAATTCATGTCGTGTGCACTGAAGGTTGTTTTTCCCACTTTCCCTTCACGCAAATGCGGGTATACTTCCTCTAAAATTAAACCTTACTAATTTCCTGACTCATTAGCCTAATTAGTACCTATGCAAACAAGCTGAACAATGGTGATGTAAGATATGCGTGTAAATATATATATGACTTATAATTTAAATTTAATATGTCCGTTATGTATGGATAAGCTTAGGATTAAGGTGCTCAACCATGAATTTTGTGAAATCTTGGTCACCACTAACTGATGCTATTTAAATCTTTTACTTGTATTCAAATTTCAAAGTAAGTATTGCGTATTTACTAAGTTTTATTAAAATTCGTATAGCAAAAATAACATTTTTTCTTAGTGCTCAGAATGTTTTTCAAAATTTTGTTTCTGATATGAAATCATTATTTCTAGTAGGGTACGTATATTCAACGAATGGTAATTCAAATAAGCATTAATTCATATTAAATGTGGTTACCAAACATAATTAATAAACATATTTACAACTTTCTGTTACACCTGACAAAGGTATTATGTGTCATAGGAGTAAAATGAATGGCCTGTACAGTGGTGTGAAAAGTAAATATATTCGTACAGAATAGAGTACGAGAGTATATATATAATTAATATTGCACGTCGCAACATCAATCGTAGCCCAGTTTGTAGAAAGCTCAGCCAGTACTAATGTACCGTTACCTACGGGAGCCCCCGAATGTACTAATCATACATCCTTTCCATGGAGGCACTTTCCATGTCCCGATGAGAGGAGGTGATTGTGATAGTGAGTATGAGGGTGTGGCACCAGTGGAAACACAACCTCATTTAAGCCTAATCAACCAAACCTTAATGACCTTTGGGGTAATTCCTCTATTGGGAAAAATACCAAAGGTACCAGTCGGGAATCGAACCCGGTACTCCAAGACTCGTAGCCAGGTGCACTGACCACTACACCACGGGGCCGGTTTTATGATAGTGGTGTGTACCTTCGTGTTGCAGAATGTGTTAGTAGTTGGGGTAAAACAGTTGGAACACCTCAGGAATTAAATTGACACTTCTAAATGAGTGAATTAACCTAATTTATTAGAATAGATAGAACCTGTATACCGTATAAACTCCATTCACGGTAGGAATTACTCTCTGAAAGGTATTTTTTCCTACCAATATCCTACTATATAATAGAGTTCAGGTAGGGATAAAGGACTCTCAGAAAACAATTCCTACGGTGAACAGACTTTACCTACTTTTGCACCCCTCTCTATTATATCACTTAGGCCCTAAGGGAGAACCATTTGTTTTGGCATACTAAGTTCTGTTTAATGCTGTGTACTATGAATAAACATGCACATCGAGGCGTACACTAGTTTAACATCATCCGCTTGGAGAGAGAGTGGGAAAACACCGTAAACATCACGGTATAAAGAAATACCTATCTATTCGCCCAGTCAGGATTCGAACTCATTCACAAGGAAGAAACAAAATAACCGACTGAATACAGGTATTTTATTGCACTAATATTTGAAGAAATAAAAACCATCGCACCTTAATTAAATAGGTCAAAACCAAATTGTAATTAGCTCAGTGCTACAATGGGACTGTCCTGTTTTATAACGAGTGCGTTTCTAAAGTTGGCGGCAATAGTTTCCTTTGTCTCCGGACAGTTAATTGGACCACTCATCCCATCAAATGGCAAAGATGTCTGATTGACGAGTGTGGTTTGAATGGAAAAGCCCTCAAATTGTAATACCCTTCGAAAGTTTGAATGTGACCCTCTAAATGGCGGGGATAAGTACTGCGAACGCCGAGAAATACGAGGTTTAAGTTGTAACAGTCGTAAAGAAGGGGGTATACGTGGTCGGTTGGGAGTTTTGGACGCCACTGGTGCGTCACATTTTGTGGCCACATTTTTGGGATGAACGCTCAAATTTAGGGCAGAGCCTTGGGTGAACAAATGACTCTCATGGATGGATGCACGGATAGTGGAGCTGACCTTCACTTGGGGAAGCCGGACTACTGTAGTGAATGCATTAACGCTGGAACTCTTTTTGTTTTGGAAAGGGTGTGTACTGTGTATGGGTTTACAAGTGTGAACTATTTGCTGAAGTTATATGTTTGCTAGGCGAAGCTTCGCAAGAAAGGGGATGTACCCAATCCCTTCACAAACAGAACATTTTTGAATGATGTGTCTTTAGAAGCAATAATTTAAAAAATTTGACTGCCGATGACGGGGAAATCGAGGTTCACATTCCGGTCGGGTGAACTGAGAGTGGTTTTTCAAATAACGGGTTTCCAATCTTCCTCCATGCAAATGCTGGTACACTTCATCTGAATATAACCTTCCTAATACATAAGCGAAATTAGTACAAAAGCATATAACCCGGAGACGCGGTGCTAATTTTTTTTATAAAAAAATCTTTATATTTTATCTAAAAATTGTTGTGGGTACAAATTATATCACGTACCATTCAATCAACATTTGGTTGTGCGCAATGTAACCATTTACCTCCTGTTTCTGCGCCTAGTACTTTTTTATGTAGGTGTTTTGCATCAAGCTCATTGATAAACTTGACAATCTCGGTTCCACGAGTCATTTAAAACAAAATGGACGTCGCAGACAAATATTTTCGTGACTTGTTGAGAATATTTATATAAAGCAGTTTTTGTTACATTATTATAAAGGCTCACTTGGCCGTACGTGTTTTAAGATGTTACAGTAATGGACGAATGGTACAAGACGTTAGACTCACATTGCACTTGGTTGCCGCTGACGGTGAGTTTGGAGTTATAAATTCCGGCCGGAATCACTGTGGCCTCCCTGTCTTATCTCCGCGCCAATGTGGGTGCATTTCTTTAAGACTACCCTCCTCTTATGTTAAGTCACTAGTAATTATAGTGTTGATTGTACGATTTAAAAAAAGAACGTCACATGATGGGTAGACAGACTGTCGAGACCTGCTAACACAACCATAGTTTAATAAATTGTTGAGTGAGCTCTTGAGTTCTCTTTATGTGGTTAGTTTTTGTTGTTGTTGCGATGAGCGCTTCTATCTATCTCATTGCTTTCACGAACCACATTGCGATTGATGATCTGTCGACGAGGTCTTTGTCACCACAAAGTATTTACAGAATAACTTTTCACTCTGTCAAATTTTGTCTACTTTTTTTTTTAAAGTAATAATTTTGGCTCGATTCGATTCTCTGTTTCAAAGCATGCTGGGAAAACGGGATTAAGTTTGTCACACAGCTGTAAAAGTTGTAATAATATGACCTACTTCTAGAAACATTACAGCTTTGTAATCTCTATTCACATATGGGTGAACCATGTTGACTTTGAAGATTAAAATGAAACTAGTTTATTTTTGTATCATATGGAAGGTAGATTTTAGATTCAGGAATACACAATATATTTCTTATCTATACTAATACGAAGGTATCTAAATTTACAATTTATATTTGACTGTGCCATCTAGCGGCCTTTAAATAGAGTCTTAATAATTAATATCTGACAATAACACATAGTGGCTTCAAGGTGTATAATAATTCATATCTGACAATACTATCTAGTGGCCTTAAGGCAAAGTGTCTTTTAATTAATATCTGACAATAACATATAGTGGCCTTAAGGTAAGATGTATAATAATTAATATCTGACATTACTATCTAGTGGCCTCGAGACAAAGTGTCTATCAACTATTATCTGACAGTGCGTTGTAGTGGTCTCGAGACAAACAAATTTACAACGTATATAAACTTACTAAAGTGACCTCAAAAATAACGGGATGACATAGGTCAACCATATCAATTTACCATCTAATTTTAAATAAATACGTATTAAGGCAGAAAAAATAATTTAGAATTTTTTTTAAAAAAAGGTTAAAGGCCAAAAGAGAATCTTGAGTACGCGTATAAGCAAGTCTTCCGAAGATAGCACTGCTTACTTAGGCAGTCGCCGGTGGTAGTCGAAACACGCTATTTTATAATGCTATGTCGATGTCACACGATCACAGATACGGATAAAGGGGAATACACAAGGACGACTGAGATAGGAAAAGGCAGGGGAACATGGCGCATGCATAGAACCAATGGGACACCTGGGTCTCGTCCAGTAGGTTCTAGAAGACAAATCTTCTGCTAGAGTCTCGAAGCATCTACCTTGTTCTACCGGAGTCTCGAGACGTTCATGGCGTGGACATGACGTTCTCTCATCAACCGGTAAACTTGTCGGTGCCGGGTACCAGCGCTGACAAGCGCGAACCTGCAGCGGTCCCATCTGTAAACACACACACTCATTGCTGACGCAGGTCAGCGCCGATCAGTGCTGGTAATCGAAACGCAGTAAACCTTTCTTTCCGTACGCACCTTCGTAATTCATTTTTTGAGTGGAAAGATTTTTATATTTTTATTTAGCTTGGTTCTTGTGTTTTATTATGTTATTGTCATAAAGCTTTCTATCAGCCTTGTTCTCTTCTACTGCATACCTCTTCTGTCTTCTTCT
Organism: Timema podura; assembly: GCA_033556935.1. Taxonomy (NCBI): domain Eukaryota; kingdom Metazoa; phylum Arthropoda; class Insecta; order Phasmatodea; family Timematidae; genus Timema; species Timema podura. The sequence continues at coordinate 10,873,789 of JAVRXN010000005.1, forward strand.
ACTGCTTACCTCTTCTCTCTTCTTTGTTAATAAAATGGAGAGTTTGTTTATCTGTTATGGGCGTTGCGCGATATCTACCTCATGCAAAGGTGTGAAATTTTAAAGTTACCTTCCACGTACAGTAATTAAACTAAACACATTTCTCCTGGGCAATTCCGGGTACTTCATATAATATGTTATAACTTATAATTTTCTTTGGATAAGTTAAACTTTAAATATAGGTATATATTCAAATTAAGTTTTCACCAGCTTCGGTGGTCGCATGGTCTAAGGCTTCACTCTCTTGTAGAGCTAGATTGCTGATGACAGGGTGATTGGGGGTTCGATTCCTGGTCGCGTGTACTGAGGGTGTTTTAAAAAAATATATTGTTTAAAAACTTAAAAACCCTGTGATATCGAATGTTTTTGAAGGAGTGCCAATAAAATACAAACAAAATGTAAAAACACTGTGGTATCACATGTTTATGAAGGAGTGCCAATGAAATACAAACAAAATGTAAAAACACTGTGGTATCACATGTTTGTGAAGGAGTGCCAATGAATACAAACAAAATGTAAAAACACTGTGATATCACATGTTTGTGTAGGAGTGCCAATGAAATACAAACAAAATGTAAAAACACTGTGGTATCGCATGTTTGTGAAGGAGTGCCAATGAAATACAAACAAAATGTAAAAACACTGTGGTATCACATGTTTGTGAAGGAGTGGCAATGAAATACAAACAAAATGTAAAAACACTGTGGTATCACATGTTTGTGAAGGAGTGCCAATGAAATACAAACTAAATGTAAAAACACTGTGGTATCACATGTTTGTGAAGGAGTGCCAATGAAATGCAAACAAAATGTAAAAACACTGTGATATCACATGTTTGTGTAGGAGTGCCAATGAAATACAAACAAAATGTAAAAACACTGTGATATCACATGTTTATGAAGGAGTGCCAATGAAATACAAACAAAATGTAAAAACACTGTGATATCACATGTTTGTGAAGAAGTGCCAATGAAATACAAACAAAATGTAAAAACACTGTGATATCACATGTTTGTGAAGGAGTGCCAATGAAATACAAACAAAATGTAAAAACACTGTGATATCACATGTTTGTGAAGAAGTGCCAATGAAATACAAACAAAATGTAAAAACACTGTGATATCACATGTTTGTGAAGGAGTGCCAATGAAATACAAACAAAATGTAAAAACACTGTGATATCACATGTTTGTGAAGGAGTGCCAATGAAATACAAACAAAATGTAAAAACACTGTGATATCACATGTTTGTGAAGGAGTGCCAATGAAATACAAACAAAATGTAAAAACACTGTGATATCACATGTTTGTGAAGGAGTGCCAATGAAATACAAACAAAATGTAAAAACACTGTGATATCACATGTTTGTGAAGGAGTGCCAATGAAATACAAACAAAATGTAAAAACACTGTGATATCACATGTTTGTGAAGGAGTGCCAATGAAATACAAACAAAATGTAAACATTTGAGTCACACGTTCACGTAGATTTTTTCATAATATTTTAAATTTCAATTTTTCCCTGGACTGGGTCTTGAGCACGAAGCCATAAACAGTTCCGAACGTCACGTCGCCGACTAAACCCGCACTGCGGACTCAACTTGGTTCTTCATTTCCTCGGGAGGAGAGAAAAAGAAACATTAAAACTTTCTTGTTTCGCCAAGCATTTCAAAGATCCGTCTTTTGTGCTGCAAGCACGTATCTTACTACCCCTCCTCTTGCACTCTCCAACTCACCCCTTTTTCTCAACCACCCCCTTAAAGTCTTGAAAAGCGGTGCATGTAAATTTATGGTCTGGGTTTTTTTTTTTGTTTTGTTGGTCAGAGCGTTGTTTGTTTAAATTGTGCGCCTGCAGTAAGTTTTGCCGTTTTCGCCCATTGAGAATACATTAGGAAGTAACGTTGGTCGTAAATTATGTGGACTGTGGCGGGTAACGAGCGTCTCTTTTTCGGGGGGGTGAAGGAGGATCTCTTGGCAGCACTGGCTCCCTTAAAACGTCGCTCCCTTATCGGAACAACTATGAGAAACCGCCTTAACTGCTCTCATCGAGTGTGATTTGTAGAAATCGCTAATTCCTTCTGATTTTGAATTGTCTAGTAATTGGAAGTACAGTAGAGCGTCTATAATTCGGACGTCAAAAATCTGGATCGTCGATAACACGGGTCGCCAAGAAAAAAATAATATTTATAAAAATAACCACAGGGGTATCAATATCAAAGATATGGCCACAAAAAAACGCACCTCAACCCTTGCTAAAAAAAAATGAAGACTTGTTTCTTTATTAGATACTTGCCTTATTATATTCCTTCATAATATGTGATATTTAGCAACAAAAAACAATGTGTAAGTTGTTGTTTAAATAAAGTAAACATGTTTTTATCTTAACACAGAGTTTTCATAAGTACCCGTCTATGCTTATTTTTTTATTTTTGGTATGGATACTGTATTTTTGAAAATTCGGAAAAATCGATAATCCGGACTGTCACGATCCCCAATCAGTCCGAATTATCGACGCTCTACTGTACAGCAAAAAAAAAAAATTACCTAACCTTTTCCTAGTTTTATTTTGTTGCTTTAATTGCTTTGAGATCGGTATAATTAGATGAATGTTGTACCTATTGGCTTTTGACGCGATCAAATCGCGACAGACACCCTTTAGACAGTTATATTTTTCTTTCTATTTCCAGAATTCGGATGGATGAATAAAATTGAAGTGAATCCATTTTTTTCTATTTAATTTCCTTAAAAAGCAGCATTCAAGTGTTTTATTATAATTAATGTGTAGCTTATGAATTGAATTGAGAACTTTCCGGTTTTTTTTGTATGGCCACGTTTTATTTGGCACGTGGATTTAAGGTGTCAATCTCCCCGATCTGATTTGCCGGTGACGAGGTTGAAGGTGTTTTGAGATGTTTTTTAGTCCTCAAATGGTTTATTACTATTTCCACTCAAATTCGAGTTACTTTTCCTTCCAATCCAAACCTCCTCATTCCCACCCCATTAGTGTAAATACGAGAATAGGCGGGTCTCGCGTTAAAAAAGAGAATATGTTTACCATAGAAAAGGAATACTCTATTTATTAATCAACTAGCGAATTTATGGTATTTAAATAAACTTTAGCTCTTCTAATTTAATCTTATTCTGGTCGATCAATTTCAAGTCTCACCCACATCGGTGGGTACGAGGAGTAATGTCAGGTTCATCGCTTTTGCTGGTGGTTGGATGGTCAAGAGTTCGAGTACATGGTGGCTACAGACAGGGAAAACCTGGAAAAGTCAGGGAATTTAACTAAAAATAAGGAAAAGTCAGGGAATTAAAAAATATGTCTAAAAATACCATTAATTTCGCAACTAAACACTAAAACAAAGTTAATAATACCAAATAAAAATTTTAATTTTTAAAATAATTGATAAAACTGTTTATGTTTAGTAGATACAATTTTTTTTTAATATGTGATCAATAATAAATAAAACAAGTCATCATCGACCATTAAAACTGAAAAAAAGTAGTCGGGAAAAATTGAAAAATGTTGCCTGGAAAACCTGAAAAGTCAGGGAATTTTGTAAAATATGTTTTGTAGCCACCCTGGAATAGCACTTGTGATCAGCGAGGGTGTTTTTCCCTAAAGGATTTCCCACTCTCCCTCCACGCAAAATTTAATACATTCCATCCAAATTCTACCTTGTTCATCCTCACCCCATTACCATAATTAAAAGGCGTATAGCCCAAACAAATATTTAAACAAGAGTTTTTTTTAATGTATAAAGTTTAAATACGAACAAGCGTGTCACTTTTACACAATCCTCTTTGCCGCTTTCGTCTCGACTGACTTGTGACGCGGCGTTGTCACCCCTTCTTGATCGTTCATTGGCTGCTGTTCTTGTCCGGCGGGTCGTTAGCTGCTAGTGTGCCCCGGGGGACGACGAGACCAACTTATTGTCGTCAGCAGGTCAATGGTGTGGGTCGTAATCAGCGAGGATGGAAGGGGGGAAGGGGTAAGCCGCACAAAGTCTTTTAGACCTTGAAAGCACTGGGGGGCGCGACGATTCAGCGGTTGGTCCAGCCGAACAAGCCTGCGATTTATTGGCTCAAATCAGCACACAACGTTAAAGTAGGGGTGACATTAAGTTTACTTCACTCGTTACTTGTTCCCCCCCCGCATGTAACCACCTTCCTTCTTAACCGCTTCCCTCTTTAGAGCCACCATCTTCTTTGGCAACATCCTTTTATGTTTTATGTCGTATTTTGGTGGGCGAAGGCTCTTGACGAGCGTGACTCAATTTTGGTTTTTGTGTTGTCAAGTTTTGAAGAGGAAGGGCAATGTTCGCGTTTCTAGTCTACGTTAATCCTCTCATTCATCCACAGACAAACATTATTTTTCTTTCTCTCTCACTCACACACATACACATGCATTATCGCTCTCTTTCACACACACACGAATTATCGCTCTCACCACACACCCTCCCCACACACACGCACGCATTATCGCTCTCTCTTACTCACAACATACATTACACACGCATTATCGCCCTCTCCTTCGTTCTCACAACATACACACGCATTATCGCTCTCTCTCCCACACATACACGCATTATCGCTCTCTATCACGTCATCCACACACATACACACGCATTATCGCTTCTCTCTCACATGTACACACGCATTATTGTCTCTCTCTCACATGTACACACGCATTATCATTCTCTCACTCACCCACAAACACACACAATTTCTCTCTCACGGATGCATGCACACACACACACACACACACACACACCACCGACCCGCGCGGTCTCTCTATGTATTTGACAACGCATGCACTCTACAACCAGAAGCTAGCAGACAGCTTCGTTGGCCGTTGTGAGGAGATTTAAAATAACCCGTTAATGTAAAGCATGTATTGGATTTGCCACGACACAGCGTTATAATTTAAAAACATATATCGGGAGAATTATCCAAAATATAGGTTTATCCACTAATAAATACAATATGTTGTTAATAAGCTGTTTTAAGTCAGCGTTGCAATGCATCACGGGTCAACTTAAAGTGTGGGAATTACTGCGCAGATTCTGCTTTTTATTTCCGGCGAACGTGTGTATTAAGCTATAATCGGAGAACTGCACTCTAATTCATGCTTTTAAAAAAATAGAGATAATGTTTATAACAAATAAATAAAAGAACACACGAGTGTTTTCATATATACAAATATTTGTTCACAGCGGGTCGTTTCATCGCCAACTAGAGATGGAATTTTTTCCAGTTACAAGTTCAGATGATTGAATCACAGGGGGAGGGGGATGTATTTGTAAAGGCTTTGATTACAATATTGAAGTATCGACATATCTGGTCTACAGTAGACCGGGGGAACTTCGACTGGTGCGCTTTAATATTCATCCACCAAGCGCTGTAATCAATATGCGAGTCTGAGATGACAACTGAAATCAATATTCATGTTTTTATTGTAACTTTTTTATAATGTTTCTGGTCTTAATGTCACTAAGAATAAATTAAACCAAGCGTAAATTTTAAAACATTGGTGTACCGTTTAGTATATTCGTTCCATCCAAATAGTTGAAAATTTACTAGAAAAAAAAATCAAAAGTAAGAATTTACAATTCACATCTCTAACGCTAACTACAGTAGCCCCATGGCTTCTTTGGTGCTGACTGACAACTCACATGACACTACGCTTTGAAACGCTACCAGACCAAATTATGTATCCCTACGCCGAACCATATGATCTGCAAAAAACATGTGTTTAGCAGCTGTCACTTCTGACAGTCAAAATTTAGGTATATACCTAACTGTTGACTTCAGAAGTCAGCTGTGACTGTCAGTCAGCACCAAAGAAGCCATGGGGCTACTGTAGTCATTTTCAATATTTCTTGAAATAATTGGTCCTTTGTGATACATCATTTTACCCACACAGAAAGGTTTGTAATAGTTTTAACGGAAATAAAACTACCATACAAATCAAGCACAAGAGTTCAATTAGTAGAACATATCGATAATATCTCCAGCATGGAGGAAACCATTTTATTTGAGTAATATATATATATCAATTTTTATTCACACTAAGTGAGAATTTAAGGTGATCTGCCAAATTACGCCCTGAGGCCATATTTTATTTTTTTCTGAAATTAATTCATCCCGGAAGTGTTCAGCCAGTTAGCTATGGGGATTCGATTACTTTTGAAAGACACAAAATCAGCATTACGTGACCACGTCTGAACCCACGAGTAGGTTTAGTACACAATATTTTGACTTGCGATAAGGATCCCCTCGTCCTGGTCGGAGAATATTATCCCCTGCGTCTGGTCCCCGTGCTTGTTATGTTTGCCAGGTGGCTGTCTTGTTAGCGCAGGTATTGGGTCTCATGAGTAATAGGGGGTCATACATTTCTAGAGGACTCTGAAGATGACGTGACTCTTACCTCCCCTCTCACGTATTAGATTAGTATTTTAACACCAGTACCTACATATTTGTAGTAGGAGTCGTGAAGCTTGGTCGTCTCTGACGAGGTGGTCTTTATTATTATTATTTAGCACCGCGTCTTACTACCCGTTCGGTTTATACGCTTAAGTACTAATTACGCTATTGGATTAGGAATTGGGAAGGTTGAATTTGAAGGAAGTGAACCCGCATTTGCGTTGAGGGAGAGTGGAAAACCATTTAGGAAAAACCACCCCCAGTTCACCCGACCGAGATTCGAACCTCGATCTCCCCGTCCTCGGCAGTCGGGCTCAACACGACTAGCGCGTTAGCCAACTACGCCACCGAGGCGGTTAGGTGGTCTTTAGTTCAAACCTTTGCTGATCGCACCGGGGATGATTTTACGCATGAGATTTTCACGCTAATTGGGGTGGCAGTTCTTATAAACTTTCTCCAACTCTTTTACTTGGATAAGTTGTTAATAACCTTAAAAACATTGAGGTTTGAATCCTAGATGTATGCACTTATGTTTTAATACTCTTTTACCATCTTATCTCCAGGCTAATGCTGGTGCATTTAACCTTTTAGATAAAGTCGTAAATAGCCTTGTTGTTTTAAAAAAATTATACATAATTAAACAAACCTAAGATATAATCATACCAACGAGGATGTATGGATTTTAGAACCTATACATTAATTTTTTTTATTTATTTTTTATTCAGCACCTCGTCTTTTTACTCGTTAGGGTTGTACGCTTAAGTACTAATTATTTAATGGGTTAGGCTATTGGGAAGATTGAATACAGAGGAAGTGAACCCGCATTCGCGTGGAGCAAGAGTGGAAAACCAATTAGGGAAAACCACCATCAGTTCACCAGAGCGAGATTCGAACCTTGATCTTCCCCCTTTCTCGGCAGTTTAGCTCAACACGAAACTAGCGCGTTAGCTAACTACGCCACCAACGCGAGTTTATAAATTTATTGTTAACAGGATTGTTGGTTTTTTTTGTTTCATTCTTAAATAATAGCAGCTTTTTTGGCATAGAGTTTGGACTAGGATTTTAAATATTATATAGTCACACGTTGAATTTTTTTAATAAGAAATCTCTATTTCCAACGGAAAATCAAAACAATGTATGAATGTTATAGTACTATAAGTAAGGAAAAAGAGTAGTGGTGACTTACAATTGAAACGTATTAGTTAAAACAATTTTTTTATAATTTTAATTTAAATCATATACCACCTTGTAGTATCTAGGACTCCATATCACTATCGACTAACAGGGATATAATATACAGGATGACTCTAATCAGAAATAAAATCTATATGCGGTTTCTTAGTTTCCTACTTTACAGCACTAATATTTGGATCATTGAATTTTTTAAATTTTAATATTCTTCAGTTTTGTTATGTATTTTAAATAAGGTAAACTTATTTCATTGGTAAATCCTAGTGTTTTCTAAGGAAGACATTACTGCACTACATTGCGAAGTCTGGTTGGAGCTGTATTATATATTTAAGTTACGCTTATCTGGGGGTGAGGCAATATTTTAAAGACCTTTCTATACTAACACTTGGTGACCTGGTGGTCTAGGGGTAAGGTGTCGGACTTCTGAGCTGGCGTCCGGGGTTCAATCCTCGGTCCCGGCACAGATTTATCTGATTACCAAACCCTTCCTTCACCTCTGACAAGATGTGTATTAATCACAACTTGTGAATGTGAGGAATGCCAGGCCTCCACCGTGGTTCGGATTCCACGTTAAACTGTAGGTCCTTCATTTCATCTCACAATCACCCTACCATTACACATTAGCGTAAGTGCGTATAACCCGAACGGGTAGTAAGACGCGGTGCTAATAATAATAATAATATACTAACACTTCTCTCAGGTGCTAATTATATTAAATAGTGCATCTCTGAATGCAGACATTGGAATTGATATGTATAGTAGCAACTAGATTAAATAAACTTTCATGTACTTTTGTATATGCTAATTTACCTTTGCTGACAAACAATAGTTTTCAGGTCGGCAGCTTTTGTACTAAACAAAATGGATCCATAACCTAACCTTTTTTGTGTTAAGACACAGGATTCGTAAATTTATCGCGGAAACTGTCACTGGATAAATAACATTTTCGAATATTTTATCATGTTCAATTAAGAATCCTCTATTGATATATCAATTAGATTTCCGAAACTAACAAAATAATTATTTTACTCTTACGTTTTAGTTTGTAAATTGTACATATTACTAATTTTTTTTCCCTTTTAAACTGACAATAGTAATTTTGAGGTAATTATTAAGTTTGTCACCCCTTCAAGTGAAGCGGCTAATTTCTGTCTCCATATTCGAATATAATCTACATTTACTCGTATAAGAAGGAGGTAATGCTAACTGAAGACTATTATGTGTAATATCTCGATTTACAAGGAAGGGGTCGTGCCATCTTAATACTATTATGTGTAATATCTCGATTTACAAGGAAGGGGTCGTGCCATCTTAATACTATTATGTGTAATATCTCGATTTACAAGGAAGGCGTCGTGCCATCTTAATACAATTATGTGTAATATCTCGATTTACAAGGAAGTGGTAGTGCCATTTTAATACTATTATGTGTAATATCTCGATTTACAAGGAAAGGGTCGTTCCATCTTAATACTATTATGTGTAATATCTCGATTTACAAGGAAGGGGTAGTGCCATCTTAATACAATTATGTGTAATATCTCGATTTACAAGGAAGGCATCGTGCCATCTTAATACTACTGTGTGTAATACCTCGATTTACAAGGAAGGGGTCGTGCCATCTTAATACAATTATGTGTAATATCTCGATTTACAAGGAAGGCATCGTGCCATCTTAATACTACTGTGTGTAATACCTCGATTTACAAGGAAGGGGTCGTGCCATCTTAATACAATTATGTGTAATATCTCGATTTACAAGGAAGGCGTCGTGCCATCTTAATACTACTGTGTGTAATACCTCGATTTACAAGGAAGGGGTCGTGCCATCTGAAGACTCCTCTACCACTGCGTGGACACTGGTGACCTTACTGGACCATCCATCTTTCCTCCACCCACCCTGTGCCTCCAGCTTCCTCTCTATATCAATCGGCTCTGCACTGTCTTTCCGCGCACCCAGCTCTTGATTAAAGTTTATCTACGCGAGGCGACGTGTCCGGGCAGCGAACTCTTGATTTATTGAGTCGGCAGCAGCAGAGTAAGGAAGAGAAGGGGGAGGAGAAGACGGTCTGTAAACAAGGGTCAATTATTCAGGGGGCGTAATTCACTCTCAATGCCTGTCTTGTTATCCCAGTGATTTAACGTGGTTTTTTTTTTGTCGTTGCTGAAATGTTGTGTGATTTGAAGAAGGATCCTAATCCCACATTCTTTCGTATTGGAGTTTTTCTGATCATTAAAGAATAATATATACATTCAGAAATAAGATAATGAAGCCAAACCGGTAAATTGATAAGAAGAGACTGACACCTTTGTTTGTGTAGCCATTGGTGTGTGTCTAAAATAGTCTAATGTCGCGACCTACCTCCCCCCCCCGCGGGCTTAAATATACCAGGATAGCTTGCGGGAGGGGTTAGGTCGCAGGAAAGGTAGCTTTGTGGGCTCAAAATAATACGTAAGACTACGAATTATGGTTTAATAGCGGTTACAAAAAGATAATACAAAATGTGTTGTTAAATGACAGATAAAGAAATAAAAAGACCGGACGCTCGAACTCGGAAAGAACTGGCTTACGGGTAAGTAAATTCGCCAGATAAATAAAGGATTATTAATAATATAATAATAATAATAATAATAATAATAATAATAGCCTTTATTTATCTGTTATGAAGTTAAGGTGTTAGCCTTCTCTTCCACTTAACCATTGTTGAATACAACATACACTATTACATTTATTGAAAACAAATTAATTTTAATAAAGGAATATTCAAATAATTATAAAAACATTCGCACGCTCATTAATACACTCATTTAAAGCTAAAGTAGTTTTAAGAACTCAGTTTAGCTTTCTAGAAGATAAATTGCTTAAACGCGCGCTTGAAGGTAATTTCAGTTGTTAGGTGACGAGTCGAGGTATATAGTTTGTTCCACGCTTGTGATGCCAGGACAGTAACAGAACGAGCACATGTTTGAGATCTATGTATGTTAATAGACATCTGTAGAGTGGATTCTGAACTAGTAGCAGGGGTGTGTTATGAACCGTGAGGAGAGGTATTGAGACTGAGATGTTGATAATATTTTGTGAAGCAATACTATAATAAGTGTTGCCATCGATCCGGCGATTTTAGTATAGGGCCTATTATTGAAATTATGACTAGTTAACTATTGCGATGACCATCTTCTGAGACGTATATTCTACAGATATACGACTATAATTTTGTTTCATTAGAACACTTTTAAATTTACATTATTTTACTATATCAAATTCCGCAACTATTTAACTATTAATTAAATACATAATTGGTGCGATTTATATCAGGATTACATGGGTAAACTTGTATTCTTGTCACGTTGTGACGTGCACAACAATGGTTGTTCTTTGTCAGGACTTCCAGTCCGAACAAAGGAGGATACATCATAATGGGAAGTTTTGAGAAACTGACAACAGCAAAAGTTAGTTCCAGGAAATAAACGCAGGCTAGTGTGGTGTGGCTACCAACTAGAATGATATAAAGAGTATTTATATTAAATAAAACAAAATGCTGAATAGATGGATAGAAAACTATACCGAAAATAAAAAAATAAATATTTAAATTTGTAAAAATATGAAATATAAATTGAGGATCATTTACATACTGTCGTATGTCAATCAGATTATATCCTTTTCACTGCAACTGACGAGACGCTCCTTAAATGAACGCCCAGTTCCTTCTAGATATATTTTTTTCTCTCCTTGATGCGGAATATCCGTCTGAGAAAGACGTGATTTATAGATAACCGAGGCGAGGAAAGGCTTTCTCACGGTCGACCTGTAAACAGCTCAATTATTCAGGGACCGTTTTCTTAAGTTTCTTACGAAAACTCGACCCGACCGCCATCTTGTCGGGGAACTGGGGCGACCTGACGCTGGAATATTGCTATGAATTCCCTGGTTTCTTGACTTCTCCCCCCCCTCCCCCCCCTACGGCCCCCACATCCTGCTCGGTTACATTCTGTTCAGTTGATTGAGCAAATAAATCTGTGTATGATTTTAGCCTGGTTGACAAAATTTAAAATATATTACCAACCAAGTTACTATTCTATAAACGAGGCGTATTGAGGGAATCAAGTAATCCTGGATAAATTAGTGAAAATCCCCATAGAATTTAATTAAATCTAATATTATAATACTGCAATGAATACGTATTAATTATAAAAGAAAACGCCAACTAAAATAACTTCTTACGAATTAATCCAGGCTAGCTGACGTTTTATTGAGTTAGGCTACAACGCCTGCATCTCAAATGGTTTGGATAGTATTATAATGGATGCTTATTGCTTAGGTAAATTATACTAAATTAGTAATTTTGGTTAATAGTTCTGTCTGTCTTTAAATTATTTCGGTAAACACAAAGTTATTTCCAAAATGTACTATTCTAATAGAAAAACTGCATTACTATATTTATTGATATTGATACTATTTACGTAAGGTTTATGTCATTTGAATGGTACATAATTTACCTTGTAGTAATGTTTTTTATGTCCGTATTATAGGACATTGTCAATTGGGTTCATGAAATGTAGTGATGTATAAAGGTATTTGGAAGCTCATTAGCCCAAACTGCACATATAACTTGTTTGAACCAAAATTAATACAAAGTACCTATACACTTACATTCGGAAAACTATGCGGATACCATTAAATTGTGTTCAAAGTTTCGTCGTACAGTGCCGGGAGAGCAAAACTGTTCAAGCATGCGTGTACAACAAGTTGCATAGAGCTAGGCGCGCGGCACTGCACATGTAAAAATGGCAAGCACTTTCTGTGGTGTAGAGCCGTTAATGATGACCCTCAGAACGTATTCACTTTTCTAGATGGACTGGAGTGTTGTTTACTATTAATTGTGTATGTTCTGCTTCCGTGCTCAGTTGTATATAATTATTTATGTTTATATACATCTATATATAATAACTATTATTATATTTATAATAGCCTAAGCATATTTTATAAAATTCAAATATTATTGTAAAATAATATAAACAATAAAAATAGTTTTAAATATATAATCTATATTTAATTTAAATTTTTATATTGGTTATATAGCACGCGCAGTAGTAAGAGACAATGTAATTTGTTATAAAAACGAGGAAAAATAACTATAATACTATCATCCTCGTTGATCTATCACAAATCCATTTGTTAGAATTATTAATCATCAACTTGGCTTTCTGTTAGTAATTTTGATGTAGGGTAATGTTTGTGATTTTAATTCCGTATCTAGAAACCGTACAGTACCGCAATGGAGCGAAGTGAATCCAATCGAAAAGCAATTCAATATTGGAGTTTTCCTATCCCGCCAGTTCCCAGGAATTAATCATAAACTACCGGTTGAATTTAAACTGTATGTTAGTTTCCATGTTATTTCCCCCATTCAACTTGAGTGAGTTTGTTCCCCGAATACATGATCTGAGGACGGTTTCCTCTCGGGGTGGTCGTACAATGGGTCTTCCTACTTGTCGGCCTCATATCTCAGCCATTGTTACCGTGACGCTCTCGCCACGTGTGTGTATGTGTGTGTGTGTGTTGGGCGTCCCGCGAGCGTGGAGACTCCGCCGTTTCCGGGACACTGGATGTAAGCCTGCTAAACAGCAAACGTGAGGCGCGCGTGTGGACTCTGTCGTGAGCTGCGAACATCAGAGGATCGAGAGTTTAGCTAAAGTCTGTTCATCTTAGGAATTGTTTTCTGAAAGGCCTTTTTCCATACCAAAAAGCTATTATATAGTAGGATTTTGGTAGGGAAAAGGACCTTTCAGAGAGTAATTCCTACCGTGAATGGAGTATACACACCAATCCAGATAAGAAGACACATTTTAACAGTTATTACTCTTTTTTTTTTGCACCACATTTTATTACCCTTTTCTGGGCTGTACGCATATGTTTATTCTAATATGTTAGGGATATCTAAGGTTGACGTTAGAGGAAGTGTACCCGCATTTTCTTGTAATAATATTGGAAAACCATTTATTAAAAAAAGTTTTCAGTACACCCGACCGGGATTATATTTTCTGCAAAGTTTGTACAAAAAAATAAGAATGGCCTTGGACATCTTTCAGAATTTGATCCTAAGAAAGAATTAGGGAAAAATAAAACCACTTATGCCATGTTGAGGAAAAATACGTTCACCTCGGCTTGGTTTGAACCCACGATCATCGGGTTCGGAGGCGAGTGAGCACTTTGGCCCAAGACCACCGAGGTCGATTTGACAAAGTTACACATGCTTATCATGTTCTCTAAGAATGAAATTAGGATTCAAGACCCATATATTTACTTACTATATGGCATTAGGAACTCGAAAGTTCATTACCGAACTTACAAAAGTACACCAGCTATCCTTATCTTGAGATAGTTCTATCCAGTCCACACCCGATCCTTATTTTGATATAGTTCTGTTCAATCCAACTCATCACACCCTATCCCTATCTTGAGCTAGTTATATCCAGTCCACCTCATTACACCCTATCGTTATCTTGAGCTAGTTAATTTAAGTCCACCTCATTACACGCTATCCCTATCTTGAGCTAGTTCTATCCAGTCCACCTCATTACACGCTATCCCTATCTTGAGCTATTTCCATCCAGTCCACCTCATTACACGCTATCCCTATCTTGAGCTATTTCCATCCAGTCCACCTCATTACACCCTATACCTATCTTGAGCTAGTTCTATCCAGTCCACCTCATACACCCTATCCCTATCTTGAGCTAGTTATATCCAGTCCACCTCATCATACACCCTATCCGTTATCATTGAGCTAGTTAATTTAAGTCCACCTCATTACACGCTATCCCTATCTTGAGCTAGTTCTATCCAGTCCACTCATACATTTCACGCTATCTCATCACCTATTCCCTTTTGAGCTATTCCATCCAGTCCACCTCATTACACCCTATCCCTATCTTGAGCTATCTCATCACTCATTACACGTATCCCTATCTTGAGCTATTTCCATCCAGTCCACCTCTAACCCTATCCTATCTTGAGCTAGTTCTATCCAGTCCATCTCATTACACCTATCCCTATCTTGAGCTAGTTCTATCCAGTCCACCTCATTACACCCTATTCTTTCAGGCATTCTAATGTTATCCTCCCATTGCGTCTAGGCTTCCCATTGGTCTCTTTCCATTGGGTTTGCCAGTCAGTACAGTTATAGAATCTACTATTCCCGCTGCATGTCCTGCTCACTGTAATCTACGAGACTTGATTATCTTAACAATGCCTTGTGATGTTTAAAGCGTAGTCAACTCATCATTATGTAACCTCCACCACTCCTTAATATCTTCATCCCTTTTTGGACCAAATATCTTCATAAGCAACTTACTTTTGATCCATATGGAAAATTAAATTTTGGATTCCAGAAAAAGTGGATTTTTCTTATCTCTAATAAAAATGTAACAAGGACTTTGTAAACTTTTAGTAATCATATTCAATCTAACTACTTGAATAATTCAAGAACTCACAATTTCATGTCTAAGGGTTATTAGGAATGTGTTCTTTTTTTTTCTTTAAATATAATATAAAATAATGTTTATACAACATCTAATTACTCTTTCTCAAGTACTCGCAGTGAATAAGTTTCACACATTTGTTTCTGTTCTTTTCTTCAGAGGAGTTCAAAATGGCTTCACTGGTAATATTATCTTCTTCTCCCGTAGTATATTTGTTAATAAATTAATTTGTATGGCAGATTTTACTGAGAACCGTACCCATTTTTTTGCGGGGCGGGGTGGTTAAAGGGGATGGTTCTGTCTGCCATGCTTGTGGTGATGTCCCCTAACAAAAGATGAAAGATTTTTGTTGTTATATTGAATACCTCTTGAAGGAGTTTAAAGGTTTTCCAAAAATTAATTAGGAATTTTATAAACTCCAATTAGCCAAGACATTGACGAGGAATACAAAAACTACTAATTATTGTTTTTGAAAAAGTGATGAGGGCATATTGAATCCCATGCCCCAACATATTTGAACAATTTGAATAAATTACTACATTCTCCTTTTATCCTGGGAAGATTACCTTGATTATTACACTATTAAAAAAAAATTTAGCATCGCGTCTTACTACCCGTTCGGGTAATACGTTTATGTCTTAATTATTCTAATTGTTTTATGGATTAGGAATGTTATATTTAGAGGAAAGTGTAGTCGAATTTGCGTGGGATGAGAGTGGAAACCCGTTTAGTAAAAACCCACTCAGTACACCCGATCGAGATTCGAATCCTTGATCTCTCCTTCATCGGCACTCTAGTTTAACTCGAGAGTAGCGCCTTAGAACACGCGGCCACCGAAGCGGGTGAATCCTCTATTGTGTTTCTTATACGATAGGACCATAGTGTAATAGTTAAGGTAATATATATCTTCCAGGGTAACCGAGTTCTCATAAATATTTACCACTGGTAGAAAGAGGTGTATTGGTAACCACTCTGAACTCTAAGGTGGGATTTGAATCCCATCTGAATATACTGTGGATTTACCCCTAAATACTGTGGTTCCTATCCTCTACACATATGAATGATGGTGAATTTCACTAACAATGATCCTCAACCTGTTACCTTATATTAAATAATCGCCAATTACCAGTTTACTGGCATTAAAAAGTAGGACTAGTAAAATAATACTAAAAGTTATACTATTTTGAAAAAAAATTAATTTTTTGATAAATAGAGTCCAATTTTTATATAAAGGCCTTTTAGAAAATATACATCTTTGTTTTCTTCCTAAGTTGATACATCTTACTGTTTTATAGTTTTTTTAAAATATATATTAATAATATCTGTCAAAAGGGACAGCTGTAGATAATATATGACCTGACATATGAATGCGTGAAAGTAGATCTAATAACCTCTCTGAATGCCATATAAGTCCTTTAATATGAAATTTGTACTTTACTTACTTATTAATAAAATAGTGTACTTAAATAGATGTACATATGCTAAACATAAAAAATTGCTATATTAAACAAATATGTATACAGGTTGTTCGGAAACTCATAGCCCAAACTGCACATATAGCTTGTTTGAACCAAAAGTAATACAAAATTCTGGAACATTTACATCAGGAAAATTATGCTAGTACCATTAAATTGTGTTCAAAGTTTCGGCGTACGGTGCCGGGAGAGCAAAACTCTTCAAGCATGCATGCACAACAGGTTGCATAGGAGTTAGGTACGTGTCACTACACACCTCGACATTTTGGGGCATAGCAGCAGAACATACCATAATTAATAGTAAACAACACATCAGTCCATCTAAAAGTGAGAATACTCTCTAAAAATCATCATTAACTGTCCTACATCACATCAAGTTCTTGCCATTATTACATGTGCAGTGTTAAGTGTAAGACAAGCCAAATATCCTTAACTCCGCCAAAATTTTGCAAAATAAGACAATAAATAAATAGTGCCGTGTGCATAACTCCTATGTAACCTGTTGTACACGCAAGCTTGAACAGCTTTACTCTCCCGGCGCTGTACGACGAAACTTTGAACACAATTTAATGGTATAGCGTAGTTTTCCAGATGTTAAGGTATAAGGATTTTGTATTACTTTTGTTCAAACAAGCTATATGTGCAGTTCGGGGTAAGAGTTTCCGAACACCCTGGATGTATAATTTAGCGCGTGTCCTGTCACCAAATTGTTCGTAGTCTCTCCTGGTTGCGATATTCCCCTGCCTTTCTATTGAGACACTGCGCCGCGCATCACATTGTTATCAAGTGCCCGTCCTGTAGGGCCAAGTACTGGTAGTTTGGAGAGTTTCCGCATCCTTCCTTCCCACGGTCACTTCACTTGTCTCGCGTCGGTCGCTACCTCCCTCCCTCCCTCCCTTCTTTTGTTGCGGCTGTAAACTGTATTGAACATTCCGGGATTGTTGCGCCGTCGCCATCTCTGCGTCAGGCCTTGCTCGCCTCTCTTCTCTCTCTCTCTCACCCGTTCCATGTATGAGCGCTATATATCGAGTTTTATGAATTGGCCCGTAACCCCCACCTCCTCACCCCCCCCCCCTTTTTAAGTGGATCAACATCGTCTGCTGACTTCGCATCTCGCCCGCCACGGATCTTGTATGGTCGGTGTTACGACAACTTGGCCTCATAGATCACCCACACTCCTTTTCAGATTTTATTAGAGTTAAAAAGTCCTTATAGTGCGAAAAAAAAAAAGTTGCGAAACAAAATATTAATAGGACAATACTTCGCAATAGACTAGACTGCTGATGACGAGGAGATTGAGGTTTTTAATCTCGGGCGGATGTAATGAGGGTGGTTTTAAAAAAATTCCACACTCCCTCGACGAAAATGCGGATTCACTTCTTCTAAATTTAACCTTCCTAATCCCTAAAACCATTAGTGTAATTAGTACATAAGCGTATAACCTGAACGGGTAGTAAGACGCGGTGCTAAAAAAAAAATACAACCCTAAACATAGAAAATTGTGAATGCTGCACTCTAATAAACGTTTGCCTTTGTGTGGCCTAAATTAATTTTTTTAGCGATAAAATGCGTTTATTTGTTTGTTTATCTTGCTTCTATTTTCAACAACAAAAAAACTTTTTATACACACTTTAGTTTTGTATATAGACTGTGTGTGTGGGTGTGGTTTTCACACACCTGGAAAACTGGGGAAAAATGAATTTTTTGTACACGGAAAACACTTGGAAAAGAGACAATTTCACAAAAATTAATTAAAAAATTACTAGAATATTTGTAATTTTTAACATTAGACTGCAATCTTTAAATAGTAGAACTTTACATGGAATAAAAAAGCTAACCAAAAACATAATCACTTTAAATCGCTAATCTTCCCACCCAACCTTCTATTTTTCAGTTGCGTGATAACTACCTATATTTCCCCATCAAAGTCAAACTCTTGTTCTAAACACCAAAGGCATAACGTCCCAAATATCACTTTTATGAATGTTGAAATTTCCTTTTATAATACTCTCTGAATAAAGTGTATGGAAATATATTTTATCTGGAAAACCCGGAAAATACAGATAAATTTGTATGAAGAAACTGGTGGCAACCTTAGTGTGTGTATGTTTAGTTGGGTACATCGCTTCTTACCACCCATTCAGGATACCCTCAGACTATATAATAAAAAACACACAATTGTATCGTCCTCTACTAAAAGGGCATCAGTCAAACAAGTAAATGACTGAAGCCCTTTCTGCGAAGAACATTAAAAACACAACATTCTAATATGGTTTTCTTTTCAGAAAGGGCTTCATTCATTTAATGAGTCCCTTTCTGCGGAAAATTATGGCAACCACTTGTTTTTGAATGAGACCCTTTTTTGAATATAACGATTGAATTATAATTTATAGCCTTATCATAATTTAAGATCATTCATTCTCTGGTTTATTATAACTTCTCGAAATAAGATTCACAAATGTTATGAACTCGCTTACCAGCTATTCAACCAAGCGTGTTTAATAAAACACTCATCTTTTGGGTGTGAAATAAATAATATTACAAAATGTGCACGCAACTTACACAAATGCAACAACGCCTGCAACCTTTCTTCTATACTTTCCCTCAATACATACCAGCATGGCAGATAGCCTACATCTGTTATTTACTGTAGTGTGGCGCAATGAACTCAAAATCTACCAAAAGTGACAGCTGCAGATAACATTAATTGACGTGCTATACGCATAGTTACGCAAATGAGCTAGGGATGAAAAGGGTTGAATTTAGACGAAGTGTACCCGCACTTGCGCAGAGGTAGAGTGGAAAACCATGTAGTAAACACCACCCTCAGTTCACCAGACCGGGGCTCCAACACCGATATCCCTATTATCGGCAGTCTAGTCTATTGCGAGAGTGACGCCTTAGACCATCCGGTCATCGAAGAAGGTTACGGGAAATTTATCTAGTAATTTTTTCTAGATCTCTTATAATGTTATTCCTTTTGAAGTTGGACATGCCACTTCAACTCTCCAAAATGGAAACTTTAATATATAAGTAGACCTACAAATTAATACTTGTTAACCAATGGGATACTCTTAACCACAACTTCTATTAACGGTTAAATATAAAGGTTTAATCGGGGAGGATGGTTGAGAGAAAATGTATCCGCATTGGCGTGAGGAGGGAAAGTAAAAAAAAACCGCAGTGATAAATTAAACGCAGTAAACCCCGCATCCGTGATCGGGCATGTTCTACTCTTAAGACAATAGGACTGAACTGTCAATGATGGAGGTCAGGGCTTGAATCCCGGTAGGTTGTATTGAGTTTTTATATATTTTTTTACTAAATGGTTTTATACCCATCCACCACTAAAATAGGAGTACACTTTCTTAAAATTCAACGTTCCTCATCCCTAACAAAATACTGAACGAGTAGTAAGATACGGTACCAAAACTATCTTATATAATAATAAAAGCAAGTGTTTGTTTGTCTTTGTGTTTGTGTGCGATGCCCAGCCAAATCTACGGCACGCATGGATCTGGAACTTTTAACATAGGTGAATAGGTGGACGGAAGGGGGTCCGAATGCACCTCGAAGCCGGATTTTAAATTTTTTAATTATCTAGTGGTAAGGTGTTGTACCTATTTTCTGGCGGTCTGGGGTTCAATCCTCAGTCCCGGCACAAATTTATCTGATTGCCAAACCCTTCCTTCACCTCTGACAAGACGTGTATTAATCACAACTTGTGAATGTGTGGAATGTCAGGCCTCCCACCGTGGCTCGGATCCCCACGTTAGTTAGAAGTGGTACTACTACTACTACTACTACTACTAATAATAAATAATAATAATAATAATAATAATAATAATAATAATAATAATAATAATAAATAATAATAATAATAATAATAAATAATAATAATAATAATAATAACAAAGTGGGTGGGAAGTTTTTATCTGATTCTAAACGGCTATAATTTGATTAACAGTGGATAGATTTACACAAAGTAAGACGTGTTCTGTTCACAATGAGGTTTCCAGGGCCGAAAGTTTAGGTCTTTCTTCAACACTGTACGCACAGTGTATCTGGAGAGTCCACTCTTTAAGAGAGGCTCAGCGTGTTATATTTACCCCTCACTGCCGCAACATTCGCCCAAGTCCGCACGGTCGGCGGTCGACCGGTTCTTATTGTATCTGCAGCCGATCCAGTTGTCATTCATTTTTGTGTGGCAGTTTCGAATGTTGCCGGGATGAAGTGTAGTAGCATGTTGACCTCGCCATCATCGCTGCACAAGGGCGACAGATTTCTACACCTCAAAACGTGAAGATGTCTGGGCGCTATTCTCCAAAGAAAGTTGGTCTCCGGTTTTCTCACTCACTCACTCACGGTAGATGTCGTGCTAGTAGAAGATTTTTATCAGGGACCCTATAACATAGAAACAAAAAACATGTATGCTAATCGGTCAATAATAAACAAAGCTGCTGCCATTTCAAATTAGATAGTGACTTCCCACCCATCCTGTATATTTCCTTTAAGACCTTTCCATTATTCTTTCCCGAATTCTGAGTAGGGTTTGTAAAGTTTTGAATAAACAATTAAGATTTGTTTTTATCTTATAAGGTTAAAGTTTATATTTTGAATACTATTATTGTTTTTTTATTGGGGTTTTTGATAACGCAGCTGTGAAGTTGTGTGTTTACCGGAGTATTGTGAGTGCTTTCCTCCAAACTGTTCTTAACCCTATGTCACCCCTTCTCCGCTTTCCTCTGGACCGCTCATCTTGGTTCTTTCTTTCGCTCCACCTCCTCCCTCCTCAGTTCCCCCCTCCCCCATTTTCTTACAATCGCTTTCCCCGGGACGCTGTGCTGGCCGGGCAGGCCGAGCGAGCTGTCTCGACCTCCGTGCGTGTGGCCTATCAGGAACACGCTCTCTGGGTCAACCACCAATCACAGGTCCGTTGTTCATTGTTGACATCAGGGCCTAATTCTTATGTAATTTTTTCCGCTATTTTTGTATCCTTAAGTGCGTTTACCTGCTTGATCAAATCTAAATGAGAAATGGTTAGGACGGAATGTAATTTTAATTTTAATTTAATTTAGCACCGCGTATTACTACCCATTCGGGTTATACGCTTAAGTACTATTTACACTAATGGGTTAGGAATATGGAAGGTTGAATATAGAGGAAGTGCACTCGCATTTGCATGGAGGGAGAGTGGAAAACCATTCAGGAAACCCCCCCCCCCCCCCAAGTTCACCCGACCAAGATTCGAACCTTGATCTCCCCGTCCTCGGCAGTCGAGCTGAACACGACTAGCGCGTTAGCCAACTACGCCACCGAGGCGGGTCGAACGGGAAATAAGACATAATGCTAAAGAAAACCCCATTGGAGTGTCCCTACAAATATTCCATAGATACTGTTAACGATTGGTCTGCGAGCTATGCTGGACTCATATGTTATCTCTAAAAACTGTGTGGCTTGAAGGGGGTTCCATTTCCATCTATCTCACTATCTTGATAGTTTGAACGTGAGGTAAGGGCTAATGTTCAGCTTACTTACCGTTTCTTCTCAATTTTTTTTGTCCCCCTCGACTATTTGTATATTTCATGAAAGTTTGTGCCCGTCGTAAAATACGTCAAACACTGGAACGTGCTTTGATTTTGAAGTCTTTATATCAATTCTTGTTTGATTTTTTACAATCTGGAATTTTTTCTTAGGTCAGATAAATCATTTAAACCGGGCTTGTTTTCTGCCAAAACAAATATCTAACTTTTATCTTTTGTATCTAACGTTTCGAATACAATCAATTCATATTGTCCAAGAAAGTTAATACCAAACATGATAGTGGAATACAAAATATCAGAATTTTGATGGCCCATTCTATCAAATAAATAGCTGTGAAATATTTCTAAAATTTTTTTGGAAGCTTATTTTTATCATATTAAAATTTTATCTTATTTAGAAATCTTGGTTTTTATTTTTGAGAAAAAGGAACTCGAAAATATTATAAGCTTATCTGCATGTTAAGATTCATCATCCCATTTCATAAATAAACATGCAGTTTTAAGTATATTGACAAAAAACAACTAAACATTAACTTGATAGGTTTGACAAATATTTAAGTATCGCGCGACGAATTTGTTTTCTTTTTACAAACAATGTTCTATCTATACCCATTGTTGCACTCCACCTGGATTTGAACCCAAATATCCCCTTTATTGGTAATCCAGTCTATTGCGGTAGTGACGCGTCTGAGATACTATGCGACAACCGAATCGGGCTTAAGAGATACTATATTACTATAAGTAATGTATGGCAGGATTTTGTCAAGTTAAAAGTTGTAGCACATTATTGAAGTACTACCGGCAGTGTTGGTGTGGATACTACTTACTATTCTTACCTCTAGCTTGGGACTGATTGAATTGTCAGATAATGTCCTTCCGATAGAGATCAGACTAGATTGGTAGATGGTATGTGATCTGTACGATTGTTATCCCCCATCCAGGCCGGGGCAGAGCGAGAGAGACAGCGAGTATCCAGGCCAACCTGGAAGACATATTCACCAGCAAGAGCTCAGGAGATGACGCGGAAAATTGTATAATGCTAATAAACCAAGATGAGCCTCCCCTCCAGACCCTCCTCGAAGCTTCCCCCCGCCCCCTTCTTTCAACCCTCCCTCTCTTTTCACTTTTTTTTTTTTTGGCCTGTGTTTTCTTGGAGCGTCGCGCTTCCATCATATTGCTGACACACAGGAACAGGGGAAATAGTAAATTATTGCTCTGTTTGAAAACACACATATATAGCGGAAAACTACTTAAATATATTCTAGTGTGACTTTATTGAACTAACGGATCGAGCCCCCCAGGTGAGGTCTCTAATAAACCTCCTTTATTTAATGGTACCTTCTACAACAAAGTTATCAATGATTTATTCTGAGAGGTAAGAGTGTAATTAGAAGAAATGCAATCACATTAGCGGATACCAGCCGCCTCGGTGGCGTAGTTGGTTAACGCGCTGGTTCGTGTTGAGCCAGACTGCATAGGACGGGGAGATCGAGGTTCGAATCTCGGTTGGGTGAACTGGGGGGGTGTTCCTAAATGGTTTTCCACTCTCCCTCCACACAAATGTGGGTTCACTTCCTCTAAATTCAACCTTCCCAATTCCCAACCCATTAGATTAATTAGTACTTAAGCGTATAACCCGGATGGGTAGTAAGACATGGTGCTAAATAATAATAACAATAATAATAATAATCTAAGTGGGTGCTCTGGGAGAAATCTGTCTGTCTGAAATGTTATTTCCTCTCCAGCCGAATGCTGGTGTACATCTTGAAACCTCAAGCTCTTTATGCTTTCTTGGATTATAAAATTTATTTTGAGTCGATGGTGGTTTCTTTGAAAACAGTAAAGCGCCAAGGCCGGTTCGACACAGGACCAGGCATACTCGCCCGGTAGGTGTGATGATGGCGGGTACAAGGAGTTAATTAAAATCACCAAGAGCTGTCTCACACGTCGGCCGCGTGTCGTGATTAATAGTGATGCGCTGAGCTGGGACAACCCTTGTGAAATATTGCCTCCCTTCAACGCGACGCCGGGGCACAGGGTAGATAGAGCTGTGACTAGAGGTGGAATAAAACAAAGTTACGGATGCATCGAAACTTGTTTACTTTAGTTTTATAATAAACCAGTTCAGGAAACATTCTAAACTCTTAATGTCTTGTGCGTTTTTAATTAAAATATTATTTCGCTGTTTCGTTCCTACTCGAGTTGGGCGCTAAACCACAAAAGAGGGGAAGTGAATTTATTATAGGTGCGGTGAAGCGCTTAATTGAAATAGTTATAGACCATACCTGCTACTGGTGGTAGCAGAGTGGTATCAAGCTCTAGATTCTCCTTCCATTTAATGGATGCTGACTGAGAGGTCAGGTCTCATATCCCAGTCAGGTTCATGACGGATATTAGCTTATATGTTATTTTCATTAAGATTTTTAAATTACACCGTGTCTTACTACCCGTTTTGGTTATACGCTTATGCTCTAATTACGATAGTGAGTTAAGATACTAGGAAGGCTATATTTATTAGAAAGTGTACCCGTATTTGCGTGGAAGAAGAGTGTGAAACCATTTTAGGGAAAACTATCCTCATTACACCTGACCGAGATTCGAACCTTGATCTCTCCGTCATTGGCAGTATAGTATATTGCGAGTAACACATTAAACCATGCGACCACCGAAGTGACTCATTAAGATTTTACCATTCATTTTACTCGCCAATTTGAGTCAAATTCTTTTAAACTATTCCCTTATCCATACCCCCGTTATGTAGTCCGTAGCCCATACCAATATAGCAATAACAAAAGTTTCAACCCTACAGTGGGTATGTGACACATTATTGTTCAGACTGATATAGCAGCGTGGTCTCAACTGGAAAACTTTTACCCAAATTTACGAAAATCTGTGTAGGTTTATTTGGTTCAGCTCTATAGATTGTACCCAGGCTCGAAACTATGAGCTTTCCGTCTTTCTACTTATCGCTCATATCAAGACACTCATCATATACAACATGTTTCTAAAACATTGCATCAAACTTTGGCAGGATACTCCTTGGGTGAAATTAGAATTATTCTCATAAGCAACCTAGGGTCCATCTTCAATATTAAGGGCGGTATACACCCCTAAAGACAGAGCTAAAAACGACTGTTGTGTGAAATATTATGAAAACTGCTTAGGGTATTACAACGAATCTTTGTATACTACTTATTGAAACCTTGATCATTAATAAACTAAATATGCTGTTACCGTTACCCACCCCCATCATGTAAAAAAGGGGGGGTTGTAACACATTATTTCTAAAATAAAATATGTCAGAGTAAGTATTACCAATTTTTACTTAAGATTACAAAACAAGGAATAAAAATTAACAAAAAAGGTGTCTTGGAGAAACTGTCTAGCTTTCCCCGTTTTTGAGATAATCATGCATGTTTAATTTCAAAGACAAGTGTTAATTCCTGCCAGGTAGGGAACCAATAAAGCTGTGTTGCTTCACCCCCTCCTTTCCCCCACTCTTATTATCACTATCTTCCCCTCCCTCCACGAGCAGACTGCATCAGTCCACACGACTTCACTGCATGTTGCGCGTATTACTAGTCAAATGGCAAAGTACACAAACGCAGAAATGACAGACATGGTCATGCTGTACGGTGAAGCTAGAGGAAACGCAAGAGCAGCTGCACGGTTGTACCACGATAGATATCCTGCGCGACGTCAACCTTATCACCGGACCTTCACTGATGTCACTCAGCGACTTCGTGAAACAGGTACATTTCAGCTACGAGGGGGAGCTGGTCACCCAAGGAATGTTCGCACTCCAATTGTCGAAGAAGAGGTACTGAATTATGTGGATGATAACGCGTCAACAAGCACACGTGCCATTGTGCATCAAACGAATGTGTCCAATTCTACAGAATGGCGTGTCATGCATGATCAGCTGCTGCATCCGTACCACATGCGCAAGGTGCAGGCATTGGGGCCAGCAGATTATGCTCCTCGACATGAATTCTCCGACTGGTTTCTGCAGTAGTGCGGAGTGGTTCCTGATTTCTCCACTATAATATTGTTTTCCGATGAGACAACATTCACCAGAGACGGCTATTTTAATAGTACAAATAGTCACATTTGGAATGACGTGAACCCTCATGCAAATATCATCATGGGCAACCAGCATAGATTTTCTGTCAACATCTGGGCAGGCATTGTGGGTAACCATCTCATTGGCCCTTACCTGATGCCACGACGTTTGACTGGCCACATCTACTACCAATTTCTGAAATTTGCATTGCCACAGTTCCTCGAGAATGTACCGCTCTCCGTTAGACAACGCATGTGGCTACAACATGACGGTGCCCCACCTCATTTCACAAGAGCTGTGCCTGACTACCTCAACACTGCATTTCCTGCCCGATGGATAAGAAGAGGTGGGCCTGTTGCGTGGTCACCACGCTCTCCTGACCTAAATCCGTTAGACTTCTTTCTGTGGGGCTTTATCAAAGCTTTGGTGTACGAGACAGCTGTTGAATCTGAGGAAGACCAGTTAGCCAGGATAGTTGCTGCATGTGATAAGGTTCAAGAAACTCCACGTGTTTTCGAAAGAGTACGCCAGTCATTGATACGTCGCCTCAATTATTGCAATAACGTTAGGGGCCACCATTTTGAACACTTGCTATGAATCTGCTTTTGAAGCTAGGAACTAAAACATGCAATAACTACAATTTGTGTTTCTTAATGTAGCTTTCAATATTCCAGTGAGTGTAATGAATAAAATCCCACCCAAGTGTGAACTGTGTAAGCATAACTCACTAATGTAATAAATAGCAACACATCGGAGCTTATGAAGAAGGAAAAGTATCAGAGTTTCTCCATCATAACACACAAACCAGCCTTGTTTACCAAATGTACGTGATACATAGTCACACGTGCCGGTAAAAATGGTTAAACGACTGCATTGCGAAATAAAACTGCGATTCTGGCTGCCTACCTGGCAGGCATTTGCACTTGGCTCTGATCTCAAACTTGTGTGATTATCTCAGAAACGGGGAAAGCTAGACAGTTTCTCCAAGACACCTTTTTTGTTAATTTTGATTCCCTGTTTTGTAATCTTAAGTAAAAATTGGTAATACTTACTCTGACATATTTTATTTTAGAAAAAATGTGTTACAACCCCCCCTTTTTTACATGATGGGGGTGGGTAACGGTAACAGCACATTTAGTTTATTAATGATCAAGGTTTCAATAAGTAGTATACAAAGATTCGTTGTAATACCCTAAGCAGTTTTCATAATATTTCACACAACAGTCGTTTTTAGCTCTGTCTTTAGGGGTGTATACCGCCCTTAATATTGAAGATGGACCCTAGGTTGCTTATGAGAATAATTCTAATTTCACCCAAGGAGTATCCTGCCAAAGTTTGATGCAATGTTTTAGAAACACGTTGTATGTGCGAGGGTTAATACGAGATTCTTTCAAGCATTCTCTATGCTGCACAGAGGTGTTTTCCTTCTAAAAGTTTTATTTCCCTGACATCTACATCCTGGATGGCCAAATCTGTTGCCAATCGCCAAAAGTGGCGAATTTGCCATAAAATTATGGTGGTATTTTGAGTTTGCCAACTTTCACAGTAAAATATTTTTTTCCTGATGACGTGTGCTGGTTTTAAATTGATATTTCCTGCATATCATTGGAAGCATTCCGTATACATGCATCGAGTTCATATATTTAGCCAAGGATTCTACAACTTGTCGGACAACAGGATTGTCAAATCTAGCATCTAATTGTCCTACATTTTCAATCTGAACTATTTTTGTTATTTACGTCTGAGGCAGCGGTAACTTAATAGCCAAAGGCTTAGATGTTTTTAGTAAACTTGTTCAAACCGTGTGTGCTGGTTTAAATGTTCTATTGAGCAACCTAATATCTCAACTTGTACATGATGTGGTGAATTTCCCTTCTCATACGCCACGCCTATGGCTACATTGAAGAATATTCTGCCCACCTCTGATCTACATAATAAAATGACATAGAATCCTTGCGGTGTTTGTCTTTCCAGGTCTCTTTCTCCCATTTTGCGATACCGTAGATAGCTGAAATTTGGTATCGACGACTGCTAGAAAATTCCCAAACTCTAAAAATCCAAGATGGCGGCTGCAATGTAAAAATTAATGAAGTAAGGTGCTTGTAGCATAATGTAGTAGTAATGCTTATAAGTAATATTCTAAACTAATAGAAAAAATAAGTTGTCCACGTTATAGGAAATTTAAGTTTTCAATATATTCTGATAACATTATTACCCTTAGCCATAATTTTCCGACCTCAAAAACCACCCCAGATACCAATATCTCAGACGAAAAAACTTAAACTAAACGAACACATAGAAAAAAATATTGGTTTTTTCCTTGGGCGTTTTTTTTTTCTCTTCATATATCCTGATAAATTGGCAGAGTCGTGGACAAAAATCGCACTACATCCTGTTAGAAAAAAAAATTAAAAATAGAATAAAACAACAAGGAACAGTTTCGCTTGATATACAAAAGGTTGCCTGTCTGAGACGGGCCTATGTCCGTCCTTCCTTAGTATATTGAAACACGTTAGACAATTTAAATTTTTTTTCTAACATTAGGTACGTTAAATTTTAAAAGAGTAGTGTCTACTTGGTTTGATAAAGTACATTATGAAACCTGTTGGTTTGAACAAATATTTATTATCAATTGTACTACATAAATACTTTAATTTTTATTTTCTCCAAGACGCACGTCTCTTATTCTTTTTTTTTTTTTTTCACTAGAGGCTTCTGGTTCTATTCATCAGTTTTTCCTTCAAATAGCTCAAACTAACAAAAGAAATATCTATCGATTGGCGCTGCTTCTGATATTTTTACGATGCAGGAATCTTATGAAAGGATTGTGTTCACATATTCCACCCGTGGCATCTCAGGACTAGAAAAAAAAAGCGGTCAAACGCCCTCGTTCCCTTTCAACCTCACACCCCTTCTCCTCCCCCGCCGACCGCATCCACAACAGATGAAGTCATATTTCAGTGGCGTCTCTAGCACCTTCATTTGTCACCTCTGTCAGTCACCTGCCTCCTCCCCACGCACCTCACCACTCTCGTGTTATTGCCACCTCCCGTGACGCTTTGCTTTGGGGTCAGGGAGGTGGATTAAAAATGTCTACGTGATCGGAATTTGAAAGTGGTTTCTGGCGAGAGAGAGAGAGAGAGAAATGAAAAGTTTGTGTAGAGAGAGCTAGTATTTATAGTGTTGGAGCGCCCTCGGATCCTTAGAGGCAATCGATTGTTGCATTAGACCGTTCGTATCTTGATGGCTTTGGTTCGGAGAAGTAATACCAACATTCCGGAGGGCTGCGCAAGGATGTTAGCGGAGTTCTCCGTATTTCTAGCTACGTGGGATCATGTTAAGGGTATTGGAGGATAACATAGCTCTACCCTTTACCGCTGCAACTTCTCTGAGCGCTCAGGGAACTGTTTATTTGAAGATCAGGAGAGGAATTGAATTGTTTGTTTTGATAGGTCGCGTAAGTCTGAAGGGAATTGTTTTGGGACCGATTTATATAAATTACTCCAGGCTGTAATGCACTTTTAAAAATTGATCTGCACCAATGGGTCGAGAATAAGCTAACTATAGGCTCCTTAAATTGAACTGACTTCGTGATTTGATCAATTATAATAGTTTAAGGGTAGGTTTAAGTACAAAGGTACAGTTATAAACAAGTTACTTTTAAAAAAAATGGACTATCATCATTCAAATAAAAAAAGACGTATGGGTCTATATTTGTGTGACTACAGACACGATAACTCCAAAAACAAGAAACCTAGACAGCTGAAATTTGGCATGCGTATATAGGAGGACCTTGGGTGTTCATCTCTTTTTTAAATTGTGACATATATTGTGATACTGACGTCATAAATCACGCGAACACTGGTTATTCTCCACGAATATAATGTACGTTTGAATTTGGTGTTTATCTGTTATTTTATCATACTGGCTCAACAAGGAAAAATATCAACCTCATACAAAAGAAAGGTCAATCTTAAATTCAAAGATAAATTAAAGTTCATTTTGGTTTGTTGTTTTGTACCCACATTAGTAGGTAAAAATATGTATTTGAGTAACACCTTAGACTGCATTCCCACCAGTGCGGGTGATTCCAAAACAAAAAAACTTAAAAGGATGTAACTTTTCATACTTATTTTAGGAAACCCAAGGCTGTTAACTTTTGTTTTTCCTATAACCTTAGAGAGCCTAACGCATTAGAAATGCTTGACCATCGGCACGGGTCGTTCATAAACCAATACACATACAAATCTGGAACCTGGCACGGACTAAACTAATTAAGTAAACCTTAGATGTATTTAAAAATAAAACTCTTAAAAATGGTGGACCTAACTCCTTACACTACGTAACCACTGGTGTAGGTAACTTCGAAATTATGAAACCTAGAAATATAGAACACGTAATACGTGAATGTCCTAGCTACAATCGGGCATATAAAATAGTTCACTATAAACTGGCTTTTAACAGATTCAAAACCATATCACACATAAGTTAAACAATCAAACGCTTCTAGAAAACCACGACTACAAACCGTACTAGGACAAGAGCATGGTTACAAACATTACAAACATTACAAAACCTCTTAACAGACAAGTTGTTACAACAGTGATGGACAAACTGGAAACGAAGACCATATTGGTTGACATCTTCATCCTCACAACAGGGAAACTGGAATCAATATTCAAAGAAAAGAAACACAAGAATAAACCACTGGCAGATGAAATAAACAAATGTAGTCACAATAAGCTATCCAAATAGTATCCATAGTTAAATCAGCAACAAGAGAGATCCTGAAGACACTTCATCAGCGTATCAAGATACTAGAGCTGATAAAAGTAACGGTTAATTAGCACAGAGTTTTACAATCCCTTCGGGTAATACGCTAATTGTGTTCGGAATGAAGAAGGTTATATTTAAGGTAAGTAGGCCTATACCCGCATTGGCGCGGAGGTAGAGTGGATAACTATTTCGAAAAAAAAAAAACCCACCTCAATCCATCCGACCGGGACTCGAATCTCGATCTCCTCTCATCCGCAGTCCTGTCTATATCGAAAGTGACACCTAAGAACATTCTACCATCGAAGCTGGTTTGCAAGTTTATTAAAATTGAATAAATGTCACCTGGTTTTTTCTACCCGCGGGTCTATTGTTTTACCTACATTTGTAATAATAGATAATCGGTGACCTGGCGGTCTAGGGGTAAGGTGTCAGACCTCTCTGATGGTCCGGGGTTCAATCCTTTGGTCCCGGCACAGATTTATCTGATTGCCAAACCCTTCCTTCACCTCTGACAAGACGTGTATTAATCACACTTGTGAATGTGAGGAATGTCAAACCTCCACCGTGGTTCGGATCCCACGTTAAACTGTAGGTCCTCCATTTCATCTCACAATCACCCTACCATTACACGTTAGAGTAAGTGCGTACAACCCGAACGGGTAGTAAGACGCAATGATGATAATAATAATAATAATCACTAAAATAATAATATAAAAATCAAGCAAAATGGCCTTAAGGGTGCCACCTACATGAAGAAATGTATTCTCACACAACGGTATTATTAGTTTGGAAATGATATTCCCGGAACCATCAAAACCACCAAAACAATCCTCATTTATCTTAACATATTTTGCTCTTAGGACTCTGTAAAATCATGACATGGGACAGACGGCTTTACTTCCCCTCTCAAGGAAGCTGTGCTACGGATTTTTATCGCTCATGAAAAACTTGTTGCCCTCGGCTGCGTTCGAACCCACGATCATGGGGTCATGGGCGAGCACTTTACCACAGATCATAGAGGTTGATGATAGTTAATATCAATACCGTGAAAATCACACTAATAAAATAGCTAAATATTTTTAAGCGATTGGCCCTTTTCATTTGGCATGAAAATGTAAGCCATGGGAACAAACGGTTATCTTCAAGAATTGTTATTGTTTTGTAATTTCTTTCGGAAACGGTTTGTTCAAGAATAGAAGCATGTTGATTAAGTTTACTTTTTATATACACCCTCCTCTATATTTTAACAGTGATCAAATATTAATAAAATCGACATTTTTCACTAGAAAACTGCCGGTTTCATAACAAAAAATAAGAAAATGTAACAATTAATAAACATTGATACATTACTCAGAAGGGGTGTTGAAAATATTACATAAAAATTTCACTCCTTCTCGAGAAAACTGATATTTCCAAACGTATGATTTTTCCGCAAGACCTGTTCGGTATCTAGCGCCATCTACGATTTCCGTGATCTATCTGTTTTTGTTGGTGCGCAAGGATATTTTGGTCGGTTGTGAAACCACGCCACGCTTTTCATTCTCTCGTCCACCATCCCACAAAATAGGTTTCAGACTTGCACAGGGCCAAGGGTATTAATTGTTTCCACGAAAAAAAGTATATATCCTATAAAAGGACCTTCTTATGAAAATTGGACCGTATGATTACCTACCATTCATGTTTCAAATATCGTATAAGAGTCAGCTTGGGTTTTCCCCGGCTACCTTATCTCACGATGGACATGTATGACCCCTCATGAAGTCTGTAGAGTGCCTGCTCCTGAAGGGAATGCAATTAAGGGGGGTCCCATCTGTTTGGCATGGCAACATCTGGGGGATGTTTGTTCGTTATAGAGTTATTGCTCTTCTTCCTCCTTCATCTCTCTCTCTTCTTGATGCTGTAACATCGAAGCTGAAAAGAGAGCGAGAGAGATTGGGAAAACTTGTCACTTTTCTCTTCTTCCGCCAGTTTTAATTGAAGAGGTTCGGGAACCTGTTCGTGGCAGAGTGGTCGGTAGCAACTCTTCCCTATCGCTCCTGCTGACTCTGGTCAATTCATCCACGGGGGATAGATAAATCCACCACAGCTGTGAACGGAAGTCATGAATATGAAGATCCCACACCATTTGGAAAGGAGGTCACGTTCAATTCACTCCTCTCGCCCCCCCCCCCCACTCCTCTGGAATACTTGTTATTACGTCGTCAGAAGAGTTTTGAGTTGTTACTTGCTACTGGCAATATGTCCTCTTGACGCCGTGGCTTTCCTAGTTGAGTTTCGGAGTAAAAGACAAGGAATCTAAAAAGCTAGAGATGTGACATTAAAATTTTTCCTTTTTTAGAAAATTTTCCAATTTTTTTAACAATAGATAAAATTTCATTTATTTAAATGGAACAAAGGCAACGAGGTATCCCAAGTTTTTTAAAGTTCACACCATTTCATAGTTATAAAAAAATCTAAGATGGTGGATCACATATAAATTAAGTCCGATTTGGAATAAGTAAGGGGCTCAACATTTCTATACTAATAAAAACTTAAATTTTCTTTGTGGTAGGAAATTTAATCTTTCAATATTTTCTGATAACATTATCACCCTAAGTGATAAATGAACCCTCCCTGGTCTCCCTTACAGTTAGTCTAAATTACCCGCATCGGTAGGCATTGTCAACTCAATGTCGGACTCGTCTCGTTTGACTAGCCATAGACGGGATGGGTATAAGAATCAGTGGAAATCCCTACACACCCCTATAGTTATACTTTCCTCATCACTTAGTATACCCTAATTTTGATCGAAAGAAAAGTCTAGAAAACAATACATATTTCTTTGCGGTTAACATTAATAAACATTTTACTTGTTATTTGTGTTATTTTTAGGTATTGAACAATATCTATCAAAAGTGACGGCTGCAGATGAAATGACTTGATGTATGAATATATTAAAATTGTTTAATAACTTTAGTAACTAACCTCTACTGTTCTTCCTACAGACAATATAAATATGCGGATAGCCCTTGTGGCTAGTAAGACGCGGAGCGCAGAAGTAATGAAACAATTTAACTCATGAATGAAGATGAACAGCACTAGTTTTGCCGTGCTTAACCACCTAACAAACCCGGGAGTCTCGCATTCTATACCTTACACGGTGTTTTACTTATTTAGCTGCTCTCGGGAGCACCGCTGTTGAATGGAAAGTCTTAACCACGTTTTGTAGATTGAGAGGAAGCCATTTGGCCCGCTCGGCCGTGTTTTTCCACTAAAAGAATTTCTCCAAAGCGTCGAGGTTCATTCATGAGGTTTTCTTTGAAGGATATAAGCGGTTTGTTACGTCTCCATTCACTCAAAGCGCAGCTCTCTGCCCTTTTGGAATAGGAGGCGCTTGCTTGGCTCCAGCCACACTAAATAAGCGAACCACTCTGAACTATTTTGAAATTGTTAGATTTGACAACATGGATGATGTAGCAGACTTTTTACGGGGAAGCTGGCTTCAATTTTGACCTGTTGTGTTTAAATTATTTTTTTCTAGATAGTGTATTTCTTTGACCCCCTTCATAAGAATTGCATTATATTTTTTACCTAACTAGGTGACCTGGTGGTCTAGGGGTAAGGTGTCAGACCTCTGTTCCAGGGGTTCAATCCTCGGTCCCGGCACAGATTTATCTGATTACCAAACCCTTCCTTCAACTCTGACAAGACGTTTATTTTTAATCACAACTTGTGAATGTGAGAAATGCCAGGCTTCCGCCGTGGTTCGGATCCCCACGTTAAACTGTAGGTCCTCCATTTCATCTCACAATCACCCTACCATTACACATGAGCGTGAGTGCTTATAACCCAAACGGTTAGCAAGACGTGGTAATAATAATAATAATAATAATAATAATAATAAAATAATTTACCTAGCCTGGACCTCATTCTCTATTACTTATTGCATTAAACTTTGAGTAATTGTACCTGCGATGGGGTCCGAGTAGCTTATGATGTTATATTCGCTGTCGTTGACGGGAACATATAGGGGGCATCCATGGTTGGAAGGGTGGTAGGTGACAGCCAGGAAAAGTTAGCCTACCATATATTCATACGCCAAACCATATGATATGCAAGATCACATGTTGATTGGTTGTTACTTTTGTCATTCAAAACATTCACACAAACAAACAAAAAAAATTATTAATTTTTATAACGCAAATACATTTTGTAGCTTCCACTGATAATTTATGTGCGGAGCGTCAGCAACGAGTCGGTATTGAACCACGGACCAATGATTTTGAATCCCCGTTCAAGTTCTTTGAATTTTATCGTATGAGTGCACTAGAGATAAAGTAATACACAAACAAATATACTCACAGCATTGCTTACTACTAATAAATTATAGACGTACGTATAAGATAATCGCTATTTCATTAGATTAAAAAAAAACTCATACTTATCCGCAGTACCTAAATTGTGAATTTAAGACATAATTACCAAAGCGAACATTTTAAACCTAATTAAAATCTGACCCATGATTTATACAGGATGACCTTTTCAGTTCAATTTTTATCCTGCAGTTCGCAGCTTTGGTCTGTCCCCCATCCTGCTCTTTGGTGCAATTACTCATGCTTTCTGCACCGAGTCGCGCATACTGAGTCTTGTCGACAGAACGGGTCCATTACAAATTACTGTTAATTGCATTTTCGGTAGAACATATCATGAATACTAAACATGGCATGTAGAACCCCCCAGTCTAAGCTCTATTAAACTGCGAGGATTTGTTTTAGTGCGTGCTGTCACACAAGCGGTTATATCAGTATAAACACGAGTGTCTAGTCGAAATGCGCAATAAATACCCGTGACGTCTGGGTATTTGAGGTATCGACTTTAATATATTGGGCTGTTTGAAGTGGAGTTAGTTTACAACTGACTGTACAGTCTTATGAGCGTATAAAGGTTTTGTCACTTATGAATTCGTACGCTTTATGCTTGGCATTGATATAAACAATCTGATCTAAGAGGGACGAGAATGATGTTTATATAACTTCGGATAAAATGGAGCTACACATTGATTTTGTTAAACGAGGGTTCTTCGTCTTGTGCTTGAATAAAAATTAGATTAACTTTTAATATGAAGATGATTTTCAATTTTAGTTTTTAAACAATAAATAAAAGTCTTCATTTTAAGGATTTCAAGATACAATACCCGAAT
Source organism: Timema podura (assembly GCA_033556935.1). Classification (NCBI taxonomy): domain Eukaryota; kingdom Metazoa; phylum Arthropoda; class Insecta; order Phasmatodea; family Timematidae; genus Timema; species Timema podura. The sequence goes on from JAVRXN010000005.1 coordinate 10,909,966, forward strand.
ATTTATACTAATGAGTTAGGGAGGAGGAGGCTTGAATTCAGAGAATTTTTATTTGCATTCTTGTGAAGGGAAAGGGAGAACAAATTTAGGGGAAAAAACATCTCGATATACTCACCTGAGATTCGAACCATGAACCTGTAAACCTGGGAAGACAGTACTGATGCTTTTGTGCAGGTTGATAATTTTACTAAATTATGTATGTTATTTTTTGATTTTCTTTTGTGCGGCTTATTGATCAGAGCAAAACCCATTTTGTTGAAGTTATCAAAAGTATATTTTGAATACTATAAGGGAAGTATAATATTTAATTTAGACTCTTATATCGCAGTGGGTGACATAACTTGGTGCAGGGCAAGCTTTAACTACCGTTTAAACCCCCTCTCCCCACGTTCCCTTTTACGATCACATTTCTTCAGCAAACAGTGCTATAATTGCTAGCGATAACAGAATGTAGGGCCAGCTGAGGTGACCAATAGCGCTTGGCACACTACCAACTCGGACCCACTGGTTTGTGCTCCGTTTCACTCTTAATTAGTAAATGTAACGCCTTAAATTGGTGGTGTTTGTAGGCCGTCGCCACGTCATTACGCCATGCCCACAACTTATTCGATTTATTTGGGGGGGGGGGGGGGGGGCTCCCCGATGTTACCGAAAAGCTTATTGGTTTAACCGTTGTCTTGCGTGAACTCAGCCTTTACGGGAACGATTGCAAAGGGTTGTTGAACACTTGCCAACTACATAATTATACCAAGGGAGGGAAAACTAATTAAAATCAAGCTTCTATGGTTATCTTTTTGGCCTCATATAATTATGATCTATGTACCGGTATTTGATTGAAAACAGTATTTGTTCCAATAAATACTTTAATTACTGTCGATCTTTTAACAGTTTCTCAATTTAATATATGTTTTTTTGGAGAGTATTTTATTATATTATATTTTCGTATCACTTAGAGTCTACGAGTTGAAAATATGGAAGGCGTAACTTTGATATACAAAATTTAAGTTGGTAGCATCCCAACCACATCCTGTAAACCTCAATAAACATGGGGACTTACATTGTGCAGCAGAAACTGTTCATAATCAAGGATTATGGCCAAAATGAAAATGTTGCAGTTTCAATGCAAAGACGTAGAGACCGGCCACCTAATGCATCGACATTTTTATTTAACTGTATATAGGGAAACATTTAGTAAGAGAGTAATCTCGAAAAGATTTCCTGATGGCCGTGGTTTGGCTGAAATATCACCCGGCTGAGGTCCTTGACAGATACAAGGTGTTCAGCTATAGCCGTCGCGCACGAGATCATCTTAAAGAAACATTACATCATAATGTTTCCCATCTCCATACAAAGTTTACAACTTGTCCGGCAGACCCTTACTCACTAATAGAGTTCGACTGGTAGAATTAAATATATTTTGCTCAGAGGGCTCTTATTTTATCTGTCAATAATAATTTCACATATCTCTTTATAGCTTTACTAATGGTTTTCATTTTATGACCAAGATAAATGTCACAGTGAAAAAAAATCAGCACCATTCTTAGTGTGTGCAATGCATCATACACACGTATGAGTCTAAATGATTAAATACCAATACAATAATATCTTTGACACTTTATAATATATCAGAAGTAAATTTAAGTTAATTTAGCCAACATTGCTAAAGTCCACTATATATCAGCGTACATAACACTTCACTTGGTGTATAGTTATTTATTACTCTTCTAGATAAGTTTCAAGAAATGGTGGGCCGAATATAACTTAGATTCCACAAAGTGACGTAGGATTATTAAACTTATTCGATAGGTTTTTTTCTCTCTCGCAGGAATCACTTCGTAGTATAATAATTACATTCATAGTTGTCACACTGGCACAAATCGGTTTGGTGGTTGGATAATTCAAAAACAAGTTATTACCAGAGAAAAAATAAATAGATTCAATACCATGCATTAAATTAAATATCCATCCAGTAATAGTTGATAAATACTTTATTCTTTCGTGATAATGAGCTAACAATTCTCAGTTCTCCAAAGTAGTTTAGCCAGTTTGACATCTGTTGCTATTATACAAAACATTTCCGGTCTATTGTTTTAATGTCTTATCGCCCTAGCCGAGCCCATCCTTGTATGTCAATTAATAAAGGTACGACATTAAGAGTTATCCACTTATCTATATATCATTCAATCATTTTGAAAACGTTTAAAAAAATGGAATTTCAGATACCAGTGAGCCGTTTATTGATGTACTGGCTACTGTTTATCACAATTCACTCCATGCTCTGTTGTACTTTATTAAGTGATCATAAAATACTGCTTGTTACGTTGCATTGTTAACCGCAGGACTAAGTCTGAGCGCGCTGTAATCCTCAATTATGAGGACGTCGACTATTTAATGGAGCTACAGCAGGTTTCTCATTTTTATGCGGAGCCGGATATTGGTTGCCCGCGAATGTTTATGGGCTAGAGGTGTATCGGGCCTCAGCGCGATGAACTCTCTCAGTCAATATATGGGAGTTCATGAATCGTGGATTCAAGTATCCCCCTGTATTGGGCCGTAACGAAGAAATATGTTGAGCTTATTTCGACGTAGCAATATCTCGTGATATACGAGACACAGTTTATGACGCTATCCCCTTTTCCGCCATTGCCGGCCCAGTGGCCCGTTTATTTATATACATTTATCCTCCAAACTTAACGTTCATTCATCACGGCACTGCCGTAAGCCTTTTTATGTGCCGTATACAGATAGCATTCAAATTCATTTGCTTATTTTTATTCGGTTGCTGTTTCTATGCGATGGACTGACTTTCCTCAATTCGTTGGTTCTTATTTCTAATGATTGATATAAACGTTTACTTTTTAAATATAGGCCTACACTATAATAAATGTTATGTTGAGCCATTGCTGTCTCGTATATTTGTACCGTTTATTTACTTCAATTTACTGAAAGAATATATTTAATTTTTTTTTCATAAAATACACAACTTTGATTTCATACCCACCTTCTATTATCCAACTTATATTCCCGCACTAGTATTTAATCACCTCATCTTGAACAGTGGCGCAGGAACGTTTTTATTTAGGGTGGGGAGGGAAATAATAATGTGCTTTTATAGGGGATAACATTTTTGAAATTAAAAAAAGACCAGGGGAAATGTAATACAACTGTCACTCGTAATTGGTTCTGATAAATAATCAAGTAGCACGAAAACGCGTAAAAGGATTTGATTTTAACATGGGTGAGCATGGGTGAGATAGAGATTACTCCAAACGAAAAAAGTAAATAAAAACCTAAAACTTGTAAATGAATGCAATTTTTATTAATTTATCTAACTAGTACAATACTATAGGTAGCCCCACCTTTTGTCAATCTTCAATCCCTGAAATTTGTAAAAAAAACCTGCAATTTTTAATAAATTTATCTAATTAATAGGCCTACAGTACTACAGTTACGCTTAACGTTAATCTTTCAATCGCATGATAAATTAATTTGATTTGACAAATCTGGATTATCACTCTCTTGCTCTCTGAAGGCCTGGGACAGTAAGCTCCTGCTCTCTTGAAGGCTCCTGTTCTCATGAAGGCTCTTGCCTGACAGCTCTTGCTGTCGTGAATGCCCTGGGTCGTTAGACTGAAGACTTTCAACTTTTTTGATGAAATGGTCAAGACTCAGCTGATGGGCAGCATTCTTCCTCTCTCTCTAGAGAGCTTTGTAGCAAGCCAAAGTACTCAATCTCTCTGGCAACTTTGTCACTTCTATCCATGTTAGGATCATTCTCTTCATTAATTCTAATTGAACTGTCAATGTGCTTAAAAAATTCAGCAATTTGTTTTGTTGAAGTTGTTTGATAAGCTCAACAACATAGAGCTCTTCCACTTCATCCTTTATGCCGTTCTTCATTTCTAGATTTTCATTGGTTAGTTCTTTTGAATGGGATAGAAGCAATTCATCCACATTTACCTGGTCTACCTCTTCAAATCCAACATCTTACTATGTCAACGATATCATGTTTTGAATGTCAACGATATCATGTTTTGAATTGGAAAGCTCGTGTTCAGGATCAAAATCATGAGAATCAGAAATTCATGCCAAATATTTTTCCAAACTCCCTTCATACAGGATTGTTTAACTTCGTGACTGCGAAATTACAGCCGACCCTGCATTATTTTTTAATCACGTTATAGTGAAAACTCGCAAAGTGAAATCGCGTATAACAAGGGATACCTGTATTTAACGGTCCCATTGTGCATTTTTCTTATTTATTTTAGTCATGCCAAACATTATAGTTAATACACAAAAAAACAAATTAAGAAAAATTATATCTGATGTGGCTTAGCTAAAAATTATGAAACACCGAAAATTAAATTAAGTTTCCATACTCCTTCGCCCTATATTCGCTACTAGCTATAAAACCACTAACTAGTTTTGTAATTTTCAAGTTTGTTGAGCCTCTCATGGTATGCATTCAGCAGACACATGTGTTTTAGTCTACGTTGCCTCATCGTGGAGCGAAGATGGTTTTTTATTCGTATAAACATTGAAAAACTTCTTTCTGCCGTCGCTGATGTAGCTGCTATCACTATCAGAGTTTTCAAACAGTGGGTGCTCCACTCCACTACTATGTTACTTTAGTGTGAACTTTGTATCTTGACTCAACAAGATATTTACATTATCTAAAAGTTTTACTATATTATTTTTGTGGGGTAAAAAATATACTTTTTACTCCCCTCAATTTTAAAGGGGGGGGGGGGGGGGTGAAAATTTACCCCCGTACGCCCCGTTCCTGCGCCACTGATCTTGAAATGGTGAGAACTGTATTCCATACCATCTTTTGTCGGCACGTGGGAACTTCTGCATGTGGGTAGAGGGTAACCTTTTTTTTTTGGTAGGGAGGAGGGAAGGAGGTTGTGTGTTCGTGCTTTTACCTCCTTCCTGTCTTAGCGGTGTTAAGACAAGCCCGTAAGAGCTACGGTGTTTTTAAAGAGGCCGTAACGGCGGCCTTGTGCGAAGGGTTTTACGTACTTCCCCGACTGCGGGGAAATGTCGCGCCCGGACAAGGTACGTGCTTAGTCGAGAGGGGATTGGTTGAACATGAAGGGTTGTTGGGTGGAGGGAGGGGGGGCAAGAGTTGGTGGCGCGCAATTTGCGGGTCATTTGCCCGCAGTGTGTGCCAAGTGAAACATGGCCGCATTAAGGTGACTGTTAGCCTCCCTCCTCGAGTTACGACCTTACTACCTCTCTCGTAAGCCCTCTTCCTCTTTACCCCGACCATTTCGCACACCTAGGGTCCTAGCCGTGTTCTCAAGAGAAGTACTAGAAAGTGGCATCGAAGCGAATCAACTACCCCCCGCCCCAAACCCTTTTACCCCCTCGCAAAGTAGAATGTTCTTATTGCTGGTACCTATTTGTTTGTACTGTCTCACTGGGCTGTAGTCTTGAGGAACACTTTGATAACAAATCTAAACTTATATCGAGTATTTTGTAATCTTAGCATAAACATAATTACGATTTCATTCATCAAAATCTATGTTTATATTAAACAATATTTTTAATAACCCCCACCCCCTTTCTTCTTTCACTCTCTCATTTTTGATGAAATAATAAAAAATTACTCATTAGAAAAAAATAATAAATTGAATTTTTAAGAGTTATTTGTTCATCTTAAAATGATTTATTTACGAGCTTTCCGAATTTCAATTTTAAACCACAACGGAAAGTAATGTTAAATATTAGTTGTATCAATTTCGAGTTCTTCCATTTCCCAGGGCTCAGTTTTAAAATTCGAATTGTTCAAACATCATTTAGCTATCCGAGAAGGTCTTTTGATTGACTTGTCGAACTTACATTTTATATCACACCAAAAAATGTATTTTATTATTTTAAGAAATCTTTAGGGTACCCCTTTCCCCATTTACGGCTTCATTTTGAAATTTAATGATCAGACTTTAATGGTTGTTAGGGGGAAGGGGCGGGGGAGGTTGTTATACACGCCTGACAAATTTTAAATCTTTTACCATACTGAAAATTAATTTATTATTTTAGTTTTGGAAATTTTAAACCCCCCTCCCCATTTCACCAACTCTCTTTCTAAATAGTAAATATTTAACACATAAAAAAAGTGTGTGTTATTTCTTTGGACCGTAATGCACAGTATATTCAAAATAACCCGTATTGGTGTGCATGTGAACAAAGGGGTTAGTTTCGTGTGGTTTTTTTTCTCCGAAATATCCTGAGGTTGGTGTTCAAATCCCGCCTGGGTTTGCTGAGTTTGTTTGATCCTTGATGACTTCTTCTTTTTACATCCAGGGTGACCTGGCGGTCTAGGGGTAAGGTGTCAGACTTCTGTGCTGAGGGTCTGGGGTTCAATCCTCGGTCCCGGCACAGATTTATCTGATTGCCAAACCCTTCCTTCACCTCTGACAAGACGTGTATTAATCACAACTTGTGAATGTGTTGAATGCCAGGCCTCCGGACATGCGGCAGTGGACCTAAAATTATAAGACCTAAAGTCACAACTCCTAAACTAAATTTCTTAACTTCATAACACCTAACTTTATAAGACCTAATTTTATAAGACCTAACTTCATAGCACCTAATTTTATAACTCCTAATTTTACTAGACCTAAAAGCACTGGACCTAAAATTCATTTTTCATCGAATACTTTAAAATATCTTTAACTGTTCAAACAGGCAGTGGACCTAAAGGCACAAGACCTAATTTTATAAGACCTAATTTCACAAGACCTAACTTCACTGGACCTAATTTTATAAGACCTAACCCCACAAGACCTAATCTCACAAGCCAACAAGCACAAGACCTAAATTTGTATGGCATGCCGGCATAAGTCCTAAAACAATATTCTTTTTAACACAATGATAGTAACACAGACAAAGGCGTCAGTTTTGTCTTGTCTAATTTTCTGAGGAATGGGAGGTCGTAGTTTAAATCCTGCTGGGTGTATTTCTCTCGTCATATAAAACATACCATTATCGATAAAGTGGTTTTAATAAACACGGCCAAAACGCTTGGAATGTGGAATAATGTCAAGCTCATCTAATCTAGTTTTCCACTGACAAGGAAGTTGGGATTAGAATCTTGGCCGAGCGTACTGAGGTATTTTTCTAGAGGATTCCTCACTCTCTTTTCAAGCAAATGTGGGAACATTTCCCCTAAATTATTCCTTCCTCGGTCACTTTAAAATAGTGAAATTAAATGCGGATAGTTCGAACGAGAAGTAAGATGAAAATCTCTGGCAGGCAGGATTGCCTCAATGTTAATAATCTCGACTGACGTGGACAGCTTTTATTTAGGAAGTATTTGTCTATCCTTTACAGGTATGCTAGAAGTGTTTTTCCACTTATTTGTTTACTCATTCTCTCCATGTATTTCACCGTATTTAAAATAAAAATATATTAAAAATGTATTGTGGAGACATAATTATTATTAACTAAAATAAAATTTAACTGTGCAATAATCGTGGCCCAAATTTTTGTCACCCGTATCATGTATTTAATAGCACGCTCAGGCTATCCACATTTTTTCACAATGGTGTAAGAAAGAGAAATGTACAATTTAGAGGATATGTACTCTCATTTGCGTTGAGGAAAACTCAGAAACCATTTATTAAAACTCACTATCACTTGACTGGAATTTGAACCGGGTCTCGCCATCATCAAAAATTCAGTCTATTCTCTGAATCATTCGATCACCGATGTGGACTAAAGTGTAGTTATTGAGGGAGCAAACCAAATATCATTATTGGATGCTTGTATTTTATCAGCTTAATCTAATGGCATATGGCATTAGAAAATAGTATATAATATATTATATACTATTATATTTTAACCAATGAAAGTCGAAAGTCTTTAGAGCTGCAACAATCACATAAATAGGTAGCCTATATAAATACTATTTATAAAATATGAGTTTATTTTATTGAAAGCCAAAGTATGTTAACATTAGGGCCTAATATATTAATTACCCTAATTAATCACTTAGGAAAATTCAAAATGGCCTCCAAAATACCTTACAACGTTATGTGGAAATCAGAGCTGGCCGCCACCAAAATCAAAGATGGCCACTCCTATACCTTATAAGCATAGCTGGAGCCCATTGATCTCTATATTATAACTGGATGGACATCTGCAGCTAAAATTTTTGAGATGTCATTTGTACAACATTGTTTAAGAGAGAAGGAAACATTCGTGTATCTCTTTCTCTCTTATACACATACAAGGCAATGTGGCATTTCAACATAATTCGATAATTTTATTGAATTTAGGAGATATATCAATGTATGATTAGTTAAACGAAATAAATGGGTTAGTAAAAGGTTTGAAGGGCATAACTAATTTCAACACTCATGACTTGTTTCTTTAAATAAGTTGATTTAGGCTAAAATAGTAATATTTCCTACACGCCTATACGCTAAATGATCGTTTGAACGTAAGACTTCTACACAAAAGTTTGTCGTTCGAACAAAATTAGCCTGGTTTTTAGCAACCACATTTAATCATAGTTATCTAACATTAAATATAATATGGCTTCTGAAAGCAAAAGGCAATACACGCTAAGAGCCAACTTAATAATATTAAAATATAGTAATACTTCGTATAAACCTCTAGCCTAAATGATAATTTGAATACAAAACTACTACACAAAGTTTGTCATCCAAACGAATGTAATTAAGATTGAAGCTACATTTTTTTTTATATATCGAACTCTAAACATAATATTGTTTCTGAAACCAATATATTAGCTAATAACCAATTTTAAACATACTGTAATCTTGGCAGAATGTAAACCACATTGGCTTTAGCTACTTATTTTAATATATCAAAGATTTTATTCTTATTTGTACAATGTTACATTTAAAATTGAATAATTGTATATCCTCTAATGTAAATGTGTCTTCAGTCAAGTAGGGTATAAAAAAACTTTTATTCACGAGATACACGTTTTTGCTCAAGAAATTTAAAGAAACCGTTAAATTTGTCCTCTAGCTAGCAAGCAAGTAGACGACAAACTTGGCGTCACGATTTGGTCCGTTGCAAGGGGTGTGTTAGAGAGAAATACGCCATGGATTATTATTATGATTACTATTATTAGCCATCTTAATTTTGTTTTACATGTCTTTCTTTACAATTTTATAAAGGAGCTACAACTTAGCTTTGTTCGAGAATATTCAGTTCATCTTGACGAATATGAAGCATAAAGTTTTTCTAAGCACCGCAGGATTGTTTACGATAACTGCATTATTGATAAGGTCGTAATATATCAATGACAATGTGGGTAATAAACCTATTTATATAAAAAAATAATGCTGCATTATACTACCCAGCCAAAATATTGACACTTTTGAATCACTAAGGTAGAAATGAAGAAGGTATAATGTTGAGTAATTATCACTGTATTTGCATGGAGATGGAGTGGGAAACCATAAAGGAAAATACGCCTCAGTACACATAGGTCATATGCCAGAATGAGCTGGGTTTTAAAAAGTAAACACTCAACTCCAAGAAATGACTTATGGACTAGGGATAGAGTGAAAACCTCACTTCTGAGAAATGAATAGTGTGAATCCACGCTTACACGAGGCCAGTTGATAGCATGTTAGACGCGTCAATTTTCGAATCTGCCTGACAAATGGCCTCGTGTATACGCGGCTAAAGTAAAGAATGAGTAAGGAAAATTTTGCTCGGGACTGCACTTCTGTTTAATTTGTCCTATCCAAGCCTTTTCTTGGTAATGAGTATTCACCCACACTTCTCACTTACTCATTTTCGTTCTTGTATACCGCCTATAGCCAGGAATATCTCCTCAGCCTTCTGACACTGTAAAACCAGATTGAGACAAACTTTTTCGGAGGGATGGGGAAGGAGGAGGAGGAAAACTTGCTAAGGAGTCAGTATCATCTGGCTTACCGGTGAAGAAGATTTGGATTTGAGTCCTGGCTGGAATCACCCACTTTACTGGAAAGGATCTTTTATCCTTTTGCTAGGAATATGCTGGTATACTTCCGCTTGAATTACTTCCTGATACTTAAATAGGGAGATTCAGATACTTCTGGGGGTAATTTTTTTATTAAATGGGAGGACATCGACGCCGCCCCCTCCCCTGGCGTCGCGACGTCCCCACCCCACCTCTTCGTCCCTTATTAATTGCATTGATTAATTAACTAATTTAATTAATCGCTTTGAACAATTCAAAATAGCCTCCAAAATACCTTAAAACGTTATGTGGAAATCCAAGATGGTCGCTAAAAATCCTTACAACTTTATATGAAAATCCAAAAGGACCGCCCTATACCTTATAACGTGATGTGGAAATTCTAGATGGCCGCCACCAAAATTAAAGCTCGCCACCCCTATAACTTATAAGTAGAGGGGGATACAGAACCCTAAAGCCCATCAACGCGACCTCATGATGACAAATTCCGTACGCCCAGTAACGAATTTACATTCTTTCTCCAGGTGAATGCTGATGCACTTGACATATTCTGAATACCTCCTCTACACCACGTCCTCAACAACCTAACTCCACAGCGGTAAATTACCCACGTTTCCTCGTAAGGTTATGACATTTCTTCCCTTTGACTTAACTTTTTCTCCCTGACACACCCATTTTTGCTGCAAAATTCCCTTTTTGATACTATTAACATTATTTTTGACAGGTATTTCCCCTTGAGCCCGAGAGCCCACAATGGTAGTTACCCTTGACGCTCTGAAACCTCCTCCAAAATGACGTCCCGACGCCCCCAACACCCGGACCTCATAACGGTAATTTACCCTCAACGTCTGGACGCCCCACTAACATGACACCCGCGGCACTCCCAACAACTCGAACCCATAGCTGTAAATACCTGGCACCCTGTTGCTCCTAGAAACTCGAGCCCATATCAATAACTTCTCATCCTGAACCCCACTCTCCCAACCAGAGCAGGTATCGACAGGCTTTCCACCCCCTTACCTCTAACCCCTGGCTCCATAACCTCTATGCTCTAACCCGCACGACAATTTAGAGATGGCGGCATGGAATTAAAAATAGAAATAAAATCTTATTAAAATATAATTAAAGTTATATTTAACCTTATAGTGTAATGTGGAAAATCACAATGGATCCTTACCCCACCCCCCTTTTTGTACTCAGCCTATGCAGGTCCCGATATGCACCCTCAACCCAAGGTTATATAGCCCTCAAGGCAAGGTAGTTGGTTCTAAAATCTAGGAGGTGATGGATTATTTTAATGTTGTTTATTTGATGGTCACGATGGGCCTGAATATTTTTGATGATATGGAAGTTATAATTTATTACACCTAGCCTTATAAGACCTAACGGCACAAGACCTAACGGCACAAGACCTAACGGCACAAGACCTAAATGCTACAAGAACTAAACCTCATAAGACCTAAATTTATAAGACCTAATTTTATAAGACCTAACTTCATAGCACCTAATTTTATAACTCCTAACTTTACTAGACCTAAAAGCACTGGACCTAAAATTCATTTTTCATCGATTACTTTAAAATATCTTTAACTGTTCAAACAGGCAGTGGACCTAAAGGCACAAGACCTAATTTTATAAGACCTAATTTCATAAGACCTAACTTCACTGGACCTAATTTTATAAGACCTAAAGTCATAGCTCCTAAACTTTAGGTCTTGTGAAATTAGGTCCACTGCATGTCATCCAAATTATGTAATCATAATATTTCAAAATGAGTAGCAATTTATCATTTGTAGAGTGAAGCTACGTACACCAAATTGTAATTATTGAGTTTCAATTTAGCAATAGCAGCCCAACATTACGATAGTGCATTAACATTGGGGGGTAGGGGGTAATTACTTATATTTGTGCATACCTTATTTGCCTCTCTGTGTGCCTGGGAAAGAGTCAAATATTGACTAATTGTGTGTATGCACAGGCTGTATAACTAGCCATTACAGCTGATTTAGCGAGGATTGAATCTATATAATCGTGTGCGTTGAGTGGCGTTGTTTTGAAATACATAGATATACATTTATGAAACACTAGCAGGATTAATATTTTATTTACGAGGATCATTTTTGTGGCCTCAACCTCCCTCTCTTAGGAAATAGTGGAGTGTGTTCTAGCTCGCATTGGTGTCAAGTACAGTCGCTTGGTTAGTTAAATTATCTCTTTTTTAATAGTAAAAAGGTTGAATTTTAATTAAATACACCCGTATTCTTTGATGATGGTAAAAAAACCCAACCTTTAACGAAGAAAATATCAACTCCTGTGCACCCGACCGTAGCTTGAACCGAACTAAGACCAACGGGCTTAATTTTTAACTAGAGTTTTATCGTGTATTAATAGTGAACCGGTACAGATTTATCTGATTGCCAAACCCTTCCTTCACCTCTGACCAGACGTGTATTAATAACAACTTGTGGATGTGTGGAATGTCAGGCCTCCACCGTGGTTCGGATCCCACGTTAAACTGTAGGTCCTCCAGTTCATCTCACAATCACCCTAACATTACACATTAGCGTAAGTACGTATAACCCGAATGGGTAGTAAGAAGCGATGTTAATAATAATAAATAGTGAAACATTTTAAAATGTAGCAAATGCATGGTATATAAACGGACGTTGATATTACTGTCTCAGTTTTTATTATAATACCATATTATCAAGATCAAGGCCCTGACATAATCTGTTTGGTTGATTTTTTTAATGGACATTTTCTTTAGATAATCACATCGTAAACGCTACCGCAGTTGGCTCGGATTTTAGGTTTTACCGGTCGCACCTAACCCCGGACATTTTTTAAAGACATTCTTACTATTGTATTTTCAGACAATTAAATTAGTGACCGAGAGCGTCTGATTGTATCGAACTCTGGACACCCCCCCCCCCCCCCCCCACTGTAAAAACTCTTCTGCAGACGCTCAAATATGATATGGATCGACGAAATAATCCTTAAACAGTTTATTTGCAGTTGGGTGCTTCTTATTTTTTGTGAAAAATAAAGTTTATTTTCTGCTGTACATTTAGAATGCTCCATAGTTAAAAAGGTTTTTTTCTACCCATAACCGACCTTCCCACCTCCTCTATGTTTTTTTCCTCCTATTAGCGACTAGGTAATCAGTGTTAAGTTCATGCTGCGCAATACTCATTCGAATTCGCTTAACGCCGACTCCAATAATGGTCCAGTCGGGGAATATTGTCGCCTAAAACGAGTGGGGCCAGAGCTCAGTTATTAGCACTTACTTTACACGCTAATGGGTATCTCATTTGATAACATCGATTATCGCCCATCGCTCGTGTTATATGGCCCGGAATGGTGCTCGAAATTTGATTTGAATGGGATGCTCATGGCTTTTCTATATCTGTAGCAGATTTCTATCTTTTTTTTATTCCTCTGGCGATTTAGAAATTGAATGCTTATGGGCCCGGATTGATTTGTAAAACACATTGTTGGCAGTCTATAATGGGAATTTATGATCGTTGTTGACACTATATGTTGTGGATAGTTGTATGTAAAATGTTGTGCCCGTGGGGGGTTGGAACATTAGTGGGGAATTGTTTCTTTTGTTTGTATTTTTGCTTAATCACCGGACATTGTTCTGGTAAAATATATTAAACAGGAGGTTTCGAAGATTCAGATCATGGGGAAATAATAATTTAGCTGTTTTCCCCGTCACACGTGTTGAATACATGACAAATAGTCAATATCATTAATTTGTTTTATCTCTGTAATTTGGTTTCCCGTGATTTCCGCACGATTTCTATATTTTAATTGTGGTTAGGTGGGCGAGTCTGTTGGTTTGAATAGTATGAAGGGACCGGGGTTTGATTTAGACCGGTGGCAATGAGGCTGGGTTTATCGCCACGGGATTTCCTGCCTCCAGGCAAATACTACTAACATTTCCTAAAACTCACCACTCATCCTATTCCCCATGGATTAGCTAGTTAAGATACTAAAATGGATGCTAGAACGTTACACTCTTTAAACAATTATGGCAAATTGATCACCATAATTTTTGTTATCGCCTGTTAAAAAAATATAATGTATTTATTTGTTTTAATTTTAAGACTGTAATATGTTCTTATATTTATCTTCATTGCTAGTCTGTTAGAGGTCTTGACTTTAACAAAGGAAAATGAAATATAAATGAAAATTTATTTTTGTTGTTGTTGATTACATAGCGCAAATTTTAGATTTGCCGAATTTGACTTACCACAAAAGAAAAGCCAAACTTAGAGGAGTTATTTAAAGAGCTCCCCTACCGTTAATTTATCCAGTTGATGTTCTACTTTTAATATTTAAATGTACATAATTCTGCTCACAATTTGTGAGTGTATAATTATATCAATGCTTAGTAATTTTTACTATATTCTTTATTAATGTAGTTTATTATTACTATTGCCCCCTCTACCTCATTGGACTGGATTTGTCAGGATAGCTTGCGGGTGGGTTAGGTCGGTGAAAAGGTAGCTGTGTGGGTTCGAACTAATACGTAGGGTTACGAATTATGGCTTAATAGAAGTACTAAGAGATATTACAAAAGTGATGTTAAAGGAAGTGTAAAAGGGATATAAGATATTGGAAGCTCGTACACGTGGAAGAACTGGCTTACCCGTAAAAATTTAGACTGATAGAATGACTGGCACGGCTCGCGACCCCCTACAAAACTTGAACTCAGGACCCATGTGCTCGATGGTTGCCCTCTTAGCACAAGTACTACTGATGACCCGAAGTCTGCTATGGTCCGTCGTCCGAAATTGCCTCCGAAATTGATAATTTTTTCAGCCCTAATACAACAAAATAAAAACTTTAAAAGCCCGATCCGGCCCCTTTACTCCCCAACTAGAGCAACACTGTTATGAGTAGTCAGCATTCCTTTTCAACATTTCTAACTCGTTGCATCATATTCGCTAAGCCAGCGCTTCCAGTCACGTACGTCCAATAAAGTTAAGTAAATCAAAACGAACATCCCAACATTGCTCGGGGTTGTGATAATATTATTTTTCTTATTTATAATTAACTATTTATTTGTATACTTCATTGTTTAACTATTATTATTTGTTTTTATATTATTATGCGTTTATGCTTAAATGTCATCCACTTATGTATTTTTAATTTCTGGCTTGTTACAGGTCTTATTACTATTGGCCAGCACTATAATAAATTAAATTATTATTATTATATTATTTTATTATTATGTAGAAACGCATCAACACAAAATCTTCCATCAGCGTAGTTAAGATAAAAACTTTAAATTAACGAATTAAAATTAATGATGCCATAAAGCTAAGGCAGTTGATGAGGCTTGAATGCAGGAGAAACAGAAACAATAAAGGGCAACGAAATGAGGAGGTAAGTGGTTAAAAAAGATGAAAGCCACAACTTCTCTCCCTTGATGTAATATTTCGTCGTGTCCTTCCATCGAAGGTAGTGCTCAAGTCCTCCCTTTAACCTCCCCCCCCCCCCCATCATCCCAAGCGACAAAGTGATTTAACTCCTAGGGACCCGCGCCGGTGGACAAAGGCGTCAATCCCGTCTGGTTTTATTTGCCTCTGGTTGGGAAGGCCAGAGTTTGAGTCTTTAACCGTGTAAACAGTGTAGTTTTTCCCTAAACATTTCCACTTTCTCTCGATGTAAATGCGAGGGCAGATTCTCTAAATTCCAACTTCCTCTTCCCTTTCCAACGAGAGAAAATGTACGGAAAACCTCTTTCGAATATTATTAAGACGTGAAGTACATGCATAAAAAAAGTTCCAAGGGTGG
The DNA here is from genome assembly GCA_033556935.1 of Timema podura. Lineage (NCBI taxonomy): Eukaryota > Metazoa > Arthropoda > Insecta > Phasmatodea > Timematidae > Timema > Timema podura. The sequence continues at coordinate 10,925,723 of JAVRXN010000005.1, forward strand.
GTGGGTTGGAGGGTGAGGGGGGGCGCAGCTACTGAGTGGCATTGACATGCCCAACATCATCCAATAGTTCATAAATTAAATTTTAGTATCATAAAAATTATAATTATTTCAATAAATAAGGCGTTTCTAAAGCCGATTGTTATTTTCAAATTTATAACCATGCTTCCTTCGAACGTCTTCGGCATTGTTTGGAAAACTGGTGATTGGAAAGGACGCCTGTTCGTCTTCCTAAGCGATTTCCAATAGACGCCGAGTGTGTCGTCGGTTCTGATTGATTCGAGAGAAGAGCGTCACAACGCGAGGTTCTGTATCTGCCATTGACGTAGCTGACATATTTCTAACGAAACATTGTTCAATCAAGCTCAACAGTTGGTCCACTTAGATATCGCGACTTCTCGATAAGGCTGATGGACTACCGCGACTGATGTGCCGGGATTACTTTCTATTTTAATTTTTACTATCCCCGGTTACCATTCACCACTAGGTCTCTTGTACATATATACATCTGTTCGTTTACGTCAAATTTTTATCTCGTTACCCTTAATAGTGATTTTTTCGAGACGAATACATAGTTTCATCCACTCAGACAAAAAAAAAGAGCTATATTTATCAATGCGTGAATACCGTTGAAACAAAATAGGTGCTTAATGCCGCAAACTCTTAAAAACACAAATAAAAATTTAAAAATTAACGAAATAAAATAAAAAATACATTAAAGATAAGGCAATAGAAGTACGTGGGGACTATGCACCTTAAGAGAATGAATAAACATTGAAGGGACAATGAATTTGGGGGTCTAATTATTTTTAAATGAAGGTCAAAATAACCCCTGTCGTCGTCTACTTAATGAACTGCTTTGGCTTTGTCACTTCTACTAAAGGACACTTTTAAGTTTTCTAATAACGACAAAGGATGGGAGATGTATTTATTGTACGACACCCTTTTTATGTTTTTAACTTCAGTGATTTTTTTCTGCCATTATTGACTAATTTAATGAGGACATGAAACTATTGTAGGGGGAAATATGATTTAATCTATATGATCATATAAAATTATACCTTGTAATATACAATTTTCCGTCTTATTTTAATCTCTTTGAACCCTTGAAAGGTGCTTTCAGATTCATTCGATTTGCAGACAAGGACGAGTGTAAGGATTCTGTCCATTAATAATATATAATTTTCACAAAACAACATTTTGTGCGACTGGGTCAACTTTATTGATTAGCATGGAGATTATTTAGAAAAATGATAAAAACTTGAATTAAAACAAAAAAATCCGTGTACTTTTGTACCGCCCTCGTTTTAACAGTGTAAGTTTTGTGATCCTCATGACAAAAGTTTTACCATTGCGGCCCTATCCACGAGTTTGTTCGGCCCGCGGATCTTATGATGAACCATAATTCAATGCGACTCTTATTTATTACATTCTTTAATAAACGTCGAGGTAATACAACATTTTGGAATGTGATATTTGGCGATTTGATATAATTTGGAGAAATCCGTAATGTGAAACAAGTTAAACTTTTCTATTACCTAATACTTATTTATTCCGCCTTCTTTCTCCTTCTTAATTAACTCATCTTAGTTCAAATGAAATTTATTAATTTAAATAACTCTTATAAAATTATATTATTCGCTATTACTTTAAGCTCCCTAATGGGTTTACCTTTAATTACTTGTGTTCAAGCATGCGTGTACAACAGGTTGCATAGGAGCTAGGCGCACGGCTCTACACACCTCTACATCTTGGAGCACGGCAGCAGAACATACCACAATTAATAGTAAACAACACACCAGTCCATCTAGAAATGGGAATACCTTCTGAGGGTTATCATTAACGGCTCTACATCACAGAAAGTGCTTGGCAATATTACGTGTGCGGTGCCGCATGCTTAGCTTCTATGCAACTTGTTGTACACGCATGCTTGAACAGCTTTACTCTCTCGGCGCTGTACGACGAAACTTTGTACAAAATTTAATGTTATCAACATAGTTTTCCTGATGTAAGTGTATAGAGATTTCGTATTACTTTCGGTTCAAACAAACTATATGTGCAGTTTGGAATATGAGCTTCCGAAAACCATGTATGGGGTTATTTTTATGATTTTACTCGGGGAGCTAGTTTTCTTTTTGTAGTAAAACTATTTCATAATTTTTTTTACATAAGACAATGATTAATACATTATTTAATTTTGAAATGTAGACCCCCTCAGTATCTTTAATTTCCTATGTGGCCCTTAACCGCTTCGGTGGCCGCATGGTCTAACGCTCGCGCTATTCTAGCGTTGTACTAGACTGCTGAATACGGGCAGCTCGGGGTTCGATCCAGATCTGGTGCACTGAGGGTGTTTTCCAAAAATTGTTTTTCACTCTCCCTTCACACAAATGTAGGCGCACTTCCTCTGAATTAAACCTTCCTAACCCCAAATGCATTAGTGTTATCAGTACATAGGCGTATAATCGCGAACGGTTAATAAGATGCGGTGCTAATTTTTTTTATGTGGACCAAATTATCACACCAGTTTGACACACAGCAGCCAGTTGCTGAGACGTGAGAAAACATATGTGCATGGGTGGTCTAGAACTGTAGCTACGACCACACAGTATTGTGTGTAATCACGTGTAGTCGGTCGCACGTCACCAAGGCCTCAGGCAGCTCTTTATGGCCGAGCGCGTGTTTTTATGTTACGGTCCAAATGGCGGGTTTGTCCGACTGTTGGGCGGCCGATAATGGAAGATATAACAGCTTATAACGGCCGTTGTTAGTTTCGCTCCGAGGGCCAGTCCATCACTCGCTCGCTATACGCGGCTTGGAACTATTGGGACGTGCGTTATGACGCCCGCCCGTTTGTTTACTTGCATCGATGCTTTTGTGCCTTCATTTTGTTAGGGCGGAGCTAAAAAATAAAATATATAGGTCGGGGGAAGGGGGGTATTCGCGTCGTGTCGTGTTTGTTGTTGGAAGCATTCACGCGCAAAAACTTTGATTTTTTTTTTTTAGTGATCCAAATTTTTAGGGTTCTTTGACAATTATATATAATTTGTGTGGGCTATAATGTCTTTTGTTTTGTTTGGACTCTATTTAAAAGAAAATCCAATCGCATTTGTTTTGTAATATTGGTAAGTTTGGAATAATCAATACTCTTTGGTGATAAACGTTTATTTTTTTACACGTGCGCTTGAGTGTGAACGTAATTGCTGCTCTAATTGCTGCTTTCCTCAACCCTCGCAGTATAAAATACATTTAATACCTCGTAATATATATAATATTGCATTTTGAACCTAAACAAATTAAATCAACTTTCAGTTGCCATTTCCAATCAATGATTTGTTCTCTAATATATACCATCAAAGGGCCGCCATATCGCAAGCTTGCCAACTTAATTATGTTTTTAAATAGTTGGCTATTCAAAATAAAATGAGAAGCGGGATTATAAATAATGTTACAAAGTAATGAAATACTCAACAAAAACAAGAACAACATGGAAATCTAAAGATAATGCAGTAAATTTACTTTTTTCTTGAGTCCATATTCAAATATATAGAATGTGGACATGCAATTCAAGGTGTTTTAAACTCCGTTTTAAATTAATTTAAGTTATATTTAAAAGTCCCTTAACTTAAATAAATTTATCTTGATTATTTCGCTTACATAATATATAGTTATATAGTCTCGGTCACACAAATGGCCGACTTTGCCATACAAGTTCACCGTAGACTGAAAAGATGGCCACTTTTTAAAAAAATCAGAATTGAACAGATTATTTATGAATGACCCGCCTCGGTGGCGTAGTTGGCTAACGCGCCAGTCGTGTTGAGCTCGACCGCCGAGGACGGGGAGATCGAGGTTCGAATCTCGGTCGGGTGAACTGGGAGTGGTTTTTCCTAAATGGTTTTCCACTCTCTCTCTCTGCGGGTTCACTTCCTCTAAATACAACCCTCCCAATTCCTAAAACCATTAGCGTAATTAGTACTTAAGCGTATAACCCGAACGGGTAGTAAGACGCGGTGCTAATTATTATTATTATTATTATTATTATTATTATTATCATTATTATTATTATTATTATTATTTATGAATGAATACGTAGAACTGTGTAATAATGATTTATACTATTTGATAAAGTTTCAATCCACCAAAGTCCAGCAATTAAATCTCTAATTAAATATTGTGAATGAAAAATGAATCTCAATCAAAAAAGAAACACATTTTGACCACAATATTTCCTAGATTAAACATTTTTTTTATTTTCAAAATTTTCAAACTTTGGGCTACTATCATTAATTAAATGGGGTTTTATCTTAACATGAGATTTTATACCTCATAAAAATACCGTTATTTGTGAGTTCAAATATACATGCTATAGTAAGGCTGGCTTTTGGTATCTTTTTGGTTAATTTGCACTAATTGTATACGAGTAGTAATTATGTTTAACTAGCATGCAAAAATACCCAAATTTGTTTTCAAGACCTTTTTTTTATTTCAGCCCGTTTAGATATCCATTATGTCTTGAAACGGTTTTCTCTTGAAAGTACTTTTAGGCCAGAAGATACGGTTGGTAGCTATTACAGTACCCTCATATACCGTGGAAACAAAGAGCTAAATAAATTAAGTGAAGAAAGAAGTAAAGAAAAGATGGGTTGGGATGGGTAAAGGAATAGCGTTCTCTAGGAATAAAGAGTCGGAACATTGGGGGGGTGAATGCTGGAGTAGCAACTTTACTGCAAACAAGCTTATGTCCACACTCAATATACTGTACCTACTATAATTTTATTCTGTTATTTATCTCAATATAATTCTTATAATGCTTATTTACGGGAGTGAAGGGATGACCTTTACGTGTTTTAAAAACTTGTTTAGCCACCTGTAGCCGATTTACGTTACTTACACACTTAATAATAACTTAATGTGTGTGTTAAAACTGAAACACGTAAATAATAATCGTTCTTACACTTTCACTTATTTTTGTGGTTTACATTTTCTCAATTATATATAGCCTTTTCTCCACCTCATTAATTACTTTTCTTAATGTCTATATCAGCGAGACGCGATGTGTTCATGTGGATGTACATGTATAACAAAAAGTAAACACTAGTTCTATTGAAACAAACTCCTTTTCAATTAAAATTATGATGAGTGATTGTGTTGATTTAGAAAAAAACGACAACCGGACAGGAATTTAAACCCCGGTCTGTAGTTTTTACGCGATGACCTCTACCAACAGAGCTATCCAGGTTCGTGTTCCAGTTGATGTGTAACTTAAATATCATCTTGTTCTGTAGTCTACAACGAAACAGTTGTTTTAGTAAAACTTGTATCTAGCCTCAGCGGTGACCGAGCGTTCAATGGCGTTAGACGTGTATTTCTCTTGTTCGACTCTGACCGGGTTCTAGAGGTTTTAATTCCGTTCAGTACGCAGGGGAATGGGGATATACTTGTGGGTTTTCTCTTTGGTTTTCTCATTCCGTGAAGAAATGGCTTATTGAGTAATATCATAGAAGGTAAAGTAGAAGTTAAAAAGGTATCAGGAAAGGAGATGAAGTTTAGGGATCTAAAAAAAGTAGCTACTGATAGGACAAGCTGGAAGACTTAATTAATTTGGACGAGGCAATGGACCTGTCGAAAGACAGAACACATACTAATGTTCTCATTCTCTTCCCGGCGGTAACAGGGATTCATTTCCTCAAAACAACCTTGTTCAGCGCAACTGATTTATTAAAGTCGTTGATAAAGTTTGGATTGAATGTTTAATTTTTTTTTAAATAATTTAATTTTCAAGCATTCACAGGTAAGGGGTTCTTATAATAGTGAGTATGCATTTATTTGCAACCGTGGTGAACATACATTAAATTTGTCACTGTAGATAAACTTGTAATGAGACATATATCTATTATTGCCTCAAACTATGTGTGGTATAGTTTAGGGCAGGCAGTCTTGCCACATCAACTCCCATAAGCGTAATATCATACCCGTTTACTCCTCAAATATCATCTGTCCGACCTCGTGATGTATTAGTCCTTTCACGTCTTCTTCGGTCCAACTGTCTTAAAATCAATAAATACTGCCTCATAGTGCACACTACCGCCTCAAAATGTTGATGAGAAAACGTTTTAATTAAGTTCCCCGCTTTATCTTAGAAAATAAACTGTTCTCTGATTGGCCGTGGCTACCAAATTTCCTCGCCAAATGACTTTCTGTCATCTAATGAAAAACTATGAGAAATGGCTCTTAAAACAGATACGGGACTTTCTCAACCAAAATATTTTCTTCTTGCATTGTGTACTAAGTATAATTTTACAGCGGAAACAAACTTTTGCTTGCTTTTGATTAATTAATCGTGAACAATTGACTGTAACTTTAAAGATATTCCAAAGACGAACATTAATTTAAATACATTTATGACAGGGAATGTGATCGAGCTTAATATAATTTGTAAAACTATGGAACCGCCCTGACTAACATGCGTTCCTATTTTATACCTGCTAGGTACGTTAAAAACTATTCAAATAAATGGTATTGTAACCATTGATAATTTCTCAAATAATTGTCACTTATAGTAAAGAAACTTAAATAAGATTTCCTCAGAACAACATCAAACACGTAATTCATCCATATATATACATAGGCCTATATTCCATCATCCATCTATTATAATGATATGTATGTGTATATATATATATATGCCTACATTCCATCATCCATCTATTATGATGAAATGTATATATGCCTACATTCCATCATCCATCTATTGTGATGAAATGTATACATATATATGCCTACATTCCATCATCCATCTTTTGTGATGTAATGTATATATATATATATATATATATATATATATATATATGGCTACATTCCATCATCCATCCATTGTGATGGAATGTATATATAGGCCTACATTCCATCATCCATCTTTTGTGATGAAATGTATATATGCCTACATTCCATCATCCATCTATTGTGGTTATATATATATATATATATGCCTACATTCCATCATCCATCTATTGTGATGAAATGTATACATATATATGCCTACATTCCATCATCCATCTTTTGTGATGAAATGTATATATGCCTACATTCCATCATCCATCTATTGTGATGAAATGTATACATATATATGCCTACATTCCATCATCCATCTTTTGTGATGTAATGTATATATATATATATATATATATATATATATATGGCTACATTCCATCATCCATCTATTGTGATGATATATATATAATATATATATCATCTATTGTGATGATATATATATAATATATATATAAGCCTACATTCCATCATCCATCCATTGTGATGGAATGTATATATAGGCCTACATTCCATCACAATTGTTTTTTGTTTTTATTGAAATCTGATCTGCACGCACCACAATGATACCATATCTCTTTTATGTCTGATGATTGTAATTATTATTTAAATATTTAATTTATTATAGGTTTAATTTTGCTCTATGTTTTACTACCCTTATGGGATACAAGAATTTTAATTGCGCTAATAATGCAGGTATAAGATATTTAGAATTTAAAGGGAAATATACCCGCATTTACTTGCAGGTAGATAGGCAAACCAAACTAGGTACACCCAGTGGGGCTTCAAACTCGGACCTTCTCGTCATAGGCAAGTCTGATTAGAGGAAGGATCCCGACATGCTCACCAATGCATATATTTGTTTCATGAATTTTTTATGGCTGTTCTGTTTTCTTTACGAACTGAAACCTACTGAACTGAAATTGCTTTCTACGAAGTTAGCTAAGGATCAATTTGATTTCCAGGTCTCGTGGAAAGAAAATAACGAAGCTCGTTTGATACTTTTCGCACCTTCATTTGACAATTACGTCCACAAAGGTTTCCAAACTCTAACGAAAAGGTTAAGTAAACAAATTTCTAGTGGTTTTCGCCGTATCTTTGAATTCCACTTGACTTTCTAAACTACTTTGTGGGAGGTGTTTTCCCTTCTGAAGCAACTTTTCTTCCTTCTTAGCAAAAATAACTGTTGCCAACAGCGCTGAAAGAACGTTTTAATCAATGAGGGGGTTCATTATCCAGACCCCTGTGTGACACGTTAAAGCATCAACGATAGGGTCTTGGGGATCCGGTCTTTGTGCGATCGTCAAGTTCACTTCTGTGACACACTGTCTTTGTGCGATCGTCAAGTTCACTTCGACTTGTGATGCACACCTCGTCTCTTTGTGCGATCGTCAAGTTCACTTCGACTTGTGATGCACACCTCGTCTCTTCGACTCCCATAACGTCTCTCCCCGTCCCGCTTGTGCAACCTTTCTTTCCGTTCCAACAGTCTTCGGTACTTTCTTTAACATCCCCATCAAGTGGCTGTCCGGGGAAACGCAATAACAAATAGCTTTCATTTACATCAAAATGACTTGCGCTCAAGGAATGTTTTGTCGGGCTAGAAGGAAATGGGGGGGGACGGGGACGTTGTGTTGGAACTTAAAGAAGGGCTTACATAAGACTTTAATTGTCAATTCTTTCACTCGCAATCTGTATCAACAAATATACATACAAGCATACCTCGTACTTAAGATGGGGGTGCTAGTGAGCGTGAGTTTAGGCCAGTATTTTTGAAGTTTTTATAGCATAAACTTTTTTTTGGCCAAAATAAATCAAATTTTTTCTATAGAAACATAGAGTTTAGTTTTCTGCACGTCTAATCTCAACAGTCCTTGAATATCTGTCAGATGTATCCTGGAATTTAATGACAACTTTTTCTCTTAATTTAAAAAGTTTGTCACCAAATGCCGCTATGCTCATGACAGACATTAAAGAACTGTTGAGATTAGCACGTACAGAAAGCTAAACTCTATGTTTTATAGAATAAAAATTTGATTTATTTTGGCCAAAAAATGTTTATGCTTTAAAAACTGCAAAATTAGCGCACTAAATTCGCGCTCACTAGCACCCCACTTAAGAGACAGGTTAGAATACAAACCACTTTGATGACTTGAAAATCGTTGCAACTCGAAGAAATGCATTCCCCCCCATTTATCGATACATATACTTCACTGCAACTCTCAAATACGAACCTAACTGTCGTAAATAACACATATGTAACTAAACATTGTAGGCCAATACACTAGAGTAGCCATTATCCGGACCCGGTTCTCGGTGTCAACAAATGCGTTTTAAGATAAACAAACCGGTACACATCCACTCTATGAAACATTTACAAAATTTATAATGTAGTCCATTTGAAGCTCTATTCTCACTTGTTGTTTTTGTTAATTACTAATTAAAAATTATCTGAAAATATGTATAGCCTGGGCACGGTTAAAAAAAATCTTAACATTTAAAACGAGAGAGGCTGCGGTACTAATGTTCTTTAAATCAACCATATTTTTGAGACGTGTTGTGCTGGTGCCTTTAAGGGGTAGAGTAACGTCGCGGGAGTTGCTCGTTTTGCCTGTTAAAGGGATATAGTGCATCCTTTCCTTTATTACCCACTCCTGAGTCTTTGGCTGCGTGCACATTAGCGCTTGTGTTTCGTGCACGCACATGTGCATGTGTAACTCTCCGCGGGAGGGGGAGGGGGGGGGAGGGCGGCCAGCGTCGATGTGTGTTCCTTACCACTTGTAAACACAGGTCACCACTACAAATATTAGCATAAACACGCTACTAATACCAGCGGGATTAGTGAGGCTGTTAGCACTCCTGTCTCAAATCCAGCCGGTTGATCTCGACTGCTGCGCCAGGGGCTTTTACACGTGATGTGTGTTTCTCGTCTACATCCCAGAGGATTGTGTGTGAAGTTCTTTTTAAATATCCTGTTTTTCTTACGTTGAGCCTCGTAGGCAAGGCCCCAAGTGTGCTTGGAATCAAATTAAACACTTGGACACTACTTGGATCGTGTCAACAATTCATCCCAACCAATTTGGGGAGGGGAGGTTACGTCCAAGTAGAGTAGGACGGTGGCCAACTTACTTGGATCCAAGTCGAACTTTGATGGGATTCAAAATGGCATCAGCTCAAAACATGGAGGGTGAACCGCGTAAAAGGAAAGTTATGAAAATTATCAAATTGACGGATAGGCAAAATGTAAGGTTCATGGAACTGTTGGAGGCAAAGGGAGTGTTGTGGATTGTAACTAAGAGTAGATAATGCAGTTCTCGTGTTAGTACCAAGTCTTTGAATGGTTTGTTTTACAAGTCCAGGCAGTTCATCAAACTGCACAGTAGTTAATCGTACATGAAAGTGTCATCTTCAACCGCTACTTCTTAAAGGGAATTTGAGGAAGCCCCAAGAGCCTCGCACCCAAAGTATCCATTTCCGGGTCCAAAACTTCCTTTTTCTCTTTTCTAAACTTGTATGAGCATATCCGCGACCGCTCCGATAACCTCCAAAACCAAATCCGCCACATTTGTTTACTTGACTGTACAATAACACTTCTTGTCCAAGCTGGTCCCAAGCTGTGATCGGTCCAAGCTGCGTGTGTATCCAAAAGTATACTTGGAGTGGCTTTATCCAATTCTGGAACTACGTTTCTACTACACGTGATACAACAAGTCACTGGTAAACTTCATACAAGTTACTCAAAAACGACTTAGGGCTGGTCTTATGACTCCAGGATAAATATTTTTATCTGGTCGATAAGTTAAAAGTGCGTCTTATGACTGCCAGATTTTTATCGGAAGGTTTAAGTTTCTGATAACTTTTATTTGAAATCTAAATTTGGCATTGCTACATTGATGCGTAGTTTTTCATGAGGTTTCGCTTATCAGAATCTGTTTTTAGGTTAAAACCTTGGTTCACGTGCTTTAGTAGGCACAGGCCTAGGCTCTAACTATATATAAAGTTAGAATAGTTATACTTAGCACCGCGTCTTATTATCCGTTCGGGCATACGCTTATAAAGCTAGAACATTTAATTCACACTTTTATAAAAACTAACAAGCTATCTATAGAGTTATAGTTATATAAGAACAAATTATTTAAATGTGAGTAAAATAAATGAAATTTTGTAAACGTTGTACCGAACTATTGACCACATTTTGGCAGACACCGAAATTAATACTTGCAAGACCCACGTGCCGCCATCTGTTTACTCACACTCGTTTAGCCGCCATTATTTAACAAATGTTGAGCGTTGTAGCTACTAGCCAGGTTGTACGCATGCGCGCACCAGTAAAAACGGTACCAACCTTGCGTTTTATGCATAAAAATATATTTATCCTACAGATAACTTATCCAACAGATAAATTCAGTTCATAATACGCGTAAAATATTAAAGTGGCTGATAACCTTTATCTGGTAGCTAACTTTAAACTCCTGATAACAATATTTATCCGGTAGTCATAAGACCGGCCCTTACTGATACACACTATACAGCTTGCTTATACAGACCAATTTTAAAAAAAAGACCTAAGCTGGGAATGGAACCCGATACTTTTGACTTTGCATGCATAATCTCTAACATTTAGCTCTTAAAAAAATACTACTTTTAACACCATGGTTTTTGACGGTTTAATCGAAAATGAATGTTTTTAGAAGGGGATGGCATCCGTCCGTATACGTGTTGTGAAGCGACGGGAAAATCACAGGGATAGATCTCGTGTGTATATATCTGCCCCAAAGTACCAGAGGAAATGTAAATCTCCCCGTCACTGGTGACTCAGTCTAGTATGTGGCTGATGCCTATTAGTATAAAACTCTTCTTGTTTTGTGTGAGAAAGCCGGCATTTTTATGTGACTCTGGCTCTGGCTCTTCATTTTGGTGTCGTGCATCAGTTAACCTTGTTTTTGCGATATTTTCAGGACTCTGAGGGCGACACCCCGCTGCACGACGCCATCTCCAAGAAAAGAGACGACATGCTGACGCTGCTGCTGGACCAAAATGCTGACATAATGCTGACCAACAACAATGGTTTCAACGCTCTCCACCATGCGGCTTTACGTGGGAATCCAAGGTAAACTGCACAACCTACTGTTTTTTATGCAAGTCTTGCTATCGTTTTTTTAATACTGTGCCAGGGCCGTACGCACGGCGAGGGGGGTTCCAAACCCCTCACATTGAGAAATAAATTTACACTAGATAAAACAATATTAAGATAATGAGGCGAGAACAAAAACTGTTTCACTTGTAGATTCCAGCGATAAGCGATATTTGTAAGTCTAATGAATATCTTGGACAAGCTCTTGGTATCGATGCGTCATGAATGGTTGAGTGCTACCTAATGATTGTGTGATTTTTTTTGTTCTAACATTTTTCATCGTCCAAATAAAATACAAATATCTATATTATATTTTATTACTTGAGTAAACATCTCAAACAATATTTTGTGTCTCACTATAACTACCTATATAACATATTAGGATATTGTATTGTTAACCAGCTAATTATTTATAATTGATCATAAACAAATTGATTAGGGTATTAACCCCCCCCCCCTCCCCCGCTTGCATGCTAGAGACAACAACGCAGAACTGCGGGAAAACATACGATATCAAATTTTAAATTATCTTTTATTATTGCTGGGTGAGCTGGTGGTCTAGGGGTAAGGTGTCAGACCTCTCTGATGGTCCGGGGTTCAATCCTCGGTCCCGGCACAGATTTATCTTATTGCCAAACCCTTCCTTCACTTCTGACAAGACGTGTATTAATCACAACTTGTGAATGTGTGGAATGCCAGGCCTCCACCGTGGTTCGGATTCCACGTTAAACTGTAGGTCCTCCATTTCATCTCACAATCACCCTACCCATTGCACATTAGCGTAAGTGCGTATAACCCGAACGGGTAGTAAGAGTGGTGCTAATAATAATAATAATAATAATAATAATAATAATAATATAATATTGTTTTTGATCTAAATATAATGTTCAAATAAAGTTGCGACGCAACAAACATCTTACCAATGGGATGAGGATGGTCCATTTACATACATCTTGACTCAAACCAGATTAGTTTTTCCTTTGATATTCAATCATCTAACCCTGATCTTGTAGACACTGGTCGGAAAACTACGGCCGCGGACTGATTTAATCTGGCCCGCAAAAGATTTCGGGAAAATGTATGTACATTCTTCTCGGTTCACTGTCCAGTTTTATTACCGCTAAAGGTTTTTTAAATTTCAAGATTTATCTGAAAAGAAAAATTATTTTAAATTATTAGAAAACTCTTTCATAACTTAATTTTCAGAAGTACCTGAATACTTACAGTTAGAAGTTGCAGATTTACAAACCAATGATATTCTTAGAAATAATTTTAATTAACATGATTTTATTTGATTTAAGTCTTTATGATTGTATAGTAAAATTTTTGAAAAGATTTGACAATGTTCTTATTAGTTTTACAACGTTTCTCTCACGTCAATAAAACTATTAATGTTTGAAATAATAAATCCTTAACTTGTTACTTAATAATTAATGCTAAATTGTACTATCGACAAGGAATATCGATCATTTCTGTAATTTGTTGTACGATTTAAAATTTAAAATTATTTTACCAATACAAATGGTTTGTTTGCGTTTCGTATAACTGTTTTACAATATCTAAACAAACGATTTTATTTAAAAAACAAACAATATAACAAAATAATATATAAGACAGATGTATCTGGAAGGTTTCTCAATATTTATTTTAAAATCATACGACCCGCCATTTTTATGTTTAATACGTATGGCCGAAGATATATAAATGGATGCCGATTCCTGCAATAGGTCATATAGTTAATAGTATATAGTTCCAGAACAAGAGCGAAAGAATGAACACACACTGATCAAATTACTAAATTCAGTTAAGGGTAAAAAAAAAACTTTTGTTTATCTGAATTATAAAATATTACAAAATAAATGCAGCTTTCTCAATGTAATTAGGTAGGATATAAACATTAATTATCAAACATTAATCACTTTCTGACCTAAGATTATAAGAACAATGAAGGAATATTTTTTGTCTTGACTTGGTTCCCTTCTAAAACTATTCCTTGGTTGTTTTTTTGTTGTTGGTGGACTTATTTCAATGGGAAAATAGAATCTTGGAAATGCAAGAGTTGCGACGGATAAATAAAAAAGATAGTACATCTTGCACATAGCTTGGTGAATAGGTTTTTATTGTGTCTGAATTATAGTAATTCTGAGTTAGTGAGACCAGAATATATCTATACTTTTTTTTTTTGTGCCTGTTTTACAGTAAAGCTAGCATTCCTACATACAAAGTCCTTCTTGGCGTAAACAATATACTTTCAATGTAAATGGAGTTTTTCCTTATATCGTCTTTTATGTTTGTAGCAAATGAATGTAAAAATCTCAGGACATGTCTGGGAGATGTTATGGCAGAAGATGCCTGGAAACATTTTGTATTTATGGTGAAACTCTTGTTTTTGACGTTGCCAAATATATATATATATATATAACTATAGGAGGATGGTGTAGAAGGTCCCCAAGCGATTCGCAAAGAAATACTCTTCAAACTTTGTCAACCTTGTCTTTTTCTTTGAATCTCTTTGCATTGTCAATTGTCTCTTACTCTTTCTTTGGAATATACACATTTCATATTTCTGGTGTTTTCACTTCGTAAACTTTTTAAATATTTACAATGAAAAACAATTTCCTACTAAAAAAAAAAAGAAATTTTGTAAACAATGGATGAAGATAATTTCTTAAGTATAGAGTTTTAAGGGTTTTAAATAAAAATAATTCCTTAAAATCGTTGAATCCATCTAATTCTGAAGTATATTTGAGATTTAAGGATACTAAACAATAGAACTAGTTAGTTTAGTAACAATTAAAAAAAGTATTTCCTAAAATTTTAAACAGAATTTTTTAAGAGCTACTAAGCTTATTATTATTATTTTTATTATTATATTATTATTATTATTATTATTATATTATTTATTATTATTATTATTTATTATTCGTTTGACCCAACATAATCACAGCACAAATTTAGCAACCAGACAATTAATATAACAACTTAACACTTGAATGAAAAATGTTAACAATTAGCTATTATTTATATTTTCTATAACATCTTAAGAATTAGGGATAACACTATCACAAAAATTGCATTATATGTACCGCTAACAAATAAAAAGAAATAAACTATATATATATACATATACACTCAAACTGTGGGCAAATGAACCTTTTATTTTTACCATATTTTTTTAAAATTCGGATTCAGGTTTCATAGTGTAAATAAATATTCTGATTCAAAAATGTGTATTTGACTCATCCATAGTTAGAGCTATGACTTTCAAAACAACCAACGACCTAATGAACTATAGTTTTTAAGTTCTATCGAACGCAAACCAATAACGTCTCCAAGTATATTTGGGCAGTCACTAGGCCTTTAAAGGTGTTGCCCACTGCACGAGGCCAAGGACTTATTCTCATGGGGAAAAGGTTGAGAACTACGAGGAACTGCACCAGAATTTAACTATGCAGAGGGTACCAAACCGTGGTTGAAATTCTATCTTCATTGCATTTGGTCGGGATTGAAGCCCGACAATTAAGGTCACACACTATGGGTACAGCCAAACATGAGGGCTGGATGTTTTAGTTTACGACGGTTGGTACTATCTATGCTCGAGATTGTTAAGGTGCTAATGCTCGAGATTTTTAAGGCACTAAATGCTCGAGATTGTTAAGGCACTAAATTCTCGAGATTGTTAAGGCACTAAATGCTCGAGATTGTTAAGTCACGAAATGCCCCAGGTTGTTAAGGCACTAAATGCTCGAGATTGTTAAGGTACTAAATGCTCGAGATTGTTAAGGCACTAAATGCTCTAGATTGTTAAGGCACTAAATGCTCGAGATTGTTAAGGTACTAAATGCTCGAGATTGTTAAGGCACTAAATGCTCGAGATTGTTAAGGCACGAAATGCCCCAGGTTGTTAAGGCACTAAATGCTCGAGATTGTTAAGGTACTAAATGCTCGAGATTGTTAAGGCACTAAATCCTCCAGATTGTTAAGGCACTAAATCCTCCAGATTGTTAAGGTGCTAAGATCCAAAAGCAACCAACAACCTTTGAGGGGATGTTTCCTTTCCTAGTCGGTTCAAATTCGTTTTAGCGCGCCTCAATTATAAACTTGGTTGCAGGTTTTGGAGTTCGATCTTTGTTTATTCCCAAATGTTTGAGTCAACTAAAACTGCCTTTGTAAATCATAACTATGACACCGGCACGTGTACTCTCATTTTGAAACTAGCTATAATCCGTTCACGATATATTTAACATTTCTTACATCTATAAGACAATAATGTTTCATCACTTGGACAAGGGATCTAAATCGACTTCACTTGCCATAATTTTGAAAGGTGAATAAATAGAATACTTTGTGCGTGCGTCATGTGTGTGTGTTGTGTTGTGTATGTATAGTGCATGCACTACTTCTTACTACCTGTTACTTCTATTACCTATCAACAATATATGCACCCTATTAGTTATGGTTAGGAAAGTAGACTTTTAATGTACACCCACATATGGCTGAAAAACAGTTTTGGAAAAACCAAATCAGACAAGGTTGACTCTTTAGCCGGCGGGTTACATAACTGTTTTTAGTATATTTTTGTATTACTTAGAAGATATAAATTAATACTGTAACCATATGCACTATAGGTATTATATTATGGTTGTGTACATGCAACATACGACCCTCCCCCGGGTAGCATATATTCAGTTCGTGCGTGTGACCTGAAGTCCTCCAGCGTTTTATCGCCGCAGGTTTGTCGTGCGTCATTGCGCAGCCAGTACATCATCGAGCCCTAGTTTAATTACTATTCTGGTGCGATGTATAAAGTCACACCCGGACGAATTAAGCGACAGAACGTGGCTGGCTGGTACCAGAAAACAACACATTTTAAAGATAACTCGCCGTCAGCGTTATTAAATGTTCAAGAGCTATCACCCACAAATCTAGGGGCCCTGGTTGAGCTCTGAATAGTGCGACGAAGATATTTACATGTCCGAATGGGTACGTCTTGAAATATAATTTAGTAAATATTAGAGGGTAAGGCAGTGTTTTACAAGTATTGTCATGAGCTAAGTTGTGTGTAGATCGTGTGTTTAATAGTGCAATTTAATATATTAGTAAATAATGACATAATATAGGTGTTAGGATGAGGAGAATAATTAAGATTTAACATATAAACTTCACCATGAGAAAGTTAACATATACACTTAACCATGAGAAAGTAACATAACACTTTAACCATGAGAAGTAAATATACCTTTACATGAGAAAGTTAACATATAACTCAACCATGAGAAAGTTACATATACACTTTAACCATGAGAAAGTTAACATATAAACTTCAACCATGTGAAAGTTAACATATACACTTTAACCATGAGAAAGTTAACATATTAACTTCAACCATGAGAAAGTTAACATATACACTTTAAACCATGAGAAAGTTAACATATAAATTCAACATGAGAAAGTTAACATATACACTTTAACCATGAGAAAGTTAACATATACACTTTAAACATGAGAAAGTTAACATATACACTTTAACATGAGAAGTTAACATATAAACTTCAACCATGAGAAAGTTAACATATAAAACTTCAACCATGAGAAAGTTAACATATACACTTTAACCATGAGAAAGTGTGGACAGTGAATTTTTGAAAAAAAAAAAGTTTCAGCTCGCCAAACCGGGAATCGCATACCAGCCTCTCGATTCTTGAGTCAAAGTCAAGTTTAGTAGCACAAATATAACTCTGACGTTACGTAACAGGACATCTTGGCTCAGTATGTAGTGTGTCTGCCTACTGAGCTAAGGGTCCGGAGTTCAATGGCTGACAAGCAGATTTTTTATACTTGTGAAAATTTGGGTTTCCCCCTTTCACAGTGGCAAATTAACGGGTGGGGGCTGGTGTTGTGCCTGTTCTAGATTTAAGTTAGTTTATGAATCGTGTGCTTGATATAATCAGTCAGTTCAGAAAGTGCACTTTAAATAGCTTAAATAAATAGTTTTATTTAAGTTTGGTTTGGAGGAGAAATATTGAATTGAGTCCGACCCCCATTTCTGGGTTGTCGGGAGTTGAGTCCCTGGGAGGTTGTTGGCGGGAACTTGAAGGAGACAAATTTCAAATATTCAAATCTCATATATCTCCATTTTTATACAGCAGCATCTTTTGCCACAAAAAAAAGTCTCTTTTTTCCTCGGTTCTCTTACACTGTCTCGCAGATTTGTTTCGAATTTTGTTGTAGGTTAGGTTAGGTTAGGTTAGGTGTGGTACACTGAATTCAAGCCAAACAACTGTTCAAAACAACACGGATCCAATTCGAACAACTGAAAAGTTAAACAAGTGGCTTGGAACTCAATTCAATGTAATCCGTTTGGTAGTGTCAGAGGGTGGCGGTGATGATGGGGGGCGGGGGATGGGGGGAAGAGTTGGAAGGGATGTATCCTAAATACGCTCGCTCCGTGGGACGTGTATACGTAGAGAGAAGGCGCGCTCTTGTGCCACTGGAATGAATGCCCGGACTTCCGGCGACGTAATTTCCTGCCCGCCAGCCGTAACTTAGCGCTCGCCGCGCTACCGCCGTCAGGAGAGAAAATACCCCCGCACTCTCTCCCTCACGCGACGGGGGGGGCTCGTTCACCCCAAAGCTCTCTCTCGAAAACTTGAAACACCGAGAGAGGAAGATCAGATAAATCTTGAACGAAAGAGAAATACATTGTTTCAGACTCTGGCACTCTCTATTAGTTATGCAGGCCATGTGTTTTGTTTTATGTTCGCTCTTGAACATTTCACGGACGTTAGAAATTGTGGTTTTTGTGGCTAGAGGTTCAAACGGATTTACTAGACGTGTAATATATGGTCTTGGTAAATTCAAGTTTCTTATACTATGCACCTTTCATTTAGGCAGAAACTCTAGCAAAACCTTTCAGCGGTTGGAATCATTTTATAAGTATTGTTTGCCGTTTAAATTATTTATTTTAAATAGACGTATTAACTAACACTCTTCCTTAAGTTGAAAAAAAGACCGGTTCGATCACGAGTGGTGGTTAATTCATTTTCATATTTTTAATAGTATATGTGGATGCTTTTGGTAGCTTTGATTCCAAAACTATTATTGGAACTTTTTAAAATTGTATACACCATTAGCCTGGTTAATATTGACTGTATTTTGTACAAACCGTTTGAAAAATATTGTACTATTTAAACCAAAGAAATGATCGGACATAATTTACTCGGTTATTTCGAGGTTTCTACATGATATTAATTATGAAATGTGATTACAGATTTTTTTATATGTATCTTAGGGCATGTTTTTTGAAGTCCAAATAAAGTATTGTTATTTATGGACTTATCGTTGGCATTAGGAACGCAAACGTTCATTGCCGCACTTACAAAAGTACGCGATCCCCCTATCTTGAACTAGTTCTATCTAGTCCCCCTCATAGGATTGTATACATCGCGGAATAAATGCTCAAGCTATTATATTGGTTAATTGTGGTGATAGCCACATCTAAATATTATTATTTAAATCAAAAAATGATACCTGGATAACCCGGGACCTTTGGCTGATCGTGCCAATGCTCTATACTGCGTTTTAAACTGCTTTAGGATTGAGTGTCAGCGCAGTCGGAAGGGTGGAGGGGAGGCTAGTCACATATCGACCAATCCGTGAAGAGTAGTTGTCATAGCAACCGATGCACGTTGCCAGATTTCTTGTCAGTCGCTAAGTATGCTTACATAGTAGTAACGTGTAAACTCCCGCCATTTGGCAACTATGCTCCCCAGCCTACCCACCACGCGGATCCTAAAGCAGTTCAAGTCACAGTATAACCACTGAGCTATCCAGGATTCGTCCCGTGCCCTGTCACATTCGTCACTCAGTCAAGGTTTCCGAATTCCATTCCTATGTTCAGATGTCATTTTTCAATTCAAAGAATTTTTTATATTGTTTAATAATACCCCTTTTTCTCTCGTCTTTTTTTTTTACTTTATCTAATCTTATCCTAAACCATCATTGATCTCATCTTCTTTAAGAATAACTTGACCTTTTTAATATCTTTGTTTTAAATTATTGTGTCAACAGTAAATTGCACAATATACCCTTTCCATTACAACTGAACAGCATTTTGGAGATGAACTTACCACCCGAAGGGACTCGAAGTTGATGTCACGTGCTATGGGGAGGGTGGGGTGGTGGGGACGAGAGCTCGGACACGCTCTAGCTTGTAATTTGAACCACCGTGGGCGACACGTGTCACACGTAACATTGCTATTGGCCACTGGAAGTAATTACTGCGATTCGGAGACTTGTGGGGCGATTTATCACACTACACGAGTAAAGGAGGTACTTACATATATTTTCAAAAATAAAATTAGAGTAGAGCGTCGATAATTCGGACGTCAAAAAGTCCGGATCGTTGATAATCCGGATCGCCAATAAAAATATATTATTTATAAAAACTGCCACAGAGGCATGGCAAACAAAAAATGCACCTCAACCCTTGTTTATTAAAAAAAAATGAAGACCTTTCGTTGTTAGAATTGGTGATATTTATCAACAAAAAAAAAAATTGTAAGTTCGTTGTCTAAACAAAGTGAAAATGTTTCTATCTTAACACTGAGTTTTTGTCTATGCATTATTTCTTTTTAATTTTTGATATAGGGACAGGATTTTCGAAAATCAGGACTGGGTCTTATTAGTCCTATTTATCGACGCTCTACTTTATCTTTGAATTGACGCAGTTATGTACTATGTCATGAATAACAAATAACTATGCTTAGAATCCCGTCTTAATCAAACTTTTGAAAAAATAAATGTTTAAAAACGATAACATCCAACCCGGTTTTTTTTTGTGTATTATATACATTTTAAGCAATTAAACGCATTTTATCTGGGTTCTATAATGTGAAATGTACGCTTACCTTGATGAATTACACTATGGTGGAGCTTATAAGATAGGGCCATAGTGTAATCCATCAAGGTAAGACTGTCACCTCTCCAGGTTAGAGCTGTGTAGATTAGGTTCCAATAAATTCCAAGACTTTTTAAAACTCTTATAGATCAAGGGCAGATGTTAGTAATTTTCACATCAGGAACATTAAAACACAATTTATCCTAGTCCTGTACCTTTGGGTTATATTAATACACTATTATGTTGATGGAGTAGGAAAGGGGAAGTAGAATCTTAGTGGAAATATGCCCTTTGTTATTTACCCGCTATTAATGTTCGGTAAAATAATCGATTAATGAGTAGGTAAGTCTACTTAGAGAAGTAATTATCGTAAATCTTTAGCTAAGCTTCTTTTATTCTCATTTTAGACGGTAAATAAATAAGCTTTTTTTTTTACAACATTAAAGCACCATCCCAATATATCATAGTTTTGGAATGAGGCTTTCCATTAAGGTAATGGTAATGGTTAAATAAACTATCTTTGTGGAATGTATTTCATGCTCATGCTTTTTTTCTTTTCTTTTTTAGGGTTAATATATTAATAATGTTCGCTCTCTTTTTGGGCTGTATTATATTTCTTTTAAAATATATATATTGTAATACAGTAAAGCGTCGATAATTTGGTCGTCAAAAATTCGGATCGTCGATAATCCAGATTGCCAAGAAAAAATACTATCCACAAAAATAACCACAGTGATATTGATATCAGAGACATGGCTGCCATAAAACGCACCTAAATCCTTGTCAAAAAAAAAAAAAAAATTGGAGACTTTTCTCTTTGTTAGATTTTTGCCTTATTATATTCCTTCGGAATGTGTGATGTTTAGAAAGAATAAAAAAATTGTGAATTCGTTGCTTAAATAAAGTGAAAATGTTTCTACCTTAACACTGAGTTTTCGGAAGTATCCCGTCTATGCTTATTTTTTAATTTTTGGTATAGGTACTGTATTTTATAAAATCTGAAAAAATGGATAACCCGGACTGGGTCGATTCCCAATTAGTCCGAATTATCGGCGCTTCATTGTAATTTATACTTGGTGTTTTCTATATAGATTTTACACATTTGCGTATAAATTCTGGATAGTAATATTTTTAAAAGTCTTTAACGAGCTCTTTTAGAATATTAACATACGAGTCAAATTACTTTTTTGGCATTAATTAAATCTGTGTGTGCTCAAGGCCTACACTTGTAAATTAACTATTGAGATGCGTCAATTTTTGCAATGACAGCTCCCAAACTATATTCTTGAGATAGTCTAAAGATTTTAGAAATGTAAATTGAAAATTAAATATATCTGGGTTGTGTATACATCTATATATCTAATCTAATTTTAATTCCAAACCCCCCCGCTTCCTCCATTTGAATGCTTTTGGAATTAATTATTTTAAGCACATCTTCACTGTATATAAGTTTTCTTATACATTTAAAAAAAATTAAAATTCCTTTTCCACAACTCTCTCTATCATTGTCGGAAAGAATAGCTCTTTATATATATATATATAGTTCATTCTCTTGTAATATTTGATTCTCAGACTAATTCGTTTATTTAAACGAACCATAAATCAATAGTAATTAAAAGTAGCGGTTGAAATGTTTAGTTTAATTTCCATTTTGTGTAGTTTCGAGTTTGTTTGTTAACTTAACAAAGTAAATTCATTCAAACTTGTTATATAGTTTTTTTATATATATATAATATCGTTGGCGTATTTATTTATTTCATCGTTGTATGGAAATTAAAAGATGTTTCATCCTCCATTAATCTGGGGTACTTAGGAAACATACGTTTCCAATCTCAGTATGTAAATAGAAAGATAGAATGAGCTCAAATATAACGTTGGTGTTTGAGAATTACACTCAATTTAATGTGTTTGCTTCAGTCATTTGAATTTTTTAGTAGTGTTTGTGTGTGTGTGTTTTACTAAACGGGATATGGGAATAAAAAACTAGCTGATCTTCGAATTTTGTTTTATAAATATGTGAAACTTGAATAGTTGACTCTCATAAAAATAATTTTGTTTAGCGTTCCGTTTTCTCATTGTTTCCGCGTCGTTGTCTCCTAGATTAATTTGCATATTGCAAGTCTTTTTTCGATCCCCGATGGGTAGATGCCCATTTTTGTTGTTGCTTTGAATGGATTTGCATATCTCGAGTCTAGTTCGATTCCTGACTAATTAAGATCCTAGGGCAATATATCGCGATGAGTTTATACATTTCCCGAGTGTAGTTCGGTTCCAGACGAGCAGAGGTCCTTGGGCCATAAGTTTCCATGGATTTGTATATCCATGAGTTTAGTTCGATCCTCGACTGGTAGAGAGGTTTTTTCAATGCCGGTAAAACAGGTTTGGCCGCTCACTGCAAATTTTGTGCGACGGCCCTACTTCTCCGTATTACACTCTCCAAAAATTCCTCTGCACCTGATAAAAAATGTATACATTTTTCAACTTTTAAACAAAAATAAAATTAGGAAAACTTCACTTTTCAGCGTATAATTTTGATAAAGTATGTCCTAAAGGGAAGGAGCTTGATCCTAATGAGGTTTTAAAAAACGGTTTAATTAATTATCGCTTTATAGGGCGAACCATAGCACTTTCGCATCCTTAGGAAGCGAGGACTCTTCGACGAGGTAGGATGAATACGTTTGGCACGAAACTATCTATTTAAAAACATTCAACAACAAAATATACTTGTTCCATCTAACCCTAAAGCAGCATCCTGATCCTTAGTGAAATAACTTCACAGTTGACGATATCGTAATAATATTGGAAAATAGTATAATTGTTTGCACGTTACTGGGTCTATACAGTCCCCCTGTTTCTTGTTTAAACTTCTGGAACCAAACTTGAACTACCGGTGTCCTGTCCACCATCTTTACATTGGTACTTTGGCTGAATAAATACTCTCTCGAGTTCCGGTCCAATTTAACAATTACGTTAAGTTTATACCTTCAATAGATTATCATTACGTCTTACAGACTAGATTAGTTGAGTACACACATTAGTTATCTTGTTGCTTATCTTATCTTCTTAATATATATAATTCTTCTATACGTGTGTATGTCACTGAACTCCTCCTAAACAGCTGGACCGATTTAGATGAATTTTTTTTGTGGTGTTCGAGTGGGTCCGTGGATGGTTTAGATTCACAATTGGACCGGGTAGATGGCGCTGCAATCGCGTTCTAGGATTTTTTTTATTTTTTAGGGAATTTTTTTTGGGGGGGGGATTTTTTTTTAGATTTTTCTCATATCAGAACATGTAACCTCAACATTTCACTCCCCCCACCACCACCACCTCCAATATTTATAATAATGAATATAATATTAATAATTGACCGTTAAAAAAATCATAAGTTTGTCAATAATTGACCGTTAAAACTCTTTGAAAAGTTCATGAATAATTGAACTTCTGAGAAAAATTCATCGTTATGTTTGTTTTTCGATACCGCTGATATTTGTGGATTTGTGGGCGAAATGCCAAAAATGAAAAGATGTTTTATTTTGTATGTTGTTTTTACAAACACTAAATTTGTAATATTTGTGTAACTCACTAATTGGAGTTCATTGTGAATTTGTAATTGTGATGATCACATAGTATTTGTTTTATTATCGAAATCAACTATGCCACCCAAACGAAAAGCCAACGTTCGGGTAGGACAACGTCTGTCGGGTCCGCTAGTTTTATTACATATAAATATAAGAGCTGCACTACTCTAAAGTAGATAAGAGCTAATAAAGAACAGTTATGCCTGTTTCAGGCCGCAGTTAATTGTTTGTCATTACCTTAAGCTCATATCATTAATCTATTTACTGTGTCGTTTACGTGTCTTATAAATATACGCTTGTGGTGGAGATAGATAAAATACAATTTACTAACTTAAAATTATTATTTTTATTCCTAATAAAATATGACAATATAGTTTGTTTTAAACTTTTCAATGTGTATAAACCCGAATGGTTAATAAGACGCGGTGCTAAAATGAAAATAAAGAGAACTTTTCAAAGTATTTTTAGTAAAGTAAACCGTTAGATGTCTAATGAGACACACTACACTATTTCACCATTAATTTTCTTCATAGTCTGGCAGTATTTTATTTAGGGTGGATTTCTTCATACTTTTTTCCAAGTGATCGTCGGTTAGATGCTTAATTACCTATTTTCTTACCTCATAGTTCTTACAGAAGTGTCGCTGCTAAGTTTTATTTTGCAATCATAGCATGGCATAGCATAGCAACCACTAATTATATTTTGTCCAAGTGCAATAATCTAGTATAACGTATTTTATCTCCTAGCTAACCACCAGTTAGGGTTGTCAGGAAAGTACTCAGCGGACAGCAGGATATATCTGCTCTGTGGGGCGTGTGTTATTCAGGTCTGGCCTATATTGACCTACCTGGTGACCTACGCGACAACATAACCTCAGAACTCCCATGCAGAGCGCGTCAAACCTCCTGCTCTACACATGTGGTGTGCGGTACTGATCAAAGCGTTGAACACACATTCTGGCTGATGTTGCGCGCGTGAGGCAACCGTATGTTTGTTGTACGATCAGCTTCCCCAGTTGGCTGGCCTCTTTTTCTAGTGTTATGCATTACTGGCTACTAATCTAGAGGTCAGGGTTCGTTTCTTGGCACTAACATAGGTACTATTACCGGAAGGGAATCGTTCATATGGTTACCATGATGTGGTTAGTTAGGATTAAGTTGGGTTTAAAACTTCTAGTGGCACATCACCATCTTCGTCATCATCATGTTATCTTTTCGCGATGAAGTAACCACACCTATATGGTGTCCCAACCTCATAAGACCGCCACATATCCGCCAATGCTTGTAGAAGACCAGCCGACAAAACCTCGTAGCGTACTAAAAAAATAATAATTTAAACTTTCAATGACTGCTACAGATAGCATGACTTTACGTATGAATATGTGAAATTCGATCTTGTAGCTTTTGTAACGGTAGAATAGTATTCTTCCTATAAAAATGGGTCTGTAGTTTCATTAATTCACACACAAGTGTACACCACATCGTTTCAGAGGAAGTTATAAGCGTTCTCCATTTAGTATGAGGTCCTCAGTGGTATGCCAAGGTTTCTGAGCCGTGGGAAACTCATTTGACCTTTTTTCCCGACCTCGCTGGG
This sequence comes from Timema podura, assembly GCA_033556935.1. Classification (NCBI taxonomy): domain Eukaryota; kingdom Metazoa; phylum Arthropoda; class Insecta; order Phasmatodea; family Timematidae; genus Timema; species Timema podura. The sequence continues at coordinate 10,951,758 of JAVRXN010000005.1, forward strand.
ATTGGAAATACTCCCCTTTCCTCTCCCAAGCTTACATGTATTCAATTTCTCCCTAGGGAAGTGAACCCGGAGATCGAACTCGGTCCCATATCACCCAGTCTCACCTCTATCCATCACACGCACTCCCGTGGCTCAGTTGTTGCAACTCTAGAGGATGGTGACTCGGTCTCTGGGGGCGGGACAGCTGTTTACTAGTTGCTCCTACTAGTAGGTTTCTATGTCCAAGTCACTAATACAGAATGTATAGTATTACACCTACGATCTTAGGCTAAGTAAGTTTGTAAGTCAATCGGTGTGTTTAGAAAGTGCGCCTAATAAAATCTCATCCCCCAATTTTTTTTTCTCTCAAGATTAAAATAACCTACCTTACTCTCTATCAGTAGCTTGGTATTTTTGCGAGGGTAGAAATTGATTTAAACCGTTCTTGTGAATTGTTCCAACAAATCATTGGAACACTCATTGTCAGGTAACAACTCATTGGAACCTTCATTGGTCAGGTAACAACTCATTGAAACACTTATTGTTCAGGTATCAATCATTGGAACACTCATTGGTCAGGTATAACTCATTGGAACACTCATTGGAACACTCATTGGTCAGGTAACAACTTATGGAACACTCATTGGTCAGGTAACAACTCATTGGAACACTCATTGGTCAGGTAACAACTCATTGGAACACTCATTGGAACACTCATTGGTCAGGTAACAACTTATTGGAACACTCATTGGTCAGGTAACAACTCATTGGAACACACATGGTCAGGTAACAACTCATTGGAACACTCATTGGTCAGGTAACAACTCATTGGAACACTCATTGGTCAGTTATCAACTCATTGGAGCACTCATTGGTCAGGTATAAACGTAAACGCATTTCCACATAAGGTATGTATAGCAAAACCTATGGATGTTGGGTCGATTAGGGACAAAGTAAGGGAGAACATCACAATCACAGTTTTCACAAGCTCTGCTTGCCCTGGAAACACGCCACGCCATTGCTTATCTTCCACGTCAGAGCTCCGGATCTCGACTAACTCCCATATGTTGAGGATAAAACCAAACTCACAATATTTTTTATTGTAAATACATAATGATTTAAAGGCCAACTAAAACTCTGCCAGTCGGGGCTAGAACCGGACTCGGAGATACAAATCATTTGAGGTAGCAATCACACTGAAGCGACGGTAGGAACGGAACACACATTTTGTTGTCTAAATTAGACCACTCAATTGAACATGTTCACAAAACTAATTATTTCAATCAACTTATTCCTTATTCACATACCGTATTCAACATCCTAATTCTCGTTCACATGCACGTACATAGACTCGACTAAAAAAATTGCAAAAAGAAAATTTGAATTTCTAAATTAAAATGGAAATATATTTAGGCTATACGGGGTGTATCATAACATGTGTGACCCACCCATTAAGTGTACAGGAGACATATAAACTATCAAAAAACTTAATGTAAACATTAAACATGAGTTCCATTCATTTAATTAAACCGTTTTTATACCATACCGCCACATTTTAGCCGAGTCGCCAGTTTTTTTTATTTATCACCGTGTCTTATTACTGGTTTAGGTTGTACTATGGTAATTGCTCTAATGGGGTAAGAATGAGGAAGGAAGCATGTTAAAGGTAATCTACCCGCAGTTGCACGGAAGGAGAGTGGGAAACCATTTAGGGGAAAACCACCCTATGTACATCAGACCGGGTTTTGAACCCTGATCTTCCCGTCATCAGCAAGCCAGTCTAACACCGAGAGAGGCGCCATAGACCGTTCGACCACTGAAGTGGGGGGGTAAGATATTTCTTGAACGAACGATTTCCTAACAAACGGACATCTCGTGCACGATCTACTGGCTGGACTGCGCGTTCCCCCAGAATTAAATCCATTAGCCTTTTTATTTGTGGGGGTGGGTTGAGGGGGCAGGGGTGCGCTTGGAACTAATTATTTATTCAACACCTATTGCCTGCGTTGAAATACCTAGTCATCGTATAGAAGAAGGCTGCAAATAAATCCGACAAACACCTGGTATATTTTTTAAAAAGGTGCCGCATTCTACGTCACGACGACTGCAGTCTTGCATTCAGGCTGAAGGTTTTGGGCACTTCCTATAATGTTAAGCTTCTCCTTATTACAGGAGTACAAACATGACTATGACTCGGAAACCAGGTCAAATGGGACACATGTTTATATGAACTTTTTTTTTTTCGTCTCCTGTCCCCCGCTGAAGTAGATCCCACTTGTTACAATACACCCTCTATATAACGTACACTATGTATAATTAACTCGGGCATTTTTTTTACTATAAATCCAAGTTATCTTAGACAAGTAGAAATATAGTAAAACTGATTCACCGTCAATCACATGGTTATTAATGATTTTTTTAAATCTACTTGAAATTACTTTGTGTTTAGTATCAATTATTAGGTTTTTATAAAATGCCTTATTTGATAAAAATTTAATTAGATTGGCATATTCTTTGATTGCTTGTTTTCCTCCTCGCCCCCCTCCGTTCCTTTCGCCCTCCTCCGTTCCTCTCGCCCTTTTCCGTTCCTTTCGCCTCCTCCGTTCCTTTCGCCCTCCTCCGTTCATCTCGCCCCCCTCCGTTCCTCTCGCCCTCCTCCGTTCCTCTTGCCCTCCTCCGTTCCTCTCGCCCTCCTCCGTTCCTTTCGCCCCAAAAAGTGTAATATCGTCCTTTACCCACATGTGACCAGCTATTCACACGTATTTCGAATAAAACATACGCAGTTTAAACTTTTCGTTTAAAACTAATCATCTAATTTAACAGTAGACAAATTATTAATCGCCTCTCATCAAAATCGGAAGCTGTACAGAATCCAAATAATGCTGCTTCGAAATATGCAATTATGCGTGTATTGTTTGCGTTACTGATATAAGCGTTACTAGTAACGTTGGATTAGTGGCTGTGAATATAGTAACTGTTTGATTGAACATTGGAAAGTGAATTGGAGGGTGCGATAGTACGACACCCAGTTTGTGCTTATATAAATAATTATAAAAAAGTGATTTATTTTGTGTATCTGGACAGATTGTTCTGTAAAAATGGAAGGATTGATTGAATAATCGACAAACGGGTGAATGCATCTCGGAGAGTAGTTGGATGTATGTGGACTATTGCAAAGAATGAAGTAGTATTGAAATAGGTAAAGATGGCGGTATATAAAAGTGTGTTCATACCAACACGTCTCGACACTTTTAATAATTATATGTCGATTTGGGGTGGATGGCTGGGTCACTGCAACATTCTTGACAGTCTTTTTCTCTCTGTGTCTTACGTAAGCATCGTTCTGACCCCCTCCCCTTGTCGACAAAAATAAGCAAAGCTCAAACACCCCTCACCCACAAAGGTGCTTACGTAATACTTGAACGCCCCTAAAGTAAAGAAGCACCTTTCCCCCTCTTTGTTTATAAGATGATACGACCCACAATAATGATTTGTAGTCCGCTGAAGCCCGTTAGTTACTAAGCAGGGAGAAGCGCAAGTGAATGCTAAACCGCAATGTATAACTTAATGCAAATTTAACTTATTACTCCGCGAAATGCTCTAACATTAATAATTTTAGTTCCTGTAAATGAACCCATTCATCCTTGGCAAATGTAATAGTCTGTTTAGTTTCACATGGAAATTAGTGTCGAGAGTGAAACTGTTACTGAGGGTTTAATGTATAAGAAAAGCATTGTGTGTGTGTGTTTACCCCCCCCCCCCACTCCCCACCTTCTCCTTAATTGCCTTAATGGAAGCAGCGATAATCCTTTCTTTTTCTTCTCATAACCACAAATATCTATTAAGATGTATCCAAGAAGTTGGCGCGCCCCTGCCAGCGATATGGAGTTTAAAGTTATTGCTGTTCTGTGTGAACTTTGTCTTGTGTGTGCTGTTCCTCTTCCAGAGGAGCTAAGTATCCCTCCTCTCACCTCTTCCATCACACTCTTACTACCCATTCTTTTTCTAGACCACAGTTTTTATTCTCTAACCCACTTCGCACTTTCATTTGTTCGTTGTTTTCTTTCACTTTTTTGAAAATACAATAATTCCAACATTTCCTTTCTTGTTATTTACTAACTTGCCAATATCACTGGGAACTAAGAATTTTAAATAATGAAAGGTTTAAAACGAGCTTTAAATAAGTATTGTGAGTTGCATTAGTCTTAGCTTTATTTAATAAACTTGACTACCATAGTATTTTCAGATTGAATACAATTTAAAATAATTATTTTCATCCAACCGCGTCCGTAACCTCACTTTTTTCCTAGAAACATTTTCTACATAAGTTAGTATGATTAATGTAAACAAGGGAAATACTTTTTTTCTTAACATTACATATCGAATCATGGACGTCATGTAACTTATCTAAGCATCAAGGCTGAAACAAGGTGTTATTTTCTAGTGGGTTAACCTGAAGCCTTAATTATAACATACTGTAATTCTGCTGAGTGAAGGGTTTATACCAGGTTTAAAATAAATACACGAAATGATTTTACTCATTTAATTCTCGCTGTTATGTGTGGAAACCGTACTTAGAATCTATTTCTGGTTCAAGCTTGATCGTCTTTTTAGCTTCCCTATTAATTCGCGGTGAGATGGAATCTTTAAGTCACAATAATTCTTTTTAGATGGTTTTGCTTCCAATCCGGTTTTTAATTAATTTAAAATAATTTAATCAGAATTTTAAAATTTTCTTGTTCGTGAACAGGGGCTACTGATGTCTATAATTTCAGACCTCTGCTTTCGATAGATTGTGCAACGCTCATGACAAGACAGACAAAATAACTATTTTAATTTTAGTTTAACATCTTAGTGTTTCAACCTACGATGATTTTCCATGAATATAGTACGTGTATTAGTACCGAAACTTGTCGGACAATTAAGCCTCCACATTTCTCCACATAATCTGGAATGCATAAAGGAGTAATGGGACGTTAATGCCGATAAGACTTAGACATGATTAAACTTTTTCTTAAATATAATTAACTTTTAATTCATACACATGGTAAACAAAACTTTTGACTAATGGTGTTAATTTTGTTTTAACTTGTTATTTTTAATAGGTTTTACACTTTTTTGTACTCAAAATTTTAATATGGTATAAATGATTATGTGACCATTTGACTCATGTAAATGTCTAGTTAATGAGTCAATGGAATATTTTAAATGTTATAAAAATGTAACGTTAACTTACAGTTAGTTACAATTGGATCCATCCCGTTATAATGTTGATACGTAACTATCAAGAATTCATACCACCCGCTCTATAATTCCGACCCAAATAGAATCCCTACAATGGTACATTTCTCTGTTGTAGTCCCTGTAGGCTAATACGGAAAGATAATACGACACAGTATATTTCATACAGTACAATCTTCTGTAATATTACACTCATATTTGTTCAGGAACTTACCTTTGAAATCTTCTATCACTAGCCGCCACCAAAGCTGAACGACACCGCGCAGCCAACGTGAAGAATGGGGCCGAGCTAAAGAAAGTCTACAATCAATGCGTGGTCATTCTCCGTCTAGTCAGATTGATTCTGAAGAATGACAACATGGAAAACGCTAGAAGACAACAATCCACCCGCCCTCTGACGGATGTCAGATGAACTTCCCCAAACAACACAAACATCCAATGATCGCCGACTTGTTCTAATTTTCCGATGGAACAACCCTACAAAGTGACTACGTGACCGATGACAGCTAGCAACTGCGTGCTAGAAATTACCTCCCCTCTTTCCGTGCAACGAAAATCACTATAAAACAGGCGGACATTGTCTAAAAACTTTGACTATCTAAAATCTACGAACGAGGACGGATCATTGTCGTCTACCTGGACAATGATCGGATAAACATTCATACATCATAAATTGGAACGTAACTATGGCAGTTACTTATAAAGAACTCTATTCATTTTCAACTTATAATATTTTCGGGTTAAAATCTTTATTTTGTGTTTTGCTTAATATTTAACTTTTTGCTTTATTATCTCAGTCGCATAAATGTAACTTGTATGCCACCACTTAGGCGCGGTTGGTTAGTTGGTTAGTTTATTAGTTTAGTTTGAAATCCACCATTGGTAATTTTGTATTGAGTGAATTTAAATGTAAATTGTTAAAATGTGTGGACTTTTGTATTTTGCTATTTCACGCGACTGTAGAATTAAAATTAAGCTTGTTAATTTTTTTTATATAATTTAATTTTGTTCTAAATTTCATTCTTTAGTTTTTCTAAGATATAGTTAGTCCCGGGAGATTTTGACTAGCGTCTGGAAGTCAAACTCTCGCGTTATGTTTTATGTAATTGTAAATTTTCGTATTGTAACTTGTAATTGTAATTGTAACTGGTAATTGTTTGAGGAGCCCATCAGGCATGAATATTTAATGTATGTTTCATTTTGTGGATATCTTACTTCACTTCACTTTTGGTAGTTTAACTTCTCTTTTGATATTATAATCTACGTAATTTTGTGTCTCTTAAAGACGACTTGTAATAAATGTAAACATGGAAGGTTTACATTCTGCGCTTCACGTTATTATTTTCAGCATTATTCAGAATGATATAATGAGACCACTGTACTTTGCTTTATCTACGTTTATACTGAATAAACCATATTATTGTTATATTTTTAATTCTGCTTATATTTTCCCTTATGTAGATTATACCTTCTCCCTTTTATTTAATTGTGGTCGTTAAGTAGAAGGCACGGAGACGGTGTAACACTGCGCCACTCTGCTGTCCTTTTAATTAACTGATCTTCCTGTTTAATTAGTTAATTAATAACCTATATCATTGCTGAAAAATGTTGGAAAATTATACGGTATATTTTTGTTGTTGTTGTGAAATCATAGCCTGAGTTTAACCTTGTATCTCTTTCTGTTTCATAATGGAAAACAATTTGACTACGGACGCTTCGACTGGGGAAGTAGTGACTGGCGAGCCGAGCGTGTTGTCTAAATCTGATGTTTACCGCCTCAATAAAGAAAGCCTTATCTCCGAGCTTGCTAAGCGTGGACTGCAAGGTTCAACAGAAACCACCGTAGCAAGACTTCGTGCAGTTCTCGTGGGAATCCTTTCGGAGAGCGATACGTCTCGGGACCAGGCAACAGTGGGAGTGGAGAATCATCATTCAGTACCGGTGAGGGTTGGAGATCCAATTGAAATGTCACGCGCTTTGGTAAGTGATAAAATTCAAAGTAAAATTCTCGTTGATTTTGTAAATCGAATACCACTGTGTGATGGTCAGGACAGCTCATCTCTTTTTTTATTTTTAATTGAGGTTCAAAGGATTTGTCATTTAAATATCGGTTCTGAGTCCGAGTTTATTGCTTTGTGTTTAGGTAAAACGTCTGGATATTTAACTCGTTTGTTTTCTGAAGGGCTAGTTAATAGGTTAAGTTGGAAACTTATTAGTCGTAAGATATTAGACTGTCTTGTCCCTACTAGAGCTAAAGATAGTTTGTGTAAGCAGTATGTACATCGCTTTCAACGTCCTGATGAGTCGTTAAGGAGTTTCATCATGGCCATTTCTGAGGCCGTTGAAGTTTTAGGGTTAGATCTTTCTGAATGTCAGATAGTAGATATTATTTTGGAGAATGTGTCGCCCTTGTCTCGACGTCATTTTGTATTTACTTCTAAACCTAGTACGATAGTTGAGTTACATGAGCTAGCTTCCCTAATTGAAGGTACTTTGTTGTCTGAAAGTGAGTTTCTGGAAAATCATGCGCCTTTTATTGTTGACAATCCAGGCGTGGGTTCGAATCCTAGTTATGGTGGTAGGTCTAGGAAAAATTACTGCGATTTCTCAGTTGGGTGTGCAACCTGTGAAGAAGAACCATATTGGCCCGCGAGCGTTGGATAGTAAGTTTTTGTCAGGAATTCGCTGCTTTAAATGTAAACAGTTAGGACATGTACAGAGCAAGTGTAGTTCAGGAAACTAGTTGTGCGCCGTAAGAATCATGGGTCTTACGAGTCAAGCGCATTTCCATGCCCCCCTTCCCCCGTTGTAGTTCTTGTGCTTGTTTCTTTATGTTGTCTTGCTTTAAATAAATATCTGCCAGGCTCTCTCCCAGATGGGATAGACCCTGGTCAGTTGAATCTTTCTTAACACCCGTGTCGGTCAGGTTGATGTGCCAGACAGACCCGACCGATACGCGAAGAGCTCATGTGAGCCATCTTAAACTAATACCGACGTCTTAGAATGTCATAGTTTAATGGATAATGTTCGTAAGTTATTGTACTTACAGATTTAATTACTCCATTTTGGATTTACTTAGGTAAATGTAGGATGCCAAGAAATTTTTTTATAAGTTTATGGGGACTTGTATTTGATCTTTTTGGTATTCCTGTTTTGGGTAAGACTTGGTGTCTTGATATTATTTGACTATTGTTGAGTCATTTAATGAACGGTCAATTAACGTAATCTCATTTTGTTAATTATAGTATTGACCGGGTTTATTCATACTCTTAATAATAATGTGGAATCATGCCTAATTTTTATAGGTATATGGGGACCTATAATTAATCTTTTGGCATCCCTTATTAATTTGAGTTTTGTTTGATGGCATTGTGCCATGGCTGTGAGCCAAATCGTGTTTAAAATTTAAAATTTGTTTACCATTAATGATATGTTATATATCAGTGGTTTGTAGATATAGTGTTTTGTTATATATATATATTGTTGGCCATGTGTATAGTAATTTACAGGTATTGAACCGTAATTGAACTTGTGGATATTATGTGTTTATAAAATAAGTGAATAGTTTATAGATTTGTTGATGTTCCACTTCATGGAATTTGGATCACGAAATCAAATGTTCTTTTGATTTAATTATGACGTAACTTTCTCTATTCTATGTGTTGAGACACTCTATTCTAGATTGAGTGCTGAGAATGGACTTATATAGAATATAGTGAGATTATAGTGATCTAACATTTGAAACTCTCAAACCTTTGAATAGGAACCTTCAAAAGTGTAGAGGGGGGGGACGCTCCTCCGATACATCTATGTAGGATTTCTATAGGATTTTAGGATTTCATGAGGATAAACTTTTATGACTTTTTAGTCTAGTGAACTTTATTGTGAGAACTTGAGTTTGAACTTAGAAGAAAGAAGAGATTCTTCATGTGTTCATAAAGACAATTAGACATGTGGTTGCGTGTGACTTAGCGCCACTTACATCTCGACAACAGACTTGTTGTATATGAGTTTTCGTTGCGCATCCTGTTTTCCTTTCTCTCCTGGTTTCTGGTAAAGTCTACGTAGTGGTACCGACTGCTTCTCTAGATGATGGAATCTAGAGCTGAAAAAGATGGATGATCTCATGCTGTTTGGGAAGATGATGTACAAGAAGGCAACCTTGAGCCTTTTGATGTTCCACCTTGCTGAGGACGGATACTGCATCTTCTTATTCTCCTGGTCAAGGGGGGGAGATTTGTAACGTTAACTTACAGTTAGTTACAATTGGATCCATCCCGTTATAATGTTGATACGTAACTATCAAGAATTCATACCACCCGCTCTATAATTCCGACCCAAATAGAATCCCTACAATGGTACATTTCTCTGTTGTAGTCCCTGTAGGCTAATACGGAAAGATAATACGACACAGTATATTTCATACAGTACAATCTTCTGTAATATTACACTCATATTTGTTCAGGAACTTACCTTTGAAATCTTCTATCACTAGCCGCCACCAAAGCTGAACGACACCGCGCAGCCAACGTGAAGAATGGGGCCGAGCTAAAGAAAGTCTACAATCAATGCGTGGTCATTCTCCGTCTAGTCAGATTGATTCTGAAGAATGACAACATGGAAAACGCTAGAAGACAACAATCCACCCGCCCTCTGACGGATGTCAGATGAACTTCCCCAAACAACACAAACATCCAATGATCGCCGACTTGTTCTAATTTTCCGATGGAACAACCCTACAAAGTGACTACGTGACCGATGACAGCTAGCAACTGCGTGCTAGAAATTACCTCCCCTCTTTCCGTGCAACGAAAATCACTATAAAACAGGCGGACATTGTCTAAAAACTTTGACTATCTAAAATCTACGAACGAGGACGGATCATTGTCGTCTACCTGGACAATGATCGGATAAACATTCATACATCATAAATTGGAACGTAACTATGGCAGTTACTTATAAAGAACTCTATTCATTTTCAACTTATAATATTTTCGGGTTAAAATCTTTATTTTGTGTTTTGCTTAATATTTAACTTTTTGCTTTATTATCTCAGTCGCATAAATGTAACTTGTATGCCACCACTTAGGCGCGGTTGGTTAGTTGGTTAGTTTATTAGTTTAGTTTGAAATCCACCATTGGTAATTTTGTATTGAGTGAATTTAAATGTAAATTGTTAAAATGTGTGGACTTTTGTATTTTGCTATTTCACGCGACTGTAGAATTAAAATTAAGCTTGTTAATTTTTTTTATATAATTTAATTTTGTTCTAAATTTCATTCTTTAGTTTTTCTAAGATATAGTTAGTCCCGGGAGATTTTGACTAGCGTCTGGAAGTCAAACTCTCGCGTTATGTTTTATGTAATTGTAAATTTTCGTATTGTAACTTGTAATTGTAATTGTAACTGGTAATTGTTTGAGGAGCCCATCAGGCATGAATATTTAATGTATGTTTCATTTTGTGGATATCTTACTTCACTTCACTTTTGGTAGTTTAACTTCTCTTTTGATATTATAATCTACGTAATTTTGTGTCTCTTAAAGACGACTTGTAATAAATGTAAACATGGAAGGTTTACATTCTGCGCTTCACGTTATTATTTTCAGCATTATTCAGAATGATATAATGAGACCACTGTACTTTGCTTTATCTACGTTTATACTGAATAAACCATATTATTGTTATATTTTTAATTCTGCTTATATTTTCCCTTATGTAGATTATACCTTCTCCCTTTTATTTAATTGTGGTCGTTAAGTAGAAGGCACGGAGACGGTGTAACAAAAACTTTGGATAAGGAAATTATTTTTCCAAGAGTATAAATAATATTTAGTGTCTTTATGTTATAATGAAATTTTATCATCAGTAATAATTAAAAAAAAAAATCTTTAATCTGAACCCATATCTTCATAATTTCAAAATAATAATATCTAAGTTTTAACTTATATTTCTTTTAATTTTATTAATATAAAAATAAATATCAAAGATAGGTAAAGGTAATGAAAGTTAAATTATTCAAACTTTTAATAAAATATTATAAATTGATATTGTATTAGACCTTTTGGCTGCCGTCACTGGTCTACCAAATTTCGTCACGTTTCACCATATGGTTAATCTACGACTGACGGACGGCCATTATTCTAACCGGTGAAGGTTCATCTTAATTCAACTAATTAGCTATACGATGACGATAAAATCAACACGCCCATACAAGTTCAGCCTCATATAATTAGTGATGGTTGATACTGAACGCCTAACGATCTAGAATCGTAGCGCACTCAATATAACGTCTGCCTTTTCTGACATGAAAAGTGTTATTTTTTTCCCTTCATCTCGTCCGCCTTGAAAATAGACCATATTGTTTGATCAATTTGACTAATTTAAATTATATTTCTTATTATATTGTTAGTTCAACATTCAGAAAATAGCTAGCGGGTTCTCTCCACCCCGTTCCCGTCTAAAAGGCTGCTTCTTCACAGTTTATTTTCAGGAGAGAAATATAATATCCAATAGAAGTCGAGGAAATAAATCGGCGGTAAATCAGCGGTAAATAAGTGGGCTGCTGCGGACTAGAATGGGTGCATTTTTTAAAATTGACTTTATCATCAGTAATTTCTTATGTTGCTCTCAACTTTTACATTAGGAACGCGTTTTAATTATGACCATACTTTTTTAGTGTAGTTTATAATAGCTTTAATTAAATCAAGATTTAATACTCGGTAAAAAAAAACTGATACCGTCTGATAATTTGCAAGTATAAGGTACGCGATAAGTTAATTTACATAATATTTGTCAGGTCGCGGAATTACAACAAATCGTTGCCATTCTCTGTGGAAAAATGCGAAAACTGTTGGCGCTGATAAATTTGTGTGATTAGTTTTATTAGAAATTACAATCGTTTAGACTGTTGTTTTTCTAATAATTTGTTGTTGGTCATTGTTGTTGTGTTTTTTCTTTTGTTCTCAAAGCAATATTCACCACTCTCCATTTATAACACTGTCGATAGCCATGTAAATAAAATAGCGAATTTATCTGAATCTACCAAGAATCATATGGTAGGATGAACCGAAGAAATAAATGAAGGAGCTAGGAAGAAAACACAAGAAAGAAGGAACTAGGGGTGGAAGAGAACACAGGAAAGAAGGAACTAAGGGTGGAAGAGAACACAGGAAAGAAGGAACTAGGGGTGGAAGAGAACACAGGAAAGAATGAACTAGGGGTGGAAGAGAACACAGGAAAGAAGGAACTAAGGGTGGAAGAGAACACAGGAAAGAAGGAACTAGGGGTGGAAGAGAACACAGGAAAGAAGGAACTAGGGGTGGAAGAGAACACAGGAAAGAATGAACTAGGGGTGGAAGAGAACACAGGAAAGAAGGAACTAGGGGTGGAAGAGAACACAGGAAAGAAGGAACTAGGGGTGGAAGAGAACACAGGAAAGAAGGAAGTAGGGGTGGAAGAGAACACAGGAAAGAATGAACTAGGGGTGGAAGAGAACACAGGAAAGAATGAACTAGGGGTGGAAGAGAACACAGGAAAGAAGGAACTAAGGGTGGAAGAGAACACAGGAAAGAATGAACTAAGGGTGGAAGAGAACACAGGAAAGAATGAACTAGGGGTGGAAGAGAACACAGGGAAGAATGAACTAGGGGTGGAAGAGAACACAGGAAAGAAGGAACTAGGGGTGGAAGAGAACACAGGAAAGAATAAACTAGGGGTGGAAGAGAACACAGGAAAGAAGGAACTAGGGGTGGAAGAGAACACAGGAAAGAATAAACTAGGGGTGGAAGAGAACACAGGAAAGAAGGAACTACGGGTGGAAGAGAACACAGGAAAGAAGGAACTAGGGGTGGAAGAGAACACAGGAAAGAATAAACTAGGGGTGGAAGAGAACACAGGAAAGAATGAACTAAGGGTGGAAGAGAACACAGGAAAGAATGAACTAAGGGTGGAAGAGAACACAGGAAAGAATGAACTAAGGGTGGAAGAGAACGCAGGAAAGAATGAACTAGGGGTGGAAGAGAACACAGGAAAGAAGGAACTAGGGGTGGAAGAGAACACATGAAAGAAGGAACTAGGGGTGGAAGAGAACACATGAAAGAAGGAATTAGGAGTGGAAGAGAACACAGGAAAGAAGATGGTGCAGGGCAGGATAAAATGGAGGCAGCTGCATGATCTAAACTCTAAATCAGTGGTTCTCAAACATTTTTTATTATTCTACCTATTGGTCATGACTATATATCTAATGTACCCCCCACGATAAAATTTCCCCAAATGACAGGTCAAATGTCAGGTAAACAAGAGAAAATATCCCTCATTTGCCTCGAAAACTCCCCGCCGCATTTTATTATTTTGTCATTTTGTCATTTTTTTCCCCCTAATGAGCTGTTCGTGTACCCCTGGAGGTACGCGTACCACAGTTTGATAACCACTTCTCTGGTCCCTGAGCGTCGGGTGATGATATACTAAAGTGCCTAAATTAATATTACAAATATTTAAAAACACTGACAGTTTTGGATTAAACCTTTTAAATTAATGTACAACTTATTTATAATTTCTCTTTAGGGGTCACATAAATACCGAAATTTCAACTTGTGATTTTTTTAAAAGCTTATTTTAAAAACAAAAGTATACTTAAATGAACTACTCCTGTTATTTGAATGGATTATTAGTTCGCTATACATACATTTTAACACGCGGGTACACTTACTATAAATATAACCTTCCTCAACCCTAATAATTATCATAATTAGTACAAAATGCGTATAACCCGAACGGGTAGTAAGATGCGGTGCTAAAAAAAATAAAATGAAAGATAGTATGTAAATATTATTCCTAAGGTTTTTGAAAACAATCTGTCCACAAACCTCACCCCTTACGCATTGGAATAAGTAAAGCGACCTCAAAATCGATATACAATCGCCAATACTGTGCAACAGCCAGAATAGACCTGGAGCCATTTGCAATATTTCGTCTGCCCCCCCAAGTCCCCGTACCACTTCGGGCTATACATCCACCCAATACCGAACGTTCTAAAAACGAGGTCCTTCCTAAAGTTTATTTATTGGTAGACGAAGGCGACAGAAACCCATTACTTAAAGTTGTGGAAATGCCGCTAGAACTGCAAAACGTTTGAGCCGTGTGAATTGATTGAAATTCCTGCAAGGCAAATCTGAACGACAAGCAACGATTTTCCCTGCCAACAGCCCCACCTACCCCTTTTCTCGCCCCCCCCCCCTTTCCTCCCTCTCGGGCGGATGAATCTTGAAATGGAACATAAATCAAAGTTCGTCGTTCTTCCGCTATTTCATTTCTCTGCTCTTAGGAGACATCCACTAGACTAAGCCAAAAGTATAAACAGATATTTATGACAGTAAAATTAATGGGCGTACATGCTAATAATTATTTTTTGCAGATTTAAGGTCGTCATGACAACATAATTAAACATTTTAAAAATATCCCGGAGGTATTTTAAAAGTATTATTACCGATGGGGTATTAGATACATGGTGGCTACAGACAGGGAAAACGGAAAACCTGGAAAAGTCAGGGAATTTTTGGGTGACAGGGAAAACAGGGAAATGTCAGGGAATTTAACTAAAAATAAGGAAAAGTTAGGGAATTAAAAAATATATCTAAACTATTTAATTAATTTCGTAACTAAACACTAAAACTAAAGTTGATAATACCTAAATAAAATAACATTTTAATTTTTAAAATAACTGTTTATGTTTAGTAGATACACACTTTTTTTAATATGTGATCAATAATAAATAAAACAAAAGTCATCATCCACCATTGAAACAGGAAAAAAGTAGTCAGGGAAAATTGAAAAATGCTGCCTGGAAAACCTGGGAAAGTCAGGGAATTTTGTAAAATGTTTTGTAGCCACCCTGTAGATACAAGCGTTTATTATTCTTTTTATTTTGCAAAGATTTAATTTTAAATGATTGCTATCACTTTGTCTATCTAATTTGTTTTAACTTTTATTTTAAACATTTTGTGAACTTCCCTAGATCTTATCTTTGTGATTTCCTTTCTAATCCTCTCTTAGCACTTAAGTTTGTAATTATAAAATTTTCATTTTTATACAACTTCAAGTAACATTAGTTTAAAGTAAATGAATGAAAAAATAATTGACTATTAATGTCAAACTCGATATTCTTCAGTTTGTGTAATAGGATTTTCCATTTATGTATTTAAAAAAAAATGTTAATATGATTAAGTTCGTTTCACAAGACCGTTATTTTCATTCACTTTGCTGGAAACCTGCTTGTTAATATCTGTAAAATGTCGTTATTAGTTTTTCGAATTACTTCTTCACAGCTCTTCCTCGATAAAAACTTGCGACCGATGTAAGTTTAAGGATAAAGATATTAAATAAAGATTGGTTTTACATTTTATTTTTTGTGACTATACAAATATTCTGTTGTTATATTTCCTTTTGCTAATGAAATCGTATCAGATCTTTGCTTTGGGTTGGTGGTCAATAATTTTTGAAAAATTTCGCTACACTGTTTAAATAATGTCAGACACCATTAGTTACTTAGACTTAGTGTATTTTTGGCGGTGTTATCAAGAGTATTGTATACACTTCTGGTTACTTTAACACCCGCACCACACATTTGTAGGTAAACACCAACATAGTTAAAAATTAAAATGGCAAGTTTCTTACAATTTGGATAAATAGTCAAAAATTACACATTTACTTGCCCGTAAAGTTACTATTCAACTCTTCTGAACTTTGAACATAAATTAATTCAAACTCTTATATTTTTGGTTCATATTAGGTAAATGACCTTCGACCTCTCGTAATAACCTTCCCCTCCCTTCGCCCGTCACGTCTAGCACAGGGTTGTCAGATATGTGGTGTAAAACAGGGTTGTTGGGTTATATATACAGTATATATATTTTCAGATTAATTATTTACCGCGAGGCTGGACTAAGCATCTGTCGCGGGCCGCCTATTGAGAACCACTGTTTATACCCTGACTCATCACAATACTTTGATAGGAATCAAGTCTCGTAGATTACGTGAGCGGACATGCAGCGCGAATGGGAGAATCTAGAACCGATTCAGGGTTACTGGACTGGAAGAGACCCATGGGAAGAGACGCAATGGGGGAAAACCTGAATGGATGGGGAGAGGTAAATTGGGACTATGAACTGAAGAGGGATAGGGTGTATGAGGTGGACTGGATAGTAACTAGCTCAAGGAATAGGGATATGGTGTGATGAGGTGGACTGGATAAAACTATCAGGATAGGATAGGGTGTAATGAGGTGGACTGGATATAATAGTCAGGATAGGATAGGGTGTAATGAGGTGGACTGGATCAGGATAGAGATAGGGTGTAATGAGGTGGATGGATATAACTAGCTCAGGATAGAGATAGGGTGTAATGAGGTGGACTGGATATAACTAGCTCAGGATAGAGATAGGGTGTAATGAGGTGGACTGGATAAAACTAGCTCAAGATAGGGATAGGGTGTAATGAGGTGGACCGGATAGAAGTAGATCAGGATAAGGTTAGGTGGCGTACTTTAGTAAGTGCGGCATTGAACTGTCTCGATTTCCTAATGCCATGGAGTAAGTAAGTAAGCTTAAATTATAGTGCATATATGCGAAATATCACGGGGTAGGTAAGAAACTGTGCATATAGCTAAAAAAAAAACTCGGTATTAATCCATTCTCACTAACTTTCTCCACACTTCCCTATCCTTGCATACTCCCTTCTCTTCAACAACATCCTTACACCGAGTCATACATGCTCTTTTATTCTTAAAACTCTTAATGTTTCTCTTTTTCACATATTCGTCTACAACGTTTAGCCACGTCTTACATGGCCTACCTCTTCCTTTTGATCACAACACTCTACCTTCATATATTTGCTGCGTCGCTTGATCCACACTCATTCTCTCGTATGCCCAAACCAACGTAAGACACTTTTTTCTTTCACTTTTAACTAGTGGATTCTCTTTCAAACCACACTCCTTCAGATAAGGTCTATCTTACCTTATTTGGTTTCTCTAATAGATAATCATCAAACTCTTGCTTAGTTCCACTATGGTGTGCAGTATAAGAGATCCATCGTGTTTTCAGTCGAGGTAAGACTGCTTCTTTTCAGGGTAAACTGTTTCCACATTACAATCATGTTGTATTGCAGCGAATTAAAGTGTATATAAGAACAAATTCAACTTAGATTATTAACGTTTTAAACTCATGTTTGATTAAATATCAAAACTATTATATTAATTGTTAATTACGGTTATAGCCAAATCTAGATATCATATTCTTTAAAGTGAAAAATCACACCCGGACACGGGAATCGAACAGGGGACCTTTGGTTTAGTATGCCAATGCTTAACCACTGAGCTATCCGGTAATCGTTCCGTACCAGGGTCATTCTTCACTCATATTTTTAGGTAGAGCTATTATTTTTGTTAACTGGGTAAGTAATTACAAAAAATAATAGCTTTGCTATTTAATCCATCATGATATGTGGACTAGTACGTTTATAATAATAACTTTGCAAGTGGCAGCTAAAGTCAACTACCGAGTCAATGGTGGCCGCGTTATTTGATAGCTCGGGATCTTAAATTGATCACACACATGTGTAGCCGACAATTTCCACTCGTCCATCACAGACTCTGCCTTAAATTATGAGTGAAAAAAGACGCTGTTCTTGGGATGATTCCTGGATAGCTCAGTTGATGGAGCATTGGAGTATTAAGTCGATTAAGTTCGATTCCCGTGTCCAGGTGTAATTTTTCAATTTAAAGAATATGTTTTAAAACTCGTTAGTTCAAGCTAAATTGATATGTATTATCTTTAAAGCAGTGATGTAACCTAAATACATCCTTACTGTATGCTGTTCAGGACTAGAACAGTGTTATAGTTTTGTTGGGAATATCTTGTACGGAAGACTTGGCTTTGATACCAGGTGTAGGTGTTTCTTGAATAATTTAATTTAAGGGTCTGTTCTACTTCCCCCCACCACCCCTCATTCGCCCGGCCATTAGACTTTAGCGCCAGTATAGCCAGTAAATATTTAAACAAACTAATTTAAGGAAATGAAACAGAATTCGTCTGGCTGGGAACCCACGAAAATGGGGGGAGGGGGGGACACAGGCCCTGTAACCCGTCCTTCCCAGTAAGAGTTAAGACAGTCACAACTCCAATCCTGCACGCCGGCTCGTGTTAGTACCTTAGATTATCATTACTAAACCTTCATTGCATGTCTACCTTTACAATGTTTTGTAAATATAGGAGCAAACTTTATTTTATTGTGAATATTCGCACTCATTTATTACACTAACACTAACCATACACTTATGGTACAAACTTCAAGTTTACTTAACCACAGACAGTTAATATCCTACCCCAGCGTGTTTCAAAATATGCTCCGTAGAGCCCTAGGGCTCAACCAATTTATCTCAGACTTATTGATTCAATTTTAAGCATCCCGTCTTAATACCCGTTCAGGCTATACGCTTATGTTCTAATTACGCTAATGGCTATATTAGAGGAAGTGCATCTGCATTTGTGTGAAAGGAAAATGTAAACCCCTTTTTTAAAACCACCCTTAGTACACCCGACCTATATTCGAATCTTGATCTCCGCTTCATCGGCAGTCTAGTCTAACACGAGAGTAGCGCGTTAGACCAAGCGGCCACCGGAACAGATTATTCTTTATTTGTTTTTTATACTATACAATATCATAAATAAATAGGGCTACAATTTTTTTTTTCAAATCTGAATAAAAGACTAATTTTACAAAGGTGCAGCCAGAACATTAAATATTTTCCATTTGTTGTATACTTTATAGAGGATGCTCTTGAATACTAAAATAATATTATAACCATAATATTAGTACAATTTTTTATGAGGGCTTCAGCATGGTTTTTTTGGTTTGTTTTTTTGTGTAAGGTTTCCTTCGATATAAAAAGTTTGGGAGCCTCTTCTACCTACTGTTAGGAACTGTAACATCTGTAAATATAATGTCCGTAAACACAAATGTGGGAACTACATTACTTTAGGCACGGTCTAGAACGGAACTATTTCCCTCTTGAGTTGCAGTCACCGTTTCCATCCGCGATACTCGCCCATAAAAACTCGACGAAAGAAAACTGTCTGTTACAGTTAAATTGTCTTTGATGTTGAAAACAAATTGGGAACTGTCTACACAAGAAAAATATTATTTTATGAGTATTTATTCAATACAATCATGTTTTAATAAATAATTCAGTTGTTAAATATTTAACTATGAACATAATTTCAACCTTCTGATACTTTTTTATTTAAGTCTATTTGTTTACAAGACTTTATGATTTTATTAAAGTTTACACACAAACTCCTATGATCGCTCGTTATATATTCCATTTTTTAAAAAAACCAAGAAAGTTATCTCTTAAGTTAAATATGTCAAGTAAAGAAAAGTGGACATGTTACACATCATTAGGAATCACTAGACAACATAGAAACTTTTCTAATGCAAGCACTTCATTTATATCCGCCCCTTCTCTCCAGCCCCCTATACAAATCTAGTTCTATCAACAGTTAAGTTCGTTGAGGGAATTCCCTCTTGAGGAACTCTCTTTTTTAAAAGTTCTCCCACGTGTTTCTCAGTGAACAAATACTATCTGAAACTTGTGTGGCTTCTATCCTTATGTTCGCTGCGTCTAGATCTACTCTCTCCAAGCAAGGAATTGATGGCATGTGGTGTGTTGGTGGTGTGTGTGCTTAAGAGAGGGGGATCTTGATTAGTTAAAACAATGCTAGGATCAATTAAGCTGCTCTCTGTCGCTACTACCTCTGAGTATTTGTGTGTGGAACGACGTGGGGATGTTCATATTCAACAAATAGATTGGGAACCACTGAGAAAATATTTCTTATTTACATAAAAACATAATCCTCGTTCTTTGATCACAGATGAAATTTAAACTTATCTAAGTAGACATTGCGAAATAGGCCTGAAGCCGAAGATTTAAACTCCAGAACTTGGTATTATATTTCCCGATCGAATCTATCAGTAATGTCAAATGATTTACAAGTAACAAACTATTAGCGATCAAGTTTTAAATAGACTTAATCAAATATAAGACGATGGAACCCGACAGTAAATATTTGCCCGAATACTTTTTTCCTTCTGAAATATTATATATGAATATTTAAAGTTGAATTCATGATCTACATGGTTTATTACGATACCTTACATGTGCATGCTTTTTATTGGTCAGTTTCTTGGTCACAGGAGTTTGTGACACTGTTTTTGATTAATTTAAGGAAACGGATTTCCTGAGCAAATGGTAGTCTTGAAGGGGGTGGCTTATGACTCGACCTTTGATTGATTTAAGAGGAAGGGGTTTATTTTTGAGAGGGCTATTTGAGGAAAGGAGTTGTGACGTGGTTTTTTATTTATTAAAGAATGGCTATTTCTGGCTGTAAACGTGGCGAGGAGGGTAGGGAGGAGGGGGCTCTGTACATTCGTACACATTATTCCTTCACTTAACGATTCCAGCCGGAAGCCAAACCACTTTGGATTCCATTTTCTTTTAGCGTATGGTATTACTGACCGAGAGGCACATGAATCCAGTTCTGTCCCCTGTATGTAGACTATTAGCCGCTCTGGTGGCACTGTTTGTTGCCCGGGGTACACCATAGTATGTTATCTACACGTTGTACCCGTAATGAGATGATGTGATGACTGTGAATATGGAGGTGTGGGTCAGTGAGGCTCTTAAACCTAACTTGAGCCTAATTTACCAACCCCTGGTGACCTTTAGGGTAATTCTTCTTAAGAGAAACCCAAGGTACCAGCCGGGAAACGAGCCCGGGACCCCTAGTTTCGTGGCTAGGTGCACTGGCCACTACTCCACGGGGCCGGAAACAATTTTGGGATTAATTTGGGTGGTTTACGTTATTGGCTGGTGTGACCAGTCCCAGTGGTTGAGTGGTCACAAAGCTATCTACAGCTTTATGGGAGCTTTGTTCGAACCCGGGGCAGACATCTATAATAACTTACTATTTTTTTTAATAGACTCTGCCCTCGGTTAATTTAAGTCTAGAGCTAAGAACACGCACGTTAATGTATCTAATTTCTATTCGTTTACGGTTTCTTTAGAAACATAACAGGTATTTGATTACTTAATATTAATACTTATATAATACTTAATAGGCAGATCATATTTGTCGACTAATCTACAAAATTCTTAATTGCATGCTTTAAATTTTCTCAAGAACGCGTTGGAACTCTTATTAGTTTTAGATTCGATCAGTAGCTATTTAATTATTCAGACGAATGTCTCATTTTATTTTACATCAAACTGCTAGGTTATCTTTTTTTTTTGGTAAACTACAGAACGTGTCAAGAATTTTTTTTGTATATAAAATGATCTTCAATATCTGCCTAACCGATTTCTTTATGAACTTTTTCAGTGCATCAACTTTATTACAGAGTTATTTCCCTTCTACGAGCCAACCCTTTTAAGATACCCTCGATTCCCCCCCCCCCCCCCCCCTTAACAACGATTACGGTACCTCGTTTATTTTTATATTGCTGTTTGGAGATTTCCCGTTCCCTTATAAAGTGAAGTAGGATAACATTTGGGCGAAACGATATTCTGGTCTTGTGTATGTTTCGTGATTGGTCACGAGTCGTGCACGTCCCAGAAAAACTGACCCACTATTCTGTGCTCTTATCGTCTTCAGAATTTCATCTGCTCTCCACGGGGTTATAACAGTTTGCTAAAGGATGAAACAAGGAGGAAGGGTACGAGGGCTTTTGGGGGGGGGGGGTGAAGAGGGGCTGCGAAACACAGTGAGGGAAGAAAATACCAATAAAATGTGGTTCGAAGAGAAAATTTCTTTCATATAAAAGAATTCACCCTAGTACAGGGAAAATTCTAGAGTGGGGTAGAAAAGGGTCCGGTTGCTCTCAGGATGAATTGTAAGAGAGGAGAAATTATTTTGAAACGTGTACCCGAGAAAACTGTGGATGGACCTTGAAAGAATGCGTTGAGACAGCTCTCCTTGAAAATATTATTTGAGCCTTTTCTGTTCGTGTCGCGTTTTGCCTGAAGCAGCTTTTTCTCTTCTTCTTCTTCTTCTTCTTCTTCTTCTAAACAACGCAATTCCCCATCCACCCTTTTTTCACTCCGATTTACAGACAAGTAAGGAAAAATAGTTCAATAGTTCGATGTCATTCCTATCCTTTTCTCATCCCGTTTGTATGTGCGTTTTTTCCTCTTTTTTTTAAATTAGTGAATTTGATCTACGTAACCTCTTCTTTTTAATTCACCAGCTCATAACCAGAGTTCTGTAGTCTGCCTTTGCCTACCTGTGACCTAGCGGATAAGATTTCCCCTGCCAACGTATTTACATTTATTTGGCGGGTTTTAAATATATAACATTGAAACAATAACCATAAATTATTCTAAAAATATTTTTGTACTGTCATAATTTTTTTAAATATCAAAATAGTTTTTTGGTGAAACATATTTGTTTTTGAATTGTCCACAACTAGGGCTTTTTTAGTCCATTCACGAAAATTACCACTAAAATTCTTCATGCCAGGATGTAAATTAAAATTTGTTGTGTAAGCATAGGCCTATGTCTATCAAGAATATGAAACAAGGAAAGGGTAATTTAAAAAGTGCAAGTCAATGCTGTCTAGGAATAATTGGTAGAGCCTGTGTGTAAACTCGTCAGATGAAGAGGGGAAGTGTTTTTAGCAGATGAACAAGAGGCCGTGCAACAAGTTGAACAAAACATTTTCTTCCCTTTCTTTTTATTTTGTACCTTGGTGTATAAGTGTAATTGATGAAATTGCTTAGGTGCGTCAAGTTAAGATGCAACCCGATTCGCATAATAGCTTCGAAATTATCAATTAAGAAACGTCGTTAAGGAGAATTTTCATTGAACGGTTGAGTTAACTAAAACTGTGGACTGTATTGAAAACATGAACTATCCGAAGCTGTTACTTTCATTCGTGTTTAAGTTGTAGGTAATTTTATTTTATTTTATGTTTTATAATAAAATTCCCTTTACTATAAAATATTATTTAACCGTCCCTTTATTCACATTTTTGTTTGGTGTGTTTAAGTCTAACTGAACCCTCACATTGATTTTTATATACCTTAATTAAAAAAAGTTAATAAACACACAAAATAAAGATATTGTGATCGTATTTTTTCAGTAATCTTAAATACATCTTGCATGTAATCGTAGACCAAATGGAATCTCTCAATTTTCTCTTTAATATTTCTAGATTTATTTTTTGTCATCCAGTATTCAGTCGAACTGTGTATGATCGTGGCTGAATATGCTTTTTATTTTACTCCTCAAGACTAGATTGAATGTTTGTTGAAAATCTATTCACTTGTCTCCCATGCCCTTGCTAATGCGTTTAATTGATAAATATCTTTTAAATCACCGGTCATTCATCGTTCTAGGAAAAAAATTAATTGACATAAGTTGAATAATAGTAGAACGAGATTTCTTTTTTTAATCTTCATTTTCAAATTATGCATCATGTTGAAGACCCTTCGTACACAACTTGATCAATGGGTAAGTTGATGGAATGAGCAATTTGAGGGTAAATTAACTTTCAAAAGCTTATATTGCAGGCGAATTAGACATTTTTGTAATACCTTATCGGCGATCTAATTCATAAGGAATTATTTTTTTCATAGGATTGTTGTAATTACCTTTCTAAACAACGTATTAAAGTACTAACCGATCCGACATATATTAAGTCCGCCATCTTGGAAAATGGTGGATCAAGCCGTACCGTCCTTCTGTTTGTCCCATTTATCTCGGAAACGATCGATCTTAGGTAAAATACGCGAAGGATCAAATTGAAATAAAATAAAAGTGTACTCTAAAATAGATATTTTGGTTTTTCATAGTGTATTTTCATTGTTAAGGGGGGAAAAAGCTTTAAAAAATCATATTTAAGAATAATAGAATTGATAATATCTATCAAAAATGACATATAAAGATATCATGACTCGACGTATGACTATATTAAAGTGGTTTTAGTAGGCTAAGCTTATATAACTGTCGGCTACAGTCCTTTTACCAGAGTCCTACAACAGATTTGACCGTCTTGTAGTCAAATACGTGAGTTATTGTCTAGTTCGACGGGAAGAGCTTGTTTTTGCCTCGGGGTTCCGTGGGAAGTTATTTTCTATGGAAATTGACACGTCGAACTTTAATGCATTGCAAGCACGGGTCAAGCGCCGACCTAGCCCTTGGTTCAAGCTATTTCCTGCCCTCACTGGGTCCGCAAGCCATCATTTACGTTCGCAACAATTTATTGCCAAGGTCATGAGACATTTGCTGCCCTAACATTTTTAGTTTTTTTTTTAAAAAAAAAGAGAGAAATAATCCAAAATGTGTGTTGTGAAAACAAAATTGCTGTTGGCTCTGTTCTAATCTCGATATTTAAGGTTTCGAAAATTGTTAGACTTAGAGCACCAAATTATTATTTCATACTAGTTTTTACTCGATTAAATATGAGGCTCTTGAATTTTGATAACTTTGATGATGAAGGCATTTTTTTAAAATTGTATTTAATTTACACTACGATATTTATTACGGAACTTATATTTTATCTTCATATTTTAGCTATCAAGCTTCGATAATATATTTTAAAAATAGTTTGTATATTCATTTTTACAGAAAAAACATGAACATGCTAAGTTTCAAAGTTATATTCTTTCACTCGTAACCATTATTTATATGAAATTATTTGGCTAAAATGACCTTTTTAAAATGTGCATATAATTGTATATTTTATTTAAATTGTACTTTTGGTATTGACATTTATATATTATGGACTATTCGTAAATATTATGTACGTGTTTTAAACTTTAATAAAATATATATATTTAGGCCCTGTTGATTAAAGGCTAACTCTGCTATTACATATGTCTATTTAGTAAAAAAAAAACCTAATATTTTATATAGTGCTGATAGTTGTTTACTATTATTAATTTTCAACGTTTTATTTTATCGACACTTATGACTTTATTTTGTTCTTATAAAGGTAACAGAGCGTAAAACATTTTAAAACAGGAGGCTGAATACCCCTCCGTCTATGTATTATTTTTTTTATCTCTAAAGTTATTACATCGAACGTAAAATTGCCTAGAATGTAGTACGGGTTAAAGTTTGTGAAAGTGTTTCATTATGTAACATTTCTTTTATCTGCCGTTAGCGGGAGATAAGTGCTGTTAAGAGCCGCTCTTTGAGTTGTAATATGTTTTTAGTGTGCCCGGAGTATAGGACGACCCCTTCACCCCCGTCTCAAAGGAGTAGCGGAGCACGTAACGCCCCCCTCAGGCCACACTTTATTGCCGGAGCAGCACAAAATTCTCAAACCAGTCAATATCTTCACTGGAAACTTTTTTTTTCCCTCTCTCCACCTCACACCCTCCTTTTCCCTCATACATTGCTTTTTTTTTTTATATGCCGTATGAATATACTGTGAGTACTGACTATCGGAAGGTATTCTGACCAAAGTTTTCTACTAGCTAGACTAAATACATAATTTTTAAATATATAAAAACATGGGTAATTCTTTTAGAAAAAAAAACTATACATAGCGCAACTACCTCCCTCTTCAAAACCCGCTACACTGTCCATTAGAAGTGTGCGAAGGTGACTTTTTTTTAAATGGGAAGCGAAACTTGAAACGGGTGCGGTTTGGGTCCTCCAGTAGACCTACCATAATAATATCATGTTTGAAAAAGATCCCATGCTTCCATGGCCGAGTTCTCCACTACAGGGGGCGGGGATTGGGACGGGGGGTCGATTTCCTTCTCCAAGACAACTCAAGGAAGCGATTATAAGTATCCAGAGTGCAACAACCTAGTTCAAAAATCCTTCCATAGTTTATATCTATAATAAGAAAAGGAAGTGTTTGTGTTTGTTTGTTTGTGTGCGATGCCCAGCCAAATCTACGGCACGCAGAGATCTGAAATTTTTAACATAGGTGGACGGAAGGGGGTCCGAATGCACCTCGAAGCCGGATTTTTAAATTTTTAACTAGCTTTTTAAATAGGCTATTTTTAACAAATTTTTGAAGAAAATATTATTAATCTGGTTTAGAATTACGTTTCAGAGATAACTGTGATAAAAATATGCCGCATCTTCCTCAGGAGAAAAAAAAAGTGAACGTAATCGACAAGGAGAAAACAAAGAAAGACAACACGTTTCAAAGATAAACGTTTCATTTTGATCTGTAGATGGCAGCACGGGCAACGCCGTGCGGATTGCTAATATACTAGAAATGGTTTCTATATTTCATGCGATACGGAATACTTGGTTCATGATAGTATATGTGGGTGGTATTTACTTTGTCACACGGGCGTAAATAAACAAGCAAGTTGTGTCCCCCAAATACTGCAAGATCCTCGCATCTGCTAAATAAACAACATAGATTTCTACAATAGCGTTTGTTTTATAGGTCCTAACTAACTAAAAAAAATCAACATGTCGGCCCGGATCACGATACTCGAAGAGACAATATTTTTAGTAAAATATTTGTTAATTACTCTTTTAATAATAGTGATATTCTCAAAAGTTGTAGATTAAAAACATAAAATATTCAGATAAAAAATATTAAATTTAAATAATCTAATTAATTAAAACCATTGTGTGAGATTCCTAACTATAGGCATTGTTAGGATAATAAAGTCTCGTAGATTACGGTGGGCAGAACATGCAGTGTGAATGGAAGAATCTAGAACCTTGTTCAGGGTGTGAGGTGGACTGGATAGAACTAGCTCAAGATAGGGATTGGGTGTAATGAGGTGGACTGGATAGAACTAGCTCAAGATAGGGATAGGGTGTAATGAGGTGGACTGGATAGAACTAGCTCAAATAGGGATTGGGTGTAATGAGGTGGACTGGATAGAACTAGCTCAATATAGGGATTGGTGTATGAGGTGGACTGGATAGAACTAGCTCAAGATAGGGATAGGGTGTAATGAGGTGGACTGGATAGAACTAGCTCAATATAGGGATTGGGTGTAATGAGGTGGACTGGATAGAACTAGCTCAAGATAGGGATTGGGTGTAATGAGGTGGACTGGATAGAACTAGCTCAATATAGGGATTGGGTGTAATGAGGTGGACTGGATAGAATTAGCTCAAGATAGGGATAGGGTGTAATGAGGTGGACTGGATAGAACAGCTCAAGATAGGATTGGGTTAATGAGGTGGACTGGATAGAACTAGCTCAAGATAGGATTGGGTGTAATGAGGTGGACTGGATAGAACTAGCTCAAGATAGGGATAGGGTGTAATGAGGTGGACTGGATAGAACTAGCTCAATATAGGGATTGGTGTAATGAGGTGGACTGGATAGAACTAGCTCAATATAGGGATTGGGTGTAATGAGGTGGACTGGATAGAACTAGCTCAATATAGGATTGGGTGTATTGAGGTGGACTGGATAGAACTAGCTCAAGATAGGGATAGGGGTAATGAGTGACTGGATAGAACTAGCTCAATATAGGGATTGGTGTAATGAGGTGGACTGGATAGAACTAGCTCAAGATAGGGATAGGTGTAATGAGGTGGACTGGATAGAACTAGCTCAATATAGGGATTGGTGGTAATGAGGTGGACTGGATAGAATTAGCCTAAATAGGGATAAGGGTGTAATGAGTGGACTGGATAGAACTAGCTCAAGATAGGGTTGGGTGTAATGAGGTGGACTGGTTAGAACTAGCTCAAGATAGGATAGGGTGTAATGAGGTGGACTGGATAGAACTAGCTCAATATAGGGATTGGGTGTAATGAGGTGGACTGGATAGAATTAGCTCAAGATAGGGATAAGGTGTAATGAGGTGGACTGGATAGAACTAGCTCAAGATAGGGATAAGGTGTAATGAGGTGGACTGGATAGAACTAGCTCAAGATAGGGATAGGGTGTAATGAGGTGGACTGGATAGAACTAGCTCAAGATAGGGATAGGGTGTAATGAGGTGGACTGGATAGAACTAGCTAAAGATGGGGATAGGGTGTAATGAGGTGGACTGGACAGAACTAGCTCAATATAGGGATAAGATGTAATGAGGTGGACTGGATAGTAATAGTTCAAGATAGCGATAGGGTGTGATGAGGTGGACTGGATAGAACTAGCTCAAGATAGGGATTGTGTGTAATGAGGTGGACTGGATAGAACTAGCTCAAGATAGGGATAAGGTGTAATGAGGTGGACTGGATAGAACTAGCTCAAGATAAGGATAGGGTGTAATGAGGTGGGCTGAATAGAACTAGCTAAAGATAGGGATAGGGTGTAATGAGGTGGACTGGACAGAACTAGCTCAATATAGGGATAAGATGTAATGAGGTGGACTGGATAGAACTAGCTCAAGATAGTGGTAGGTGGCGTACTTTGGCGTTCTTTTTAAAGTGCGGCAATGAACTTTCGAGATCCTGATGTCTTAGAGTAAGTAAGTGTGAGATGCCTAATTCGTGTGGTTTCTAATGCAACTTCTTATAGCATCACACGACGCCCGGCCTTTCGGGTCCGTAACATCGTAAACCTGTTTACAGAATAAATGAGACACAATAGTTTAAACTACTTTCAGTGATCTGTATTTTTTTCCGCTAGGAATATTTAACCTGCACTTTTGGACTCAACAGATTATAGCATCACACGAATTAAAAACCAACTCAAGGACAGATCCAACACCCTTTCCCTGGAGCTAAGCTCAAATTTCACTTTTTACAGTCCAGGCCGTGCCGGGAATCAAACCTAGGAGTCACTGATTGTATTTAGGTGTCTCCTTTGTAATCAGATGACTAGGCCAATGACAAAACGCCGGTGATCACGCAGTCTAAATGCCAAGCTCATTTAGTCTGGTAGTCCTGTGACTGGGAGGTCCGGGTTTCAATCCTGGTAAGGTGTACTGAAGGTGTTTCTCCTGAATGGTTCTCACTATTTCTCCACTCTGGTACATTTACTCTGGATTATACCCTACTCATACCTACCTCACTAGTGTAACTAATATATATGCGACCCGCTTCTGTGGCCGCGTGGTCTAACGCGCTATTCTCGTGTTGGAATAGACTGCCGAAGACTGGGAGATCAGGGTTCGATCCTGTTCGGGTGCACTGATGTTTTTCCCTAAAGGTTTTCCACTCTCCTTCCACGCAGATGTGGGTTAAATTCCTCTAAATTAAGTGTTTCTAATCCCTAACCCATTAGTGTAATTAGTACATAGGCCTATAACCTTAACAGGTAGTAAAACTATATATATATGTATGATCCGAACGGGTAGTAAGACGTCGAGAGGAAAATTTTCCTTTGATCTTTATTATTTCCGATCCTTTTCACAGGGCGGTCTTAATATTGAAGTTTTCTGCCAGTACGGTATTTAGTTTTGTCTATGATTAATTCAACATAATACTTATCGACTTAAGAGGATAAGTTTAATACAATTTTCAACATCTAATTGTTATTTTAAATTAGCAGAAGTACCCCGCATTACCCGGGGAAACCACTCAACGCTTTTATTTGCTTCAAAGGGACAGAAAAAAAAACCTTTTCATTTTATTTCTTCTTAGTTATTAATAAATGGAAAAAAAATCTATTCAAAATTTTAAATTCCAGTTTTAAGTAGTGCATGTTTGTACTCTGGGATTACTAATTCTAAACTTTCAGACCCCTCTGAGTGCGGTATATCACGCAAATCTCATGCTAGACAGACACTCTCTTCATTTTATTAATACAGATGGATTACCATTTAATAAGTAGGTCGCTAATCTAGTTCATGATTATTTAAAATTATATAAATAATATATTTTTTCCAGCAGAAATATGACGGTTTATATTCTAAAAGAGCCTATTTTTCAAAAACATTCGTTACCAAATGAGTTTAAAATAATATTTTCCCGAGTGGATGTATATTAGTCGTTAAGTAAACCAATATCCTTTTCATAGCTCTTCTGATAAACTTTTGATCTCTTTATGTTGTATTATTGGTTAGCCTTTTTGATATTCTATAGCAAAAAAAAAAAAAACCAAAAAAATACTGGTGAATGAAAGCCGTCAATATTTCTAAACTCTCTGCCTTGAAAAGGATTCGAGGTCAACATTTATTTATTTTTTGCTAACCTATGACCATTACTTTCAATCTCGGCGCGATTGAAAGCAGTAAAATATTTTCTTCATAAAACTTCTAACAAATATTTTAAAGGGGTACAACAATATGGCGGGGCTTATAACACTCTTTATCATTATTTGTGGAAAGTGGGTGGAGTCCTAGTACTACCTTATGGATTATTCTGATTTTTTTATTTTCTCATTTAAAGAAAGTATTGTAGTCATTAATTGGTTAAAACTCAATATTGACGGATCTTGACGTTTTGTGTGCCCTCAAAATAATGTGGGTTTTAAAATGTTGTACTTCCTTTTATGTCTGTTTGTACCTTGGGCTTGGGAAATGGTTTAAAGGATTTTGTTCAAATTCTATGTGGTCATACCTCAAGGTAAAATGGGTTCTAATTCTACCCATTAAGATAGCGAGCTTGCTTATAACTTTTTTTTAATTAGGAAGTTTTCAAAAATATTCAACATTTTTTCTCTCACCTTAGTGACGTTTTTCATAATAAATAACCCTACATACTTATTTATCGTATAAAATATTTTCGAACATCTTATATTTGTGTTACGTTTACTTCTGTATCATTTGGGGGTAAGTTTTTGTATTGTAAGGTGACCTGGTGGTCTAGGGGTAAGGTGTCAGACTTCTGTGCTGGGGTCTGGGGTTCAATCCCCGGTCCCGGCACAGATTTATCTGATTGCCAAACCCTTCCTTCACCTCTGACATGACGTGTATTAATCACAACTTGTGAATGTGTGGAATGCCCAGGCCTCCACCGTGGTTCGGATCCCACGTTAAACTGTAGGTCCTCCATTTCATCTCACAATCACCCTACCATTGCACATTAGCGTAAGTGCGTATAACCCGAACGGGTAGTAAGACGCGGTGCTAATAATAATAATAATAATAATAATAATAATAATAATAATAATAATAATAATAATAATAATAATTTTGTATTGTAAACATGTTATATTAATTTTTCTTTCACTAGCAGAAAGAGGTGTAAGAACTTTATTTATTAAGGTGATTGTCCCTTTTCATATGTCGTGGAAATACAGAGCCGTGGGAACAAACGGTTATCTTCAAGAATTGTTATTGTTTTGCAATTTTTCTTTTCGGACACGGTTTGT
Organism: Timema podura; assembly: GCA_033556935.1. NCBI lineage: Eukaryota > Metazoa > Arthropoda > Insecta > Phasmatodea > Timematidae > Timema > Timema podura. The sequence goes on from JAVRXN010000005.1 coordinate 10,983,232, forward strand.
TCAAGAATAGAAGCATGTTGATTAAGTTGTACTTTTTATAAACACACCTCTATAATTTTAACAGTGATCCAATATCTTTAATGTTGACATTTTTCGATAGAAAACTGCCGGCCGCAGAACATTTATGTATTTAGTATAGCACCGCACTTGAGGTGTACTAAGTCTACCTTGGCCTGATAGTGTGATGTTCTTCCTACCTTGGCCTGATAGTGTGATGTTCTTCCTACCTTGGCCTGGTAGTGTGATGTTCTTCCTACCTTGGCCTGGTAGTGTGATGTTCTTCTTACCATGGCCTGATAGTGTGATGTTCTTCCTACCTTGGCCTGATAGTGTGATGTTCTTCCTACCTTGGCCTGATAGTGTGATGTTCTTCCTACCTTGGCCTGATAGTGTGATGTTCTTCCTACCATGGCCTGATAGTGTGATGTTCTTCCTACCATGGCCTGATAGTGTGATGTTCTTCCTACCTTGGCCTGATAGTGTGATGTTCTTCCTACCTTGGCCTGAGTGTGATGTTCTTCCTACCTTGGCCTGGTAGTGTGATGTTCTTCCTACCTTGGCCTGAGTGTGATGTTCTTCCTACCTTGGCCTGATAGTGTGATGTTCTTCCTACCTTGGCCTGAGTGTGATGTTCTTCCTACCTTGGCCTGGTAGTGTGATGTTCTTCCTACCTTGGCCTGAGTGTGATGTTCTTCCTACCTTGGCCTGATAGTGTGATGTTCTTCCTACCATGGCCTGATAGTGTGATGTTCTTCCTACCATGGCCTGGTATGTTGATGTTTCTTCGAACCATGGCCTGGTAAGTTGTATTTTTCCTACCTTGGCCTGGTAGTGTGATGTTCTTCCTACAAATGGGCCTGGTAGTTGATGTTACTTCTAATGGCCTGAGTTGATGTTCTTCTACCATGGCCTGGTAGTGATGATAGTTCTTCCTACCTTGGCCTGTAGTGTGATGTTATCCACCATGGTCTAGTAGTGTGAATGTTCTTCTACCATGCTTTGATATGTGATTGCTTCCTACCATGGCCTGGTAGTGATGATGTTTTCCTCCATGGCCTGTAGTGTGATGTTCTTCCTACCTTGGCCTGATAGTGTGATGTTCTTCCTACCTTGGCCTGAGTGTGAATGTTCTTCCTACCATGGCCTGGTAGTGTGATGTTCTTCCTACCATGGCCTGTAGTGTGAAGTTCTTTCCTACCATGGCCTGATAGTGTGATGTTCTTCCTACCATGGCCTGATAGTGTGATGATGTTCTTCCTATTTGAAGCTCCTACCACAACGGCCTTCCACACTTATATATTTTATTTGGTTTCTGTGGTCGATCATGGTCCTTGTCATTTACTTCTGCTGCTGATAAAATATCTTATCAGAATTAAATGGTATTTCCTTATTTCTCTATTTAAATACGTGATTAGTCTAATCTTATCTCAAGTATAATTAAAAAGAGCCAAGGAAAAAAAATCAAACACCTCACAAAAACACTTTTTTTCTAGATTAATTTTATTCAAGAACATTTTACTTAATCATAAAAGGTTATAATAAAAAGAACTTACGATTGAAATCATCTTCAGACAGTTTTTTTTGTGACCATTAATTACAAAGAGAAGCTATCCGATTGTAATGGCACAAGAGAAATGGGTATAGAGGGGAAAGGTATATTTATTCGAGTTTTCCTGTTAAGAAACTCTTTGCAGGGGCACAAGCTTTCGGCATCTTATTTTGATTGTGATTTCGGTTAATCCAGCACTTTTCTTTTCGTCCTTTTGTGAAAGTCTCCTGCTGGTTATTTGAGAAAGAAGACATCTTTAAAAATAAAGCCTTGTCACTCCTGAGAACAATAACATGTTTTACTTTGAATATATTTTTAAATACATATTCAAATTACATGTTTGGTTAAAAAGTTTTATAAGTTAAATGTTATATGTAATTTGTACCGCGCACGTTATTTTCATAAATTCAGATCAAATTTGTCTAAAGATTAAAAGGCTAGCTATTTACAATTGTAAATATCACGGTAATTTCAGATGCATACAATTCACACAGAAAAAACAAAAATGCGATCTTATACTTTGCGTATATAATCTATCATTAAGATGGTTTTTAGACTAAAAAACCTGGGTTGACATATGCATTATGAATCTATAACAAAAGTTTCATTTATAAACTCTAAGGCATAGTAATTGCGCTCACTCAACGAATATAGCTATTTATCTATTTGGCAAAAGTTATATTTTTACCAATACTGTCTTCCAAATTTCGAGTAATGTTATGTAAATACAACTTTTTTTTTTCAAATGAGCCTCAAGTTAAACTAGCTATGAATAACTAAGCTACAAGTTATAGAATATATTCATAGTAGTGTCAATTTGAGACTACTTGACTGTGGACAAATAATCTTTAATGCAGCGAGTAGAGCCAAACACTGATCTCATGCTATTTGCTCACCTAATACTTCCTGAACTAACATTTGGAGCTTATACCTAGGTACAAATTGTCAACCAGAGCCTCTGGTAAAACTATAGTAACTTTCTGTAAGGTAAGGTGCGTCGTTTTCAGGAAATGCATGTACGTAAATTCCTTATAGCCATCCTCTGCTCCACCCTCTGAGGAGATTACAGTTTTTCTCAGTTATTAGCACTCAAGAAAGAAAAGAAACCTATAGATAAAATATTTTGTGAACCTCTTGAATGGTATCTTTGAGTTCATTGAGTTACATTTTATACTCATTTGAATTCTTAATTTACAGCTTTATTTATCAAGAACATGGGTATAAATAATAATCAAATATGTTTTGTTTTTGTAGGAGTTTCCATTTTAAAACTTGACCTTTAACAAAAAAATAAACCACCATTGGGGGGAAAAAAATTAAGGTCAATACCATATTCTTAAATATTAATAAGTTTTTTTTTCAATATCCAGTTTGTAAATACACCTGCTCGTCACCTTTTCCTTTGTAGGGTGGCCATCCTTAGAATGGAGATGTAAATTATCTTTTGATCTTTCTTAACAACTATTTATTGACTAACATATTTAAGTAGGGCAGTTAGCTCGCAGGTATGTGCTATAGGGAGTGTTGAAATTTAAATCTTGTGGTATTCTGAAAGGGCTGTTTCTTAGCTTTTAGAAAAAAATGTATTTAGTCTAGCTAACTCACTTTCTGGCCTGGGAACTTGAAAGTATATGGCCGTCAGAACGTAAGCCCACCACCCTAAGCAACCCTATATTGAGACACCTTCATCCTATCCTTAGACTGACACCCATCTTCCTTCAAAATTATTTTAAAACTATCCCCCCATCGAATTTGGCCTGCCGAGGGTCTCGAATCTTCAGGTACCCAAACAAAATTTGGCGTGTCTTCCGAGAAGCGACATGAGCCGTAGTCACAGGTCGATTTAGAGATGGATGAGAGTACAGGTTTTTGTTAAACATTATTTTGAGATGCAATACATTTTATTACCCATTTGATCACTCGACATCTTAAACTTCTTACACTTGGCAATAAGTTCACTACCAGACATTCAAAAGAATCCGACTGATCCCTATCCTGAACAAATTATATCCAGTCCACCTCACTATACATTATCTCTTTTACGTCCATTCAAATGGCGTCCAATCATATGTATCTAGGTATTCCCATAGGGTTAGCAAGTCAACACCTTGAACGCGGTTCTAAGTTCTTCCATTGGCGCTGAATATCCTGCCCACCGTAACCTGCAAGATTTAATTGCGTTAACAATGGCATGTGAGGAGTACATGGTATATAAACTCATCATTATGTAACCTCCTGCACTCTATGGGTTTTTTTATCCCTTTTTGAACAACATTTTTTCCGCGCACTTTGTTTTTGAACACCCGAATTACCTGAATTTTCTTGGTGGAAGAGTGGGAAACCATATAGAAAAAATTACCCCCAATATACTTAAGTGGGATTCGAACCTTGAAGTCCCTGCCTTCAGAAAACTATACCAGGTGAGCCCACCATTGTGGTTTTCTAATTGATCTAAATTGAAAGAATAAGAAGGGTGAATTTGTTAAAAAAAAAATATTATTCGTTTGGAGTGAAGATGGAATACCACTAAAGGTGCTTTGTCAAAGCTGCGACAGTTACCTGCTAGTGCGGCTGGAGTCGCGCTGAGTTTGGTCTGTGACACGAGGTGATGGCGGCTCATGTCGCAGCACTGGCGGGGTGCACAGGACTTGCGGCAAGAGCCGCAGTGCAGTGACTAGTGTTGCAGCGGAGATTGATTATTGGTTATTGAATTTTGTGGGTTGTAATTTTTATTTTATGTTTGAACAACGAAAACTGGAGGGGCTAGTGACCCACTCGCATTATGTGGTGCTGTGTCAGTTAGTATCCCAACACCCAGCGTATACGATTTAAAACATTAAGTACAAGGATGTGCATATATATATATATATATATGTTTACCTTGTCTTTTCCTTCTACTGTACAACCACATTAACTATATTTCGTCATCTTCTTCATCTCTTAAAATATCCAAAAAGTTTCTGTCTCTCGAATCACCTGTACTTTCATCCATCTCGAAATCGACCTGTGACTACGGCTGGAGTCGTTTCTTGGAAAACACCCGATGCGGCTGGTGTCGCCATGATCTGTTGTGGCCGTAGCCGCAGTCGCAGGTAACTGTCGCAGCTTGGACAACGGTCCTCAATGTCTAAACAGCCCCCCATTGCCGTCAGAGCTAAGCGTGCAAACCACTACACAGGCTTTACCAATACAATACCATGTATAAGAATCTATCTCTGCTTTTCGTGTTATTATCTCTGATTAATTGTTTCTTTCGCGTCATATTTTCTGTTGGTACCTTACACCGTTCGAGACATCCGCACATTAATATCTGCTAAATAAACTGTTTATATTGACATGCTGCATTTGTAACTCAAGGCCTTTGTGCTTATCAGGGTGGATACGAACCTGGGAAACCTGTAAAATCCAGGGAGACGTCAAAGAAATTTTAAGTCACTCGAATATTTAAAGATATATTTGAAATCATTTTCGAAATATGAAAGAACACAACCCACTGGGAACCGTTGATTTTTTTTTTCTAAAATTAATTTGAATTTGTTAAGAGCACTGACGTATTTGTCTTCAATAATTCCTGGATTAAAACTTTAGTGGCAACTAACTAACGAGATTCTTTGTTTTAAATCTTAACATGTATTATAATAGGAAAATGTTGGGTTTTTTTTCCTCCGAAAACCAGGAAATGTTAGAATATTTAAAAACCTTTGTTTATGGTTGACACAATTATTGTGTGTGAAATAATGCTATTGTATTTTATCCGTAGTTCCTGAGCTCAAGGTTATTGTTATAATATAATATAATTTAAAGTTGATTCATGGTAACCTTGGTTTTTCAAGCATTTGAAAAAAAAAATATTAAAAAACAGTTTCTCATTAATCAACTTCGTAAACATATTTAATCATTTTAACAAGTTAAGTCGAATTACATCATTTGTCAAAGAGAGAAAAAAACTATTTTTTTTAAGAGGATAAATATTCGACTTGTTTGTATTTTTTTCTAACTTTTAAAAATATATTTCAAAGTTGGTCGCGCTGTCAAACCTCACATAGTTACTTCCCCTTCAAACTTATTTATGAGCAAGATTATTCGTCAGTTTCCTTTCTGGACCACACTATCCCGTCTTGTCTTTGGGTTTTTCCCTCTCGTTTCTTTAACCGTCGGTTTGTTCATAGTTTATTTCCTCTTCCTTTTTCTCGTGCCCTTTTTTTTCTGCACATCCTTTAGTCCTATTTTTAGTTCTATTCCCAATCTTTACGACATCATTTCTGATTTAATGAGAATATTTTTGGACTTTTTTAATTACCTTAGAGCAAATAAAATGTTGGTACAAGATTTATTTACTCTTCTATTACAAAAATAATTCCACTTTTTTAACTCAACAAATCGATTGATGTAATTTTTTTTTACCCAAAAAACAACTTTGTAAATAAATACTCAAGATTTGGCCTATATATATAAATTTTACACCTCTACCTGATCAAGTGGTCAAAAAAGCAGTTATCAAATTCAAATAACTCTAAATTGTTCCTATTGTATACCCAATTTCCTTTATTTAAATGTTCTGATTTCACTATTTACTAATTGGATATCCTATATATTATTTCTGTTGTCAACATCCCATCTTCTCAACTAATACAAAGCCTACAGCGATGAATAAGGTATCAGTGGATAGGATTTTCTACCAACCTCTGACATATCATACTCAGTTTACGTTAACACACATTGTTTGTTTAAAATTTAAGTTAAAAGAAAAATCTAGATTTAAGATGATTGCATTCTGACATCAAATAAAGTAGTTGGGTGGACCAGATAGTACAGCGCTCTGATTGGTCGGTTTTGGTCACGTGACCACGCCCCCTCGCTCTGATTGGCTGTTGGCTTTTCCCCTCCCCTCTGCTCCCCCCGGTAACGGGTTTTCCCGATGACGTCATCGCTCTGTCGCAACCCGGCGCCAATTTGGTGGCTTGACAAGACAGGAATAGATCGTGACGACCTTGAATGATGTCGCAACCTCTCCCCCCACCCTACAGTGGTAATGGGTTTTCCCTATGTCGCAACCCGGCGCCAGTTTGGTGGCTCGACCAGGGAAGTCGAGACAGGAATAGATCGTGACATTGAAACCGTGAGTTAGGTCATTGACCCTGGCAGCTCTCCCCCTGGCAATGGGTTATTCCGATGACGTCATCGCTCTGTCGCAACCCGGCGCCAACTTGGCGGGTTGGCAATACAAGTCGAGACAAGAATAGATCATGATGTTGCAATCCGCCCCTTTTATGTGGCAATGGGTTTCCCTGGTGACGTCATCGCAAACCTAGTGTCAGTTTGACGGGGTTCACAAGACAAGTCGAGACATGAATAACGGAAGCATTGGCACAACTCTTATAATACAAAATCGGGGGGCCTCTCTCTACAGATGGAAACGTCACAGGGATTTATAATTCTCACTTAGGGGCCGCTTTCACTCACAAAAGACTACTAAAATTGGCTGTTTGGTACCTACCGTTGACATGTGGGGATGTATTAGGTTGGCGGCTTGACAACTAGAGACCCATGTATGCTTACATTACGTGTAAGGGACAGACAGGTTTTGCGTGAATAAAACACGATATTACAAAACATACATTTATTATACATTAAAGGTTTTACAAAACATACATTAAAGGTTTTACATACATATTATACACTTTTACAGGAATGACGCATATATTCATTCATACGTTTTTCTACAGTGTCTTTTAGATGCGTTAGTAAAATTGTTTTTAGTTCACAATCCAGCATGTAATAGTCCAAACCGACGACTTGGCGTGTATAGTAGGTAGCACTGATAAGATCCAGGTTTCTGATGTGCGTTTCCACCGTAGGCTGTTCTAGATCGATGACATCCACTGATTCTGTAAGCGTGTCGCATACATCTACGACGAGCGTGTCGATCAAATCGTTGCAATAGCGTGCGACGGGTGTCGACCACATATCCCGGCGGTCGACGGCAACGTCGATGAGGTCCCACACCTCGCAAAGACGTGCCCAGCTAGGTGCTAGATAGGCGACCCGTTTGAGTCCTGCGTCTTGTTTCTCGCTGATGACGACCATACGGTCACCGCACATGCGTCGCAAAGAGATTTCATGATTAGTCAGACTAATCTTCTGAGGAGGTTGCGTGTTGCTGAAAAACTTTGATATGACCGACTTGTAGCTGCCCAGTTCTTGCCACTCTGTACGGTTAAACACCGCACAATTCCCTCCACATTTTTCTAGCTGGACATAGGGCGTAAAGTTGTTCTTGACGCTCATGCCGACGATGACTCTCTTGGCGTCGACTTCGTCCAGCGGAAACAGAGTGTTGAAAATACTGGTGATGGCGAGCGGCTTCACCGGCTTTGCTTTGCGGGCGCAAACGTCTTGACCTTCCATCGCTTCGACGACTGTCACGGTTATGGACGGCACGCCGCCGTGACGCCCCTTTTATAGCGCACGCTGATTGTACGCAGCCTCTTGAGGGGCGGCAGGAGCCTAGCTTCTTGAAAAATGTGTTGTAATATCTCACCACCTTAGCGTCGTTGCCTGTATGATTGGTGGGTGAGAATAGGGCTAGGAAAGTTTTCATCGGAATGTTCTGGGCGCGATAGAGAAGGTACATGAGACAGTAATGCCCGCAAACGTCCGAGGCTATGCTTTGAAGTTGTAGCGTGCTATGAGACGTGCGGGAAGTGTTTTTTTCGTATAAATGCCAGATGCGACTTTATACGTGGCGGAAATCCATAACTGTCAAAATATTCTCCCACGCCGTTCTTGTCGATAAAGATGGCGACCCAATGCGTCCCAGGCTTGGTATGTGGATCCGTGTTGATGACTAGAGCTGCAGGTCGCGCTATTCTTGCGGGTAGTTGATCAGCAGGGAAAACACCCGACCGTACAGAACGGAACCACGGGCTTGTTTTCAGCGCACGTCTTATGGTGTGCGTGTCCATCTTCAATCATCCAGTCTCGAAGTCCCCAAACGATGGAGGCCGAACAGAAACTCCAAACAGAACTATGTGCCATGCACATGGTGCGACCCAATTTAAGTGTTTTCAAAGACGAACAACCTCTGTCGTACAGATCTACGACGGGCGTAGGCGTGTATTTGACTAGAAACTTTTTCTTTTCTGCTCCCTTGACGTAGACGGTTTCTGCACGCGCTGTGGCGCGGGAGATGAGGGATTCGAGCAGGCTGTAATCCACATCACCGCTATCCCAGGGAATACCGTGCAGCTTGTTGACGATATAGTCGGCTTTCTTTTTGGCCGCCGGTGAAAGTTCCTCTATAGCGAAGGGGGCTTTAACACCCAATGTTGAAGTAATGTTCCGCATACAGATAAAACACTCAATTCCTTGACGATAAACTGCTTGCTGTCGTCGATGAAGCTCTGGAAATCCACAATGACGTCCATGATTTAAATGACGTGTGTAAGGGGCGGGAAGCCGTTTATATTAACTCCCATAATCGGTCACAACGTTTCTGTCCTTGTCGATGGTGATGATGTTGGCAAACTCCCCGTACACGATACAGTTGACGGTTTCGGTGAGAGCTCTGGTGAAGCTCACTTCGATGCTCAGAGAGCCGTGCCTCGTCAAATTCCAATGTGATGTCATGTGGGCTGACAGATTAGGTGTGAGATCGAAAGCCATTAGATGATATCCCTTAGGGAAGGCTTCTCGTGTGATGTCGCTACCCTCGTTCATGAAATGGATACCCGTTCCAGAAAACAGTGTGTGGTAGGACATGACATAGTTGCCGTTTGAAAAATCGGGCTGTAACGGTTTCGACGGCACTTGTTCTCCGTCCACGTACAGCGAGAAATGGTTCATGCCGTAGGTTTGGAAGTTGAACGGGTTCTTGGTGGCGTCTCCGTTGAACGCTGCGTTTGATACAAAGCCCACGATGCATCGTTTGGGTAGTTGTCCGGTGAATACGTTGTCCAGCGATTTCCCTTGTACACCCGTAGGAATAGTGAGTGTTTTTACTTCCACGCGGGTGATGGGATACTTTGCGGGACTGACGTTTAATGCCTTGGCATGTGCCAACAGTATAGAAGGTGCTACTTTGACACGTCGCACTAGAAGGCCTGCTTCAGCGATGTGAACCTTATAGTGTGGGAGTTCAGGGACGGCCATAAGACTGAACCCGTCTCTGGACCGAACCAACTTGACTCTGAGTTCGGTGCCGTTCAAAAGGTATTTCTCTTGGTTAAATACATCACCGTGTAGATACCCCAAAAGATCCACCGTCTTACTTTTGGCTGTTAGACTGCGACGGGCCTCAAATCCTTTGCTGCCTGCGTTAGTCTCCTCAAAGGTTCCGGGGCTGTCTGCGAACCAGAGACCGCAAGTCAAATGTGTTCTTTTAGCTTCACCGTTGTAATTGAGCAGCGTTTCAATGTACGATCTATAAGCATACGTGTTGCTGGGCGGCGAGACTAGTTTTTGGTTTAAAAACACATCCACCTGTGTGAATAGCGAATGCAACCAGTTGTTGACGGGAGCGATTTGATCCACCTCTGTGAAAGAGCCACCGTCGGGTTTCACGATGGCCGCCCTGAGATAGAGCATAGTCTGTGAAAGATCGATATAGAACTCGCCTTGACCGGTAACGGTAAATTCTATGGGTGAATCATCGGTGAGTGAAGAGACAGGTTTGTACTGGATCCATTGTCCACTTTCGAGACTGGTTTGCGTGGGTGGGACTGAAAATAGATCGAGTTCACTGCTGGCACACTCGCAGGACTGGGGGTGTAGAAACGACATTTCAACTGAAAATATCTACAGCTTCTTTCTTGACCTTTTTACGTCGGGTAACGGCTGAAGACTGACGCCGGTGCTTCTTACGACGCCCTTTATAGCCTGAGCCGGTCATCAGTGTGCCGATCTTCTGCTCCGCCTTGCGTTTCAGGTTTGTTCCAGCCTCGCCGACACGCTGCCGTAGAGCCTCTTTGAAAGGACGACGCTGATTGGCGACGTCGGAGAGCACGTCGATACCCGTATGAAGGGCTTGTTTTCCTATGGCTTTAGCGCCGCTTCTCAGCAAAGGTACGACGCTCTTGAATAGGCCGCTGAAAAAACTTCCTATTCCATGTCCACGTTGATAGGGAACACCGTGGTAGATCGAAGATATTCCCGTTCCAGCCTGGTTTACGTAGTATCTTTGGTAAGGACAGTTCATGTTGAGCGGCGTCGAAAATGAAGTTTCACGCACACTTTTCCAAACTCGAATGGTACAGGTTCACCAGTGTCGGACCTTATATTGATTTCCAGGCTTTCAATTTCTCTTCTAAGTACAGGCACGTAGTGCATCGGATCGTAGCTAACTGTTTTATGTATGCCGTAGAGATAGTTTGCGTTGTTGATACCGACGATACGTAAAAGCGGTGCCACAATGTCACCCACGGCTGAGGATCGATGATATCCGTGTAGACGTACATTTGCGAGGGCAAGCCTAGTAGAATGTTGGCGGCGTACGGTGACTTTGGGACTTTGATCAGATTAGTATTAGGATCGAAACCGAGCTGTAGACTTAGTTGATTAGATAGCTCCAGCAGCTGTACATTTGGCGAAGAAGAAACAACGTCCACTTTTTTGTTGGTGCTTGTGTACTTGAATACAACTCCAGAATCCCGTTTAAACGCCTCTATTTCGTTTAGGGCTTTGACCAATTCTTGGATAGTGCTATAGTTTCCAGGCGGGATGTGATCCTTGAATATTTGTTCCACACCGTTAGCGTCAACCCAGTTGTACCATACAATGTTTCTGCCCTCGGGTACGGTGGTGAAAGAACACGGATATTGGAATTCGGCGAGAGCTACTTCCCACTGGCCGTCGAGTGTAAGACGGTAGGGTAGTTGCGTGGTGAAATTCGTGAGGGTATTTTTCGGGAAATATCCCATAGAGCTATCGCTCGGCAAGGTGAGGTAAAACTGGTCCTTCATGGTAGGGCGCTGACGTAACAGGCAGGAATCCAAGAATTAAACTTGGCGGGGTAACCTTTCCACTGCACGTACACTTTCTTTCTGGCGCCTTTACCCTTGACGCGTAGTATTTTATCAACTTTAAAAGTTTCGGGAAGACGTACGCGTTGCAATTCGGGTTCGTAAAACGTTCCCTCCACCTCCTCGCCGTCAAGATCGGTCACTCTGTAGACGACTGGTTGCCTCAACACGACGCTGCTGACTTTGAAAATTTCTTCGCTCCAATTGCTTTCGTAGCCCTTTTCAAACAGCATTTTGGATTTGCTAATACGCACCGTGTCACCGACTTTGAGTTTTGGTTTACTATTCGAGCTTGGGCCCCGTTTGCCGTACAGATTATCTCTGACTTGAAGCACGTTGGTTTCTGAAACGTCGGCAGGCACCATCTTGATACTGGAATGTTTTGCGCCGTTGTAAGCGTCGACTAGATCTTGGAGGACGTCCACGTAGCGATACGTGTTATTTCGGGTAAAGTAGCGCCACATGCGTCCTTTCAGAGTTCTATTGAATCGTTCCACGATGCTTGCCTTCACGTCTGGATTATGAGTGGTGTAGTAATGCACGCCTTCTTGCTTGAGAAATTTCCGGACTAGACGTGCCGTGAACTCTGTCCCCTTGTCCGTCTGTAAACTTAGAGGTTTACGCCCGCTTTGCTTGAAAATGTCCCGAAAGGCGTCTCTCACGACGCTCCCCGTCTTGGATGGAAGCGTCCTCGCCCAGGCCATCTTGCTAAACACGTCGATGACGGTGAGCAAGTACACCGCACCGTCGTTGTATTTTCCGAGACTTCGCATATCGTTGAGATCGGCTTGCCAGAGATCGTCAATGTTTGACACCACGTACTTGTTGCGTGGAAACTTTTTTATCACCGGCTTGTGGAGGGTATAAGCGTCCTGCGCACGAAGCCATTTTCGTACTTTGTAGGGATCTTTCTTGGACGCCTTTATGAGCGACGCCGCCCCTGCAAACCCAGCAGGATGAGAAGGGTCGTAGTAGATGTCGGCTAAACGGGGCATTAAGCTCTGAACGGCAGCCACCTGTTTTCGTCCACCCTTTTCAGTTTCTTCTTCTTAGGGCGTTGCGACGGTGTAAGTGGTTGAGGTACGGGCGTCGGATCTCTAATGGGCGCCAAACGTTTCGGATTTACAATAAATTCTTTCGGGATGTTTATTTTTTGAAGTGCCGTGAGAAACTCTCGCCACCCCGTCGGCTCGCTGTGTCTTCTTGCTCTGACCAGATCGTTGACTAAATCCACAATGTTAGATCCACGGAGAGGTATATCGTGAATACTCACTTCCCCGTCTTCGTCCCAAGAGATACCGCCCCTGGAATTAATATGTTCTAGTAAAAGCTCGGCTTTTTTACGTGCCTGTACTGGTACAGTATTGAGTACAGCCGTGATGGGAAGTACGGGGGCGGTCGCGGTGATATTTTCAGGCGGTGGAGGTTGTTGACTAAAGTGTAGATAGCGCTGCAGCACTTGTTGGTATAAAGTCCATTTAGACTTGTCGTCAAGTTTTGAAGCGAGGATTTTTTCCATTTCCTTGTCCAGCTCGGAGACCACTAGATTTGTGGCCGATGCCGCTTGTTGGTGGTGTTGCTCGTAACGGTGTAATGTTTCCGGGGACACCAATATCATTTTTTTCGTGTGTTCCATTATCTACTTGTTGAATAAGGAACCGAGGACACCGCTGATTAATGGGGCTAAAAGTAAGGGCAGGAACGCTCCTCCTTTTTGAACGAGCAGTCGTCTCTTCTTCTTCCAGCACTCTCCTCGTTTGACCAGCTTGCGCAACACCTGCTTGTGAGCACGTAACTTTGTCTTCTGCGCATTTTTCAACGGCACCCGCCCTTTTAAAGTGTTGTAGGCACACTCGCAAACAGAGTCAATCAGTTTCTTGTCGGCCGTTTTCAACAAGGCTACACGTTGCTGTGGGTTCATGCGATGCATCGCACGCAGCAGCGGGGCTTGCTTCAGCACTTTGGGACTCATGGTTATGAAATGATATGTAATTGGGACGTGTCGGTGTTTTTATAGCTTTTGCGTGGTAGGTACACGCAGCACCCTACATTTGTGCGGGTTCTATATCTAAACCATTCGGGTGTACCTTGTTTAAAATCTAACAATAGATACCCGTGAGGAGTACTTGTAGCGTCAGCGTAAGCCTCCTGTAAAATACGGGGGTTTTCAGGGCACACTTGACGTGCAAAGTGTTGAATCTGAGCTTTATCCCTGGGATTTTTAAAAAGCACAATATAATGCGCGTTTAAGGAAATGTCTCTTTGGCCCTTGCCCTGGTGGAATATATTTTGCGTAAGGTACATGACGCTAATATTTTGATGGTGGCATCCTTTGGTGAAAAGATCGACGACCACCTCGTTGGCTTCACGCATCAGATCGTCCAGGATAATCAGGTGTGGAGGAGAGTCATCACAGGTGTCATCCATTTCCGGTAAACCCTTACAGAATATGACTGACCCGTCTTGTTCGAATCCCGGTTGCCATAAAGCATAATACCAGGTGATTTTATCAAATTTAACGTCACACATTGTGTCCAAGTGACGGATAAAGTCGGCTACAAAATGGGACTTTCCACAGCCTGAAGGGCCGCTGATGATGGCCGAAAATGGATGTTTCAACTTGTCCATAATGTTTAAGACTGAGCTTATAAGCTAAATGAACTTGTATTTATAGGATAGATGGGTGGGGGTGTAGACGTTAAAACACAAACATAACAGTAACACAAATCATTGTTTTTACAAATTTTATTTCACACAATTATTTACACAGATCAAAGTTTTTACAAATATATCTCACACCATGAAAAATATTTATTTACACAAATCATAGTTTTTACAAATATATCTCACACCATGAAGTATACTTTGAAAAATATTTATTTACACAAATCAAAGTTTTTACAAATATATCTCACAACATGAAAAATATTTATTTACACAAATCAAAGTTTTTACAAATATATCTCACACTATGAAAAGTATACTTGGAATATTTACACAAATCAAAGTTTTTACAAATATATCTCATACTACAAAAAAGTATACTTGGAATATTTAATTACAAATATATCTCATACCATGAAACGTATACTTGGGATATTTATTTACACAAATCAAAGTGTTTTTTTTACAAGTATACCTCATACGATGAAAAGTATACGTGGAATATTTATTTACAAAAAATATATATATATATATTATGGAAACAATAATCAATTTCTTGAGCTCGTAGCGGGAATAGTGGCCTCGGTACTAATTTTATAAAGTCCAGTTTAAAAAGTATTTTAACAGATGGTTTCAAATTTGATTAGAATTTAAAATATATATACAAACAAATTTGACTAGAATTAAAATATATACAAACAACTAATTTTATTTGACTAGATATAACCAGGTAGGTGGAGATTTATACTGGCGGATAAAAAAAAATATAAAAAAAGTATCCCGGCTGCATAAAATAAATAAAAAAAAAATATGCTTGTTTTCATGCAGAAAAAAATATGAAAAAAAAAATTTCAAATCTTTGAAAAATGGTATGTCAGTGGAACTGTCTAGAGTGAAAGACTAAAAAAGATGATTATTCAGCCCGTCTAAATGATCACCTTTTAGTTGTGGCGAACGCGTTTACAAGGACTCTGATACCCAAACGGCAACGTATTATAATCATCGGTTATCCGCCGTTTGGTGTACACAGGCCGGTAGACTTTATTCTGCGAAACGGTACATACAGTCGCAAGACCTTTTCTTACAATTTTGTGCGGTATCTGTATGTATCTTTCCGCGGCCTGTTCGGTGACCATCGCTTTCAAAACGTCAAAATTAACGTCGTTCCGGTTGCCATAGTTTATGGTGATACCGCGAACCTTGCATACCGTTTTTGTTTTGGCAGGGTCGCCACCAACGCAAACTCGGTACGCGTAATTCTTGGGACCACCAGATACAAAGGCGCTAATGTAGCTTCCCGGACCGTAATCTTGAAGTTCGTCAGTGAGGTCACCTAAAAAGTCTCCGGTCGGTGGACTCCAATCGCCGGGGCGTTCCGTGAATAGAACGCTATCTGTATCATGATACAAAACGCGGTCCCCCAATTTTTCAAGGATGCTGTATAAGTGCAACCTAGCCATAGCAGTCGTGTAGCACGCCACCGCCACACTCGTGTTAGGGTTAGGGCGCAACGCGTCACGCGCATCCTTGTAATTGAGGAACATAACCTCATCATTTACATCAATGACGCTGTCCACGGTGATGTACGGATCCGTTAGGTACTTGTGAATGCCCTGATAGTCGTTGACAACGGCTACGTGTGGTAAATCGGGTCTTTGCCCAAACTTTCCCCATAGCGAATTTAAAAACAGTTTAGCCAGAGTGCGGAGACCAGGGTTTTTACAAACAGAGCCGAAATCGAGTTTTACCCCCTCCCTTTCCTCATAATTTTGAATGTAAGCTAACTTCTCATCTTGTGAGGTACACCACTCTGGCCATCCGCTGGCTTCTTGTTTGATTTTCAAAAAAGTATCAATGTAGCCGTGAAACAATCCGCCAGAACGTGTCTGACGGTCGTAAACAGATACATTGTACTCCCACACTTCGTGTACGGCTTCAACGGTGTAGCCTTTCTCAACGGCTTTCCGGATCTCGTCAATCACCCAGACACCTGTCAACCAGCGATCTTTTTTGTCGTTGTGCTGACACGCGCCTTGGTTTTTCTCCTCCCCGCATTTCCTGCACAAGATGAACATTAACTTGTCGTGCATCCGTGTAGGTAATACGGGCATGAATAAATCCCGCGGAGGCGTCACTGTAACTTTGGCTATGCCTTCTACTTTATCTATAGCGGGGCAATTTGGTTCCAAGTGAATTTTGGGGTGGCCGATGGGGTATTTTTTGTACTTGCAAACGTACGGATACAACGAACACACATCCAAGTACTTGATCTTCTCTCCACAAGAAAGGTCTGCTTCGTGGAAGAGTTTGATACAATTTGTACGCCCGCCAAAGAATGCGTCCCTGGGACTGAGGGGCTCCTTGCTGTACACCTCGTGCCGGAGTACAAATTGTTTCAAGTCCTTGTCTGTGCGTTTCATCGCATTAAACGTACACTCCCACATCTCTACGACCGTGTAGCCGGCATTCTTAAACTTTTCAACACAAGCCATGGTCGCTTCATAGCGCGTCTCCATGGTCTCGTGGGGACTGTTTTTGATAGGGGTGGTCCTGCCCGGATAACAGAGAGGGCACCCGTGCCAATAACAGCCCCAAAACTGAAAGACGGTGGTGGTATCTTCAGCTTTAACAACGCCGTCTACACGTCGCCCTAACACATATTCCTCACGACCGTTGCCCGCATGAAGAATAGAGACACCACGTTGATGGGCCTCCCAGCAGAGCCATTGTACAGCTATGTGCGACTGTTGGTCTGCGCACCGGTAGCCACCGTTAGGGATAATACCGATAGTATTCTCCTTAAGATGACTACGGCGGTAAACCAACATGGCCGCTCCGGCGATAGTACACGCCTCTCTGAAAGGATCCACCTTTGCTTTTTCAATAAGCATATCTCTAAACTTTAGGCAGGCCTTCCGTAGGATCTCTACATCTTTCACGCAATACAGTTCCAACTCGCGGTTAAAATCAAAGACATAATTTTCTTTGACCAACGCGTCATACCACTTCTCAAAGTGCTCCTTTCCCTCAACTGACATCTCCCCGACGCCGTAATCCTCCTTTGGCGGCAAGGGACCCCTATACCCCGCGTTTTCTTTTTTATTGAAAAAATGGGGGAAATGTCCCTTGGCCAAAGACTCGTCCAGGCCGAATGTCTTGGGCATCTTGGACAACGACATGGGGAGAAAGTTCAGCGAGTCAATAAAGTGGAGCGGGCCGTAACGCATGGACATGATTTTCCCACCGTTCATTATAAGGTCTGGAGTCCATTTTTTTACCTCCATCATATATTTTAAAATAAAATTCCCATCATACCCTTTTGAATTTTGAGCAAGGAGGGTGATATCCTTAAATTTTGAAGCTTTAATTTGTTCTATAAATCCGAAAAATTGGGCCATTGTGGTATCACCCCCGAATATGCGAGTCCTATCGCCCCCGCAATCGGCGCAATGATTGTCATTTGCATCTATATGAAGGCAGGCCTTGCAACATGTCTGCACGACACATAGGTTAGGTTCGTGCAAGTACGTGTTGACCGCACCTTTAAGAAGAGTTTCTTGTCTGCATTCAAAATCATAGAATACAAACATGAAATTACTCTTTTCCAGTAACGGCTTGGACGGGGCTTGCTTCATATAACAGAAATGCCCAAAAGGACGATATGAATCACATACTCTACAAAAAGTCTCATAACACCTATGTGAATAATTTGATCTTTCCAAACTGAAAAATTGCCCACATACCTCGCAAACCTTTTTGACATCACAGATCGACCTGCGACCTCTGCAAAAACCGGGACGTTTATGGTTATCAAAACATGTCTGGTTTGTGAACCAACGCCCGCAATCTTTACAGACCACAGTTCGACCTCCACTGCAAACCGCTTTAGCGTAGCACTTTTTACACGAGGACTCGCACTTGTGCTTGTTCTTATCGTTGAACGGCACACGACACTCGCGGCAAAAGTACCCGCACTTAAATGCGGCTGTCAAGGATGTTATGACGTCAAAATGGTTTTGCTTATCGTCGTGAAAATACAAATCAAGGTTGCCCTTAAAGGAATGTTCGGTGGGAGCAGGCCCCTCATATAGGACTTGTCTCCCGCGACGTTCCCTGAACACTGTGATTTTGTATTCGGAGAGGTATGTTTGAAATTGTTTCAGCTCAGTTATTCCACCACCTTTCAAAAGATTCACACGGGCATTATGGCATAGTTCCTCTGCTTTGAGTTTTTGAATAGGACGACCAATTTTGATCTGTTTAGCGGTGTTCACGTCCATGCATTCTGGTTCTCTTTTATTATCACATATAGCTTTGGCGACAACTAATGCACGGGCAAGACAAAGTGTGTCGCCATTTTGAATCGTAATGATTCCTTTGCTATTACGGCTATATGTGCTAGCGGGAGAGATTTTATCACATTTATGATTACCCCTCCCACGAGGCTCCTTAAAATGGCTGAGTTTAACGTACAATGGTGCTGTACTCAAAAACAAGCTATTACTCTGCAACACGCGACTTACGTTATCGAGCACGGCTCGAGCGTCTAACTGATCTGCTCGTCTAAAAGAGACGTACACAGGGTTCAACGTCGAGTCCGTGCTGTTTAAAAGTAAGCCGACATGATCATCAGCGCTTACACCATGGTCCTGCAGCCGATTGAGCAAATTAGTAATTTGTTCTTCAAGCCAGCTTAATGCGTCACGATCGCTTGCTGGAGCACCAAGATGTACGGTAACTTCTCTACCAGTATAAAAGAAACGCCTCAATTGTTTTATTCTCTCTTCGACGATACGAAGAGGGAGGCCTTGGTTTAAAGCTCCACCTACCTGGTTTACCGGGCCACTAATTCCCGTCTGGGGTGCTGATGATGGCCCCGCCACCACCATATCCATGCCTTGCAGAGGGGCTGTGAATCCCGTTTGCTTCACACCAACACCACCGGCTTGCGGGAAGAAACTTGGAGGCAACAAAGCTCCAGCTGGTTGATTGGGAGCTGTGGAGGTGGTGGTCGCAACTGAATCTTTCCCGTGGCTTGGAAGTGGGTGGAGGGAGCTGCCATCTTCTGTATTAGATGTTTGTGGGATTACGCCTCCACTGCCTGGAGGCTGCAAATCTCCTGCCTGACGAATGTGGGGTCTGGTGGTTAGGGTCCATACCACATCTTCCTCCTGGCTCGTACAGGCGTCTCCGGTATCCATTTGAGCTAAAACAAAAGAGCTTGAATTCAAACACAAGTCAAACTAAGTTCAAAGTAAGCAATTCAAACAATATTCTTCCAAGCAAAGTCAGTTTAAAAAATTCATTCTTCATACTTTTTAAATCAATCAACTTATCATATAAGGTAGCAAAAAAAAATGACCATTTTATTTATAGTTTGTCCTTGGAGTGGACACTATGCATATACAATCCAGTTGCTCTAACTACCCAATTTAAATACACTTGTTTGGGACATTCCATTTATTTAAAGCTTGGTTCTATTTAAAAAGTGTTTTCACCTATTAGTGTTCTACTATAAATGGTTACCTAGCAATCTGCTCACTATATGCTCTTTCTACTTATAATATTAATAATATATTACACATTAATTTTTATATTATTTTAATGTAAAATAATAATCTCACCTATAGAGGCATCAATCGCATCCAGAGCAGAAAAAATGTCCATTATAGGATCGTGTGGCACTGTGGGTGGTAGTCGTGAAGGTGATACCGTCGCAGACACCTGATTTTGAGGAGACAACATATATTGGCCCCATGCATCTGAAACAAACATATCTTTGTATTAGAATTTTAACGTAAGTGATAGCCATTAATAATCATGCAGAAACTACCTATTAATCTGAATAGTAATTTTCACAATAATAGCTATCCTGCCGGGACTTGAACCCGGGACACCTAGATCAAGAGGTAGGCATTCTACCAACTGAGCCAAGGTGTCATACAATAATAATGCAACAAGGAAATAACCTTAAATCAATATAATATTCACCATTTATCATTTACTGATAGTCCCAATTTTATTCATGAAAACCCCGCAATTAAGCACATTATTCATATTTCAAAACAATTTTGCATGGTGCTCTTTTTTTTTGTTTGGTTTTTAAAAGCTAATTATTCTTTCTTACAAATCTGGTCTTTCACTAGTCAGCAATTACCAACCGTTTGCGGTTAACTCCTCCATGGAAACACCGAGGGCCATCAGATCCTCGGATGTCTGTGGATCTCCCCACAGCTCATTCTCTAAAAAAATACAACACAACAGCTTAGTTTGATATTCAGTATAGCCTAAATTAAAAAAAATAGTTAAGAGATTATCTACGTGATATAATAGTAAGGTAAAATAATCTCCAGAGTGTTATGTGAATCTGTGACATTCAGCAGGGTTAGCTCCTCAAATAATTTTATAGATTTTAATAAATGTATTCAATAAACTACTCTTAAATAAAAATTACATTATTTAATTTATTATTACCACTCTTGTTTATACTATTTTTAAATAATATTCAGCCAATAGTAAGCTACCAAAAATTAATTACCCTTTAACTATAGCTACGAATCAGGTTTTTTCAATAAACTACCCTTAATTATAATAAACATTTGTTCATGCATAACTTTATCCAAATTTCATAAAAAGTAGTTGCTTAGACACCTTCAAAATTATCTATAGTTTTACTTCCTATATATCTATTATAAGCTAGTAAAATTAGACAACTCTGCATGGTTTAATTGTAATTTTTAAATAAATTAAATGTATACACTTTGATTTAACAACAAAAAAATAATGAGTGTGCTTGTTAAAAAAGTACATTTACTCACCCAGATCCGTCAGCGAAGCGTAATCACTCATCCTAGGTTACGTGTTTAGTACTCGAAGACAAGCTATACAATGAAAGGATTTCCAAACCGGTGCTGGTATTTATAGCTGCTACCAGATAGGGTTGCGACAGAGCAATGACGTCACCAGAAAAACCCATTGCCACATAGAAGGGACGGATTGCAACATCATGATCTATTCTTGTCTCGACTTGTATTGCCAACCCGCCAAGTTGGCGCCGGGTTGCGACAAAGCGATGACGTCATCGGAAAAACCCATTGCCAGGGGGGAGAGTTGCCAGGGTCAATGACCTAACTCACGGTTTCAATGTCACGATCTATTCCTGTCTCGACTTCCCTGGTCGAGCCACCAAACTGGCGCCGGGTTGCGACATAGGGAAAACCCATTACCACTGTAGGGTGGGGGGAGAGGTTGCGACATCATTCAAGGTCGTCACGATCTATTCCTGTCTTGTCAAGCCACCAAATTGGCGCCGGGTTGCGACAGAGCGATGACGTCATCGGGAAAACCCGTTACCGGGGGGAGCAGAGGGGAGGGGAAAAGCCAACAGCCAATCAGAGCGAGGGGGCGTGGTCACGTGACCAAAACCGACCAATCAGAGCGCTGTACTATCTGGTCCACCCAACTACTACTAATAATGTACACAAAGAGGTATTGTAAATTGTAAATACGTTCACATTAATAAACTTTCTCTGCTATTTTGTGTATACACTTCACTGAGTATTTAATTTCAACAACCCAACAAAAAAACTAAATAATTTTGGGAGAGGGGAGGGAAAGGGGAAGGTTGAATGTGTGAAAGTTTCGCAAGGGTTTACTGGCATACATTAATGGCGTTAAGGTCAAGCGTTAAACATAATTAAGTTTATCTCTTTATCAAGTTTCTTATCTTTATCACTTTTTGTGTTAATATTCAATTTTAGACGATGTAATGATAGCAAATTGGAACTCACTCACTCATTAACTCATAAAATGCTAAGCTATTTATAGAAAAAATAAAGAGCGGACCTTTAGAATGATAATAGTGTGCCAAAAACAATGAACATAAAATATGAGATGTCATCAATTTTATTTAACATAAAAAATATATAAAAATTTGGGGAAAAAAAATCATATATACGAGTATCTTAGAAAATAACATTTTAAGCTAAATTAAAGTACATGGTAAAGCATATATATATATATAAATATATAGTATTTTTATTTATATTTATTTTCATGAAATTTTAAGTTGGCTACCAGGAGAGATACACTTAAATTTAACCTGATTTTTTTATCGATATTTGAAATTAATTATATTGATCATAACAATAATTTACATTATTATTTTTTCACCTGTTTGTATTATCTAAATTAACTACGCCAATAATGAAAGGAAAAGCACCCGAATTCACGTTAAATGGGCGTGGAAACAATTTAAGAAGCTCAAAACACTTAAAATAATTTAGTTAAACTAACATAATGATTGTACCATTTTCTTGTGAATATATTTTTTTGTTTTTACTACCATGTTTTTTCGTCCATAAATGACATGCGTCCAAATATATGATGTAAGAATTGGTCTATAAATATAAAATTTGTAGAAATTCGGCCTTGAATTTAGATTATAAAGAGAAGTGCAACAAGATATTATTATTGTATTTTATTTACTTTATTTAGGCTTTCGATTACTATGTAGTCAATATAATATGTAATTCGGGACACATTATGCGGAATAAATCTCTTTAACGTGAATTTGTTAGTCTTGTTACCGTCACATATAAATCATATTTTTAGATTAGATGTTTCAAGATTTAAAAAAAATTATAAAACATGTGAATCATAAATTAGAAAGGAACATACTTATTCGTGATTAATTCTTTCTTGTGTTAGTAAGTACATAAAACGAAATAAATGACCTATACATATTGTTAACTTTAATTGAAAAATAAACTTGTTACATTTAACTGGCACCTTTTATCCTGCACTTTTCTGGCTAAATGTAGTGTGTGGATACGACTATGTATTTTAAAACTGTTTTAACATTCTATAAATTTATCTTGTTAAAAAGTTATATTGAAAAGTATAAAAATCCATTGAAAAAAAAAAACTCTGGCCAACTCGTGTCGAGCAAAAAAATAAAGAAAAGGAAGCTTGCTGCGAAAATAAACATTGTTTCATTGTTGAGGCGGATGGCCGCGCACACGCGCGTCTATTTGAATGAAGGGTTGAGGGATGGTGAATGATTAATCGCAGGGGTTGTACGAGGTGGTCTTGTTCCGTCCGTCTTGTGATGTATGCGAGAATTAAAAAGTTTTGCGATAGATGAGACGTTCGTTGTGACACGGTAAATTTTTACAACTTGTTTTTTTTTTTTATCTCTCCCGCTTTTCCTTAACCGGGTAACTTTTTTTAAAAAAAGAAAATTCTTACAACTTGTGCTTTTGCCAAAAGAATTTGTGGCTTGAGAAATGAGGTTTTTTTTGGTATCTTTTAATAAAACGTATTATTTTTCTTTAGGTACCTTTCTTAACCCTATCCTTTTTTTAAAGGGAAATATTAATATTACCCATAAGCGGTTTTTAATAAATCAATTATGCTTTGTCTTAAGTTGTTATCTTGTATAGTTTTGCTGCTAACAAATGCGAATCAATGGTCGCAGAGTCAAAGGGCGCCATTCATTCTATAGAGTAAATTGGTGGTAACGAAGAGGTTGGGTTTAAAACCCGGGTTGGTGTAGTAAGGGCATTTTCTGCTTACACTGCTTCCTCCACACACACATTCTGGTACATATACTTCAAATTCTACCCTCCTCATCCCTACCTCATTATAGTAAATATGATATAGTCCAGGTAGGTATTAAAACACGATGCACATAAAAAACAATAACTTTGAGGATTTTCATGAGTAACTCATTGCTTTTGTGTTTGATTCACCTGGAGGGGCAAGGTTCATGCACATCACGCTTTTAGGGGGTGTTTTGTAGATCAGGGATTTTAAATACACACTAAAAGCTAATTTTACCTCATTTGCTTCTTTTTTTTTTATCGTGGGATCGTCGATTACTTCTTTCATGCTTAAGATGGCTAATAATACTCAGCTTTATTGTTTTATTATTTCATCTCGAGCTCTGTAAACTCGACGTTCTTATCACACGCCTCATACAGACATTCTTTTGAGCCTGGATGTAAAACGCACGAAGAATTGTTAGTACACTTTATAAAGTAGGATTTACACATTCGCCTAACATTAATAACGGAATAGAAATGTAAAAACGAACTAATTTTTCCTCTATGAAGGTTTTTTGACCCGAATCCGTAATTCTTTGCGAACGCAAGTTGGGTGTAGTCACGTTCATTTGGCTCTAAAATGTGATTTTTGGTGATGACCTTGTACCTCTCATTACTTATATCTGGAGCATTATTTCTCTTCTCGATTAGCTGGCGTCTGTCTGCATGCCGACTTCTACCGCTCATACAACTTTATTGCAACTTCGGCTCAGAAAAGTTGGCGGTGGTTGTCTGATAGAGAAAGCCTGAATTTTTTTTTTCTTCTTCTTTGGCTCCTTCTCTTCCTTCCCCTTTCCATCGCACCCCTTTCCTCAGACCGTTTCTCTCCGCCATGAAAGCTACCGCGACATCCTGTCTATTTCTTTTCTGTCCATGTAACTTGTATCCTTTCTTGTTGAAGAAAAGTTGTTGGATTGGCCATGTTGTTTTGCGCGGTCGACTTGTGAAAGCTTGCGATTTCCTGCTGCCCTTGCGGCGTCGCCGTCGCAACGACGTCACTTTTTTCTCTTTTTTTTTTTTTTTGACGTTCTAACGCTTATCCTCTCTCCGGATATGGCCGGGGTGGGATGGTGGACGATGGTGATTTGACGTCGAAATTTGACAGTAAAGTTTTCGATGTATTTGGTAAGATGATTTCTCTCTATGATAGTTGAATTCTAGAATAGCCACTTTTAAAATAAGGCCACTTCTTACGTGCCATTACGAATAATCCATACTTCTCACGTGCCATTTAGAATAATCCATACTTCTTACGTGCTATTTAGAATAATTCCATACTTCTTACGTGCCATTTAGAATAATCCATACTTCTTACGTGCCATTTAGAATAATCCATACTTCTTACGTGCCATTTAGAATAATCCATACTTCTTACGTGTCATTTAGAATAATCCATACTTCTTACGTGTCATTTAGAATAATCCATACTTCTTACGTGCCACTTACAATAAGCCATACTTATTACGTGCCACTTAGAATAATATCCATTAACCATTTTAGGCTGTCTGCGACTCTTAACATTTTATGTCAATGTAAAACCTTTAAGATATATTATTAATTAAAATTTAAATAAATGCCAGACTACCTAGTCTGCTGTGCCAGTGACGAAAAGGTCGCAGTTTGGATCCGGATCCGCTATACCGAAGGTGTTTTTTTCCCCCTAAATGGTTTCCTATTCCCCCTCACGTAAATGCGAGTACATTTCATCTAAAATGTTGTCTAATTAATGTTTACGAAACATATCAAACAAACTTGTATTTTTACTCACAAACATTCTAATATACATTTTAAACTAATTAAAATGCACATCATATTAAAAATGCCAAAGCCAACTCTCTCTGTTATCCAAATAGAGGATTTGCAGTAAAATGACACATTTAAGACGTTTTGTGCTGCTTTTTTTTTTTTTTTTTTTTTTTTTTTTGTGAAAATGAACAGAACAATACTTTTTTTTGAGAGATCACAATCAATTTTTTACGATATCGGAAACCTTGTTATAACAGCATCCTTAAATTCACCGACTAACGTAAATTAATTGATATATTTACTAAAAGCTATGACACACCAGTAAATTTAAAATTTATTAAAATAGAATACACAATTATTGATTTTTATTCTTTTTTGGTTTGTAATGGTTGATTACACTTACAAAATATGTTTATTTTATTCTAAATTTACTAATTAAAAACGTTTAATTTGACTTGAGGTGCGATAGTGTATATAACCTAGCATTTACAGTTCTTGCCAATTATTTGAAAATTGAAACATTAAATTATTTTGAAATGTTAAGGATTTAATTTAAAGAATATATACTTTTGCACAGTTTTAAAATTCGCTTATTCTGGTTTTGTTAAGAAAGGTGTATTCAAGTGTTTAATTTAAAAAAAGTATTTTGTTTAGGTAAACATTTTCCTAAGAGGAAATAAAGTATTCCAGGTGAATATAGATATCTCAAGGTTTACGAGTTGGCTTGGCATGTTTTGTAATGGCAAAACGTATCCAATTATCGCTGAAGTCATGCAGACTGAAGATATAGGTAGGAGTGCTCGCGAGATAATTTGATTGTTACTAAGTGAAGTCTGGCGAGGGAAGATTTAGCTCAAGGGGGGGACGTCGGCGGCAGAGGGTGCTCCGCTACGTACAGGCGTCCCGGCGCTTCTCATTACCATCCTGCGCGGATTAACTGCAGCGTCGGATCATTAAAACCAACTCTGCTAACTGAGTTAGACTCCTCTGGTATTTGTCAGGAATACGATACCTCGTGCTTGTATTGTACTGGCACTGGGATGGTTGTAGGTACACTCGTGGACGCACAAACACGGGATAACCCCGGTCACAAACCGAGAAACCACGAGAATAAATCAAATAAAAACGCTATATACTAACCTCCGCATTATTCAAAACTTCAAAGAATTTAAAAAACAAAATTGACTTTGATAATAAAATGATTACATCATACAATGATGTTTTATCACACTATCGGTTGTTAATTTTTGTGCTAAGTACTGTACATGGGACGTTCTTTGCTACTAAGGATGGAGGAGGAATCTTCTCGCTTGTTTACACCCATTCGAAATCTAATCCTCTCAGGCTCTTAATATTTTCAGTTAACTCTCGTTAGTTTCTTTAGTTTGTGTTCATACACGTTGTGTGAGACTTATATGGTTTTTTTGGACGCCCATTTAAAAGTTACGTCACGATACAGTCTTTTATTACTCATCATGTCCATACCTCAACCTTTGTGGGCGGGGGAGGGAGGAATTCAAGACTAGATCTATCAAGCAGAATAATATAAATTTATGGTCCACTACAAATACAAGTGTTCAAGTATTTGTATTAATTGCCTTTAAAAAATAATTTAAATTTACCAATTTTGAGCCGTTTTATCGTAGCATTATGTCTGTGTTGCCGTGAACTGGAATTTGTTGTTTTTAATTTAAAGGGGCAACATTCGGGTAAAATACTGTTCAATGACCATTGTGAAACGTTGCAATAATTTGACATTAATGTATTTAATGACTTTACAAGGAGTGTGTAAAACAGGGTTGAGACGATTCTGGAAAACGGGAGAGGAGAGAAAACACAAGGAATATTTTGTTTGTGGGGGGAAAAAAAAAAGGAAAAACACAGGGAATTTATTTAAAAAAAACTAAAACATACTAGAATATTTGTGAATTTGGAACATTTAATTGTAATCTTTAATAGTAAGGGTGCACTTGAATTGCGGTATAACCTATAACCCCATTCAATTCTTAACCTCTAACCTAACCTAACCTAACCTAACTTAACCTAACCTAGCCCAGCCTAACCTAACCTCCATGTTCAATTTTGAACAAAGTCATTATGAATTTAATTTCTAATCCGCAGTTTTTGTAAGGGTATTTCCGAGCTAGGATGAGTTGTTTCGCAATTCGTGTGCACCTAATAGTAAGACTTTGCGAAAAATAAAAATTTAACTGAAAAAATAAGCACGCTAATTTGAACACATATATTTTATTCCCTCTTCCATTTTTTTGTTATTATTTAAACATTTGGTTTCACAACAACTGAATGAATCTCCCCATCATTGTCGAATCATCTTATTCTTAACACCAATGAGATGACAATATTCAGGTGGCCATTGATCAGGAAACACGAGAATAATTATTGTGCTTACATTTTTTGCACTGATAAAAAAAAATTATATTCTGAATAAATTATTAAAAGTCTAACAAATAGAGAAAAAGTCTTAATTTTTTTTTTAAATCGGGAAAATTAATAATTTTTTTATCAAGAAAACCTGTAATTATGCTGGAATTTTACTTCAGAGTTTAAGTGGCCACCCCAGATAGTCAATTTGATTTAAAATGGGATTTAATTACTATATACGACTTATAAAAGTGTCTGTAAAGTGAAAAATCCTTATGAAAAATAGTGGAAATCCTGCTAAAATTTCGAAATAAAATATATTATCATCGATTTTATTTTAATATTCAAAAGAAGGATCTTCACAGTTATGAAAATTTGGGGAATTAAATTTATTCCATCTAATTATTTACAAAACTCTCCATACTCATAGTAGGCCTGCATACTAAGGCCATTAATGTATGATGGCTTTGTTATGATTACTTACACTTATTGGATCAATAGTTTCTGGAGTTGCAGAACAAATAGATGTAAGTTATCTGGAATTTTAATCCGAGTCCAACGAACCTCCCTGATAGAGCTAGTCTTGATATGAAAGACATTTGTTATTGTTTAGCATGTAAACAGGGCCCTAAAGATCGCCAATTTTTGAAAAATATTTACTAATATTTTGGCTCAAGCATTAACACAAAATCATCAAGCTACCCTTACACAAATGGTTATGTGACATTTTAAAAACTCACAAGCTCAAATTGTGAAATAGTTTAAAATCCGATGAAAACATTTCCTTAAATTATATTAATTATAAGTGATTCGAACCAAACTATAACTCCGCGAGCTATTAAAACCAATTTACCATTCAAACTCAATTATGTTTTTCTTAGCACCACGTCTTACTACCCGTCCGGGTTATACACTAATGTACAAATTACGCTAATGGCTTAGGGATGAGGAAGGCTATATCTATGGGAAGTGTACCCGCATCATTGTGGGGGGAGAGAGTGGAAAAACAATTTTGGAAAAACCACCCGACCGAGATTTGAACCTTGATCTCCCCGTTATCGGCAGTCTAGTCCACTGCGAGAGTAGCGCGTTAGACCACGTGGCCACCGAAGAGGGTCTCAATTATAATATTGGTGTAAAAATGTTGCTGATTATTAGTATCATAAAGTTTTGATCTTTAGCAGCAGTTAAACTGGAGATATAGATAGATTAATAGATATATAGTAAACTCTCACCAAATTATTTGTTGAATTATGATTTAAAAAAATAAGTGCCATTCTATCTCTACAGAAATGTGAGTCCATTTTGTAACCATTTTACTCCCCCTTCAAGCGAGCCGGGGTGTTCTTGGGTTTTTCCACTTTTTCTTTGCCAACAAAACGATCCTAGTTAACGTTTTGGGCTTAGTTTGTTTGTAATGCAGATGGATGGCCTTCCTTGTAGCTCTAGTATGTCCTGATCCAAACAGCAGAGCAGGAGTTAGCTGCGCGAGGCCTTGTAATACAGCCCGCGGGACTTTAAAGGGGGGGGGGGTTTCCCTAATGCCTGGAACAACACCCCTGAAACTTTGGGACACGAAACGTCGGCTTTAAGTTGGGTGGGTTTGGTGGGCTCCGAGATGAATTATACTACTCGCAGGGCTCTGGTTGGAAGCGGCCGAGACCATGTCGCGGAGGTACGGCCATGTCGCGCCATTTGGGGGAAAACTGCCACACTCGTTGAGGGACGTACGGTTAAAAAATTATATTATATATAGTGCATATTTTACTTACTAAGGATGATATATGTATTTATAATTAGTTCTTTTAATCACCGTGTATTTACCTTTCTAGGAGGATTGAATCCATCATATCTGACCTTTAGTATAGTCGCTAAACATTTCCCGTCTGAAAAATATATTTCTTGTGGTTGATAGAGTTAGTAAAAGTTGATTAATTATTCGGACATTAGCTATTATCATCGATAATAATAATTAGAGAGAATACTCACAACTTGTGAATGTGTGGAATGCCAGGCCTCCGCCGTGGTTCGGATCCCACGTTAAACTGTAAGGCCTCGATTTCATCTCACAATCACCTCTACTATTGCACATTAGCGTAAGTATGCATAACCCGAATGGGTTGTAAGACTCGGTGATAATAATAATAATAGAGTAATTTTTAAATTTTTTATGCGTTAGTACCGCTTCTTACTAACCGTTCGGGTCATGCGCTCATGGTTTTATTGATTAGGGAGGCTATATCTACAGGACATGTACCCTCATTTGCTTGGAGGGAGAGCGGAAAACTATTTTGTAAAAAAAACCTCAGTACATCCGACTGAGACTCGAACCTCTAGCTCCCCCCGTCATCAGCGATCTAGTCTACTGCGAGAGTAGCGCGTTAGACCATCTGGTCACCGGAGTGGGTTGGAGAATAATTGCAGCCCAAAATAACTCTTGTCTACACTTTTCACTTTTTGGTTTGTATTATTTGTAGTAGGGTTTGTATTTTTGTAAGGAGATTTAAGAGGGATATTTACCAAATATAATACTCATAATAAGCGTTTAAAAACAACATTTTGTATTATGTATATTTATATATTAGGTTACTTTCTTTTATAAAAGGTTTCAAATTTATCGAGGCTGTTTGTGTTACTACCACGTTTATATTGACGTGCAGCCGAGAATATTGTCTAAAATTGTAAATTCTTATACATTATTTTATTTGCAGTTTTACTGTGTAGTTTGTCGTTGAGGTAACTAGATTTAAAGTATTGTTTATAGTTGTTTAATCTTATACTAGCTGCTATATGGATTATAAAGATAAATACTTTGTTCACTTAATCCCGGTATTTATTGGCGACCTAGTACGTGAGGGGTCAAATAAAGTATTTCCCTCATTCCAGTTTATGAGAATAAATACCTACATCCATGGTTCATATAGTGTTATTGATCTGTTTAAACAGGTATTTGCCGATAAAGTAATTGGAATCACCTTTTAGTTACAGACATTGGAGTACTCGGCTGCAGTATCCATTGGTGTGAGGAGTGTGTTGCGTTTTGTAGTGTTGACTCGCTTTGCTCGTTGGGGGCTCCGCCCCCAAACCCCCAATGAGTATTATTTGCAAGTGGATGTAAACTAATGTAATTCCAGCGTTGTTTTGAACGTAACAACTTAAAGTTACCGGTATTGTATTGTATATACTGCACCGACTTTAAAGTTGCTCCGCCATTTTGAATTTTTTCGTGGGTTATAAATTAAAACATTAACATTATGGAATTTTCCCGTCGTTTACAGGCTAGAAGCTTTAAGTTTGCCAAATTTCAAGTTTCTAACTCATCTGGAAGTGGGTAAATATTAAATGTCAGTGAGTGAGTGAGTGAGTAAGTCATGTGGCTTTATAGTAGTATAATGCCTCAATCGACTGTGCCGTTGTTTGTTCTTTTATCAAACTAAAAAACCGGACCTGTGAGCGTGTGGACAAAGCAGTCAGGGTTCGTCTTCGTCTGACTTGCCAGTGATGAGGAAGCTACTGGAACCCTCCCGACCGGTTGGTTCTACTTAAATTATGTTTACTAAATGGTTTCCACTTTTATTCCACGCAAATTCTGGTACAGTCCCTCACAATTCCACCTTCCTCATCCTTACCTCACTAGTGTAAACAACCCTGGATAGTTGGTTGATGGAGTTTGACATACTTGACCGGGGTTCATTACCAAACTTTTGCATTAAAGCCCGCCGCATACCGTGCAGGTCTTTTTGATTGATTATTTGCTGGATTTCGCTGCTCGTTGTGCGTGCTGCGCTGCCGGGTGTCAAGCAGGGTGCGATGCAGGGTGTCAAGCAGGGTGCGCTGCAGGGTGTCAAGCAGGGAGAGCTGCTGGGTGTCAAGCAGGGTGCGCTGCAGGGTGTCAAGCAGGGTGCGCTGCAGGGTGTCAAGCAGGGAGAGCTGCTGGGTGTCAAGCAGGGTGCGCTGCAGGGTGTCAAGCAGGGTGCGCTGCAGGGTGTCAAGCAGGGAGAGCTGCAGGGTGTCAAGCAGGGAGAGCTGCCGGGTGTCAAGCAGGGTGCGCTGCAGGGTGTCAAGCAGGGAGAGCTGCTGGGTGTCAAGCAGGGAGAGCTGCTGGGTGTCAAGCAGGGAGAGCTGCTGGGTGTCAAGCAGGGTGCGCTGCAGGGTGTCAAGCAGGGTGCGCTGCTGGGTGTCAAGCAGGGTGCGCTGCTGGGTGTCAAGCAGGGTGCGCTGCAGGGTGTCAAGCAGGGTGCGCTGCAGGGTGTCAAGCAGGGTGCGCTGCCGGGTGTCAAGCAGGGAGAGCTGCCGGGTGTCAAGCAGGGTGCGCTGCCGGGTGTCAAGCAGGGTGCGCTGCCGGGTGTCAAGCAGGGTGCGCTGCAGGGTGTCAAGCAGGGTGCGCTGCAGGGTGTCAAGCAGGGTGCGCTGCTGGGTGTCAAGCAGAGTGCGCTGCAGGGTGTCAAGCAGAGTGCGCTGCAGGGTGTCAAGCAGGGAGAGCTGCTGGGTGTCAAGCAGGGTGTCAAGCAGGGTGCGCTGCAGGGTGTCAAGCAGGGTGCGCTGCAGGGTGTCAAGCAGGGAGAGCTGCTGGGTGTCAAGCAGGGAGAGCTGCTGGGTGTCAAGCAGGGTGCGCTGCAGGGTGTCAAGCAGGGTGCGCTGCAGGGTGTCAAGCAGGGAGAGCTGCAGGGTGTCAAGCAGGGTGCGCTGCAGGGTGTCAAGCAGGGTGCGCTGCAGGGTGTCAAGCAGGGAGAGCTGCAGGGTGTCAAGCAGGGAGAGCTGCTGGGTGTCAAGCAGGGTGCGCTGCAGGGTGTCAAGCAGGGTGCGCTGCAGGGTGTCAAGCAGGGAGAGCTGCTGGGTGTCAAGCAGGGTGCGCTGCAGGGTGTCAAGCAGGGTGCGCTGCAGGGTGTCAAGCAGGGTGCGCTGCAGGGTGTCAAGCAGGGAGAGCTGCAGGGTGTCAAGCAGGGAGAGCTGCTGGGTGTCAAGCAGGGTGCGCTGCAGGGTGTCAAGCAGGGAGAGCTGCTGGGTGTCAAGCAGGGAGAGCTGCAGGATGTCAAGCAGGGTGTCAAGCAGGGAGAGCTGCTGGGTTGGGTTCAGACGAGGCTCGCCGTCTGCAGGCCACGCGGCTAGATTGTTGTCAACAAACATGAATAGTGACGATGACTTCTTGGAGGACGATACTTTGCGGGCAGTTTGTATTCTTCACAGACAATTAGTGATGGCAATATTTTCCATAATTGATTCACTGAGGAGGCGCAGAAAATGTAGGAGACCACATGGACGTAACCACCTCTGTCACTGACTGTCGTCGTGCCTGGTCACGTGACTGAAGGTTGCTCTCCGATTGGCTCACCTCCCGAGCCATCAGTGACGTCATTTTCCAGCACCGAGTAAGCGATCTAGCAACGAATCCTGCACCGTGTTCGGCGGGCTTAAGAGAGGTTTTTCTACTCCCTCTCTTGTTATTAGAGTTGCATTTGATATTATTTCGTTTTTTTTTATTTACTTGTTGTCCTTACACAAAATTGTTTATATTTTGATAATAATGGTATAGTCTTCAAAGTTCCACTAGTCTAAAATGCTTAAAGTAGATTAGAAATGTTTTCCATGGAACTGTATCCATCTTTAAAATATAGTTTTGTTTAATTTCTTTTTTCTTTCTTGTAAGGAAGGATCTGTCACGTTTAAGAGCTGTAAACGTGGAAGGGGGCTCCATGTGCCTGAAACTCTTGTTCGTAGTAAAGCCCGACCAATTTGCTTGCCCTAATTAAGAGTTTGGGGGGGTTGTATCGGAGGTAACGGTACAAGACTTGAGATTAAAACTTGCCTTAATCCGGAGGTTAGGCTAGTGTGACGAGGTGAAGGGGGGGGGGTGCTCTCCCAAAACTTGAGATGCAGGCAAGAGCAATATAATCTCTATGAGTTAACGCTCGTTCATGCTCTTTGGGAGTTGAAGAGTCGAGGAGTTAGTTGTTGGGAGATTACATCCGCGCGGTCGAGTTTAAACCGTGCGCCCAACCACGTGTGCCCACATCTTGGGGGGGGGGGGGGAGTGCTACCCTCCTCTTTCCCCAATGCTCGGGGGGAACTTTGTTGTCGTCGCTTTCGGCTTACAGTTCCAGGGGTAGCAATAATTCTTGACTACTTAGCTTGTTGTTTTTTCCGCCAACGTCATTGCGATTCCCATTTAAAGATAATCGATATAATCCGGTTTAATCTGGTTTATAAAATTGAAAACAGGATATCGTAACTTATCTTGATAACCAAGTATTAAGTGTTTGATAAATGCGAATATTTATCAAAATGCACTATAATTATTTAACTCTTTCTTTTAAAATTAAATTCAAATAATGCATATTATGAATTTTAATATAATTTACTCGAAAAGTTTTTTTAATGATTTAAATGGCGCTAAAATTTTTAAAAAAAAGTTATAATAAATGGGTCATATCTTTTGTCTCTAAACGTTTGGTTATGTAAGTTGAGTTTGGACTTTAACAGCTAAATAAGAAAAATTAGACAGAAAAATATAAGTCTCATTCTTACTATATAGTTTAAAGTATTGAAAGTATTAAAAATAGTATATAAAAATATTACTAACCGTACTTATGTTAGTAGGTGTGAGTATGAGCCAGCCTTCCTCCACCCATTCAAAATTATCCTAATTTTAATCACCTTTTATTGCCAGTCTCTAACTGATAAGGTTATATACATAGATTACAAGTCATCCTCTCCTACAAAGTGATTTAATATATATATATATATATATATATATATATATATATTATATTATAATAACTACACTGAAACAAATATTGTCTCAATCTATATACATTGGAGTGGATTTAAAGCCTTATTTCTTGTTTGAATTTACAAAATGTGTCCTGATTTTTGAACAGCTTAGTTCGTCTTCCATATAGCTCTGTGTATGTATAGCTATGTGACGTCACAAACTAAGCACATCAGATGTCCTCCTCCATCTGGCGCTACCTTCTATTCTCTATAAATATAATGTGTTATTGAATAGTATTCGTTTGTTTGTTTTGTCTTAATTGATAGCCAAGGACAAACTCTGGGAAGTATTTAATTTCGAAATCCAAAGGGAAATGTTTAAAACTGTAGTAAAGATAGGACATGACATTATTCTTAACATGATGTGCTTTGAATCTTTTGAATGGAGGGAGCGAGGTCTACTGTTTAAAGAACCGCTAGTGTAAACTTGATAGCGCTCTATCGTTGGTGATATACTTTCTTGCCCAGTATGACGAGTCTCTTGTTCCTCAGACCTCGCAGACGGGGACGAACAAGAGACTCGAAATGTTGTTAAAAAGGCTGCTCTCTCTCTCTCTCCCTTTCATGACTTTCAGCTCCATTCATCTCACTTCTCCCACTTTACTACCACTCGGTTTAGGTTTAGTTACGTTCTTCGAGGAAATGGCTTAATTCACTAAGACTTCTTGGGAATATAATTTACATATAGTTATCCTGTGGTGACCTGGTGGTTTAGGGGTAAGGTGTCAGACTTTTGTGCAGGGGATTCGGGGTTCAATGCTCGGTCCCGACACAGATTTATCTGATTGCCAAACCCTTCCTTCACCTCCGACAAGATGTGTATTAATCACAACTTGTGAATGTGTGGAATGGCAGGCCTCCACCGTGGTTCGGATCCCACGTTAAACTGTAGGTCCTCCATTTCATCTCACAATCACCCTACCATTACACATTAGCGTAAGTGCGTATAACCCGAACGGGTAATAAGACGCGGTTATAATAATAATAGTTATCCTGTTTGTAAGTTCTGGCGCTTTCCAGAATTTTTATTTGATCGGATAGTGTTTTATCGATTATTTAGGGCTATCTAACGCTCTTATTTTTGGTGGTTGGTGTTTTGTTAGTAGTTTTTTTATACCCGTGCACTCCCGGAATTTGTTTTGTCTTTAGCTAGCTCTATACTAGTGTGCGATGCTGAAATGCCATCATTATTTATAGTCAAACGTTAAGAAAAACACTCGAACTAAAATTGCAAAAAAACAAATAATATTCCTTAAAATTGGTTAACATTGTAAATAATTCTGTTAAAATTGTGATTTTAAATAGATTTACCAATTTGTATTCATATTAAAATACTTAATGGACTACTATTTTTTTTTTAACCCGAAACTTATGGCATCAAGGAGCGATTTCTGAATACATGCTTCTTAATTTGTAGGAATGCTGACTTTCTAATTTGAACAAAACACTTTCATTGATAATGCGTACAATACATGTGATACTCGTGATATAGAGCACACATTACTCTTAACTTGAAGAGCCGAGGTTCGATCACCACTGCAGTAGTTCTGGGAGTTCTGGGGATGGATTTCAAACCTTGAATGAGTCCTATTGGCTTTTTAAAGGAAGCTAATTTATATAATTATTACTTTTTATGCCTTACTTTTCCATGATGCATGGAAAGAACATGGTTGGAAGGACGTTTTAAAATATACGAACTTGGTTTTGTTTTCAGTCACCATTATTATATTGGTATAAAAACTGATGGCTACAGATCACATGAGGTGGTGTGAAGTAGTTTTAGTAATTTTTAAAACTTACAGTTACGAAATTTGTTAAAATTCATATTATTAAACATATTTATAACTAAACACTGCCCCTATATTCTCAAGTTCTTTCACTTTAAAATTTATTTTTGTTGCATCATCTGAGCATTAATTTTTTTATACACGATTAATTTATGATAAAAAAAATCTGTTTTTCAAATATTCTAAGATCATATTGTGGACGGAAACTTGTTAAGTATATTTTCAAACAAAAGCTTGGCATAAAACTTAGTAACTATTCAGTTAGAGTTCTTCTCAACGTTATAAAAATAAAGACAAGCCTTCCTGATATGAAGACTAGTGCGAAATACTTGCCCAATCTTTCGAAACAAACCTGCTACGGGAATGGGTTAGGTATATTAGTTAACCAGTAATTCAAACAAATTATCTTAAATTTGATTTGAATATACACTACACATATTAATGGGGCTAAATATATAGTTCAAGCCTCCCCAAATTATAAATAGGCGGTGGGTTCTTAAAGCCCCTTATTATCCGAAGTCCCTGCGTCAGTGAAATCTTGTGTCGTTTTCTTGAAATTTACTTTTCTCGTCTGGTCCCCTTGGATCAGAAAATGCAGTTTCATCAACATTGATTCATCACAAAACAACATATGTACAGCTCTGACTCATTCATTCATCCTCTCTGCCATATTTTTGGTTGACGTAACCCTCCACACTGCTCAACAGGGATGGTATCAGGGCAAATTAATGGTCTCGTATCGCGCGTCTCTTGTTTACAATGTAATTAACTTGCTGGAGGCTCTAAGGTCACGACTCGATCCAGAAGACCCTGGATAACCTTCCGGCAACACCCTCCGAGACCGGGTATAATGGACCCCGGATAACGTGATCGACTGCAGAATTCCAACCACGGGCCCCTCATCCATTGCCCGATGTGCCGTCGCTTCTATTAATGGCTTCAAGGGAACTGGAATATTAAATTTTCTTCCTTGGCTACCGGTACTTTGGCCCTCGAGCTTTTACTCCTCACGTGGGACGCACGTGAGGCCGTGGCCACGTGGATATCCGGCGGTGGTTCATTGCAAACTCTCATCATAGTTATTGTCTTTACTTTCGCTTTAGTTACTTGGTATAAAAACAAAAAAACAATATCCCGTTCCACTTTGTTTTCTCCGAGCCGATTTTGACATTCGAACATTCATTTCACAGGCTAGGAGTCAATATTGTTGGCGAAACAAGTAGCTTCCAAAGAAGCCCCCATTTTCCTAGCTAGTTTCCAACTTCTGTGCTGTGTACGCAATGACTTTTTTTACAGTCAAACTTTGTTTACATCACCATGGAAACCCTTATATGTGTATGATTTCATATCGGTAAAAGACAGTATTTATCTTTGGTCATAAATAATAACTCGATTATTACCTAAGTTATGATTACGGAAAAAAATTGTACATATCGCCATAAAGTAAGTTCTGAAAATTGAAAAATGACACCTGGATACGGGAATCGAACCCGGGACTTTTGGCCTAGTACGCCAATGCTCTAACCACTGAGCTATCCAGGATTAGTCCCACGTCTAGGGTCATTCTTCACTCATATTTTAAGGCACGTGCGGAAATTGTCGGCTACAAATGTGTGATTCTATTATGATCACGAGCTATCAGATAACGCAGCCACCTTCAGTGGATAGCTCAGTGGGTAGAGCATTGGTGTACTAAGCCAAAGGTCCCGGGTTCGATTCCCGTGTCCAGGTGTCATTTTTTCAATCTTCATAATATGATATCTAGATGGAGTAATCCTCACTAAAAGCATAAATAATAGCTTTGGCTATTTGATTCTAAAATAAAGTAAGGCAAGGGGGATAAAAATATATGATTTGGTTTTTCATATCGCTTTTTCTTATTTATCTTTAAATATTTGCCTCTGGTCTCAAAACGGCAGTTCAAACACACCATTTACCAATATATTTTGATTTAGGGCAACCGCACACGACAGACAGTGTGTCAGACTATCTGAGGCCGACAACTCGCGACCTCACACGATATACAGTCTGTCAGACGCCTGAGGCCGACAACTCGCGACCTCACACGACAGACAGTGTGTCAGAATATCTGAGGCCGACAACTCGCGACCTCACACGATATACAGTCTGTCAGACTATCTGAGGCCTACATCTCGCGACCTCACACGATATACAGTCTGTCAGACGCCTGAGGCCGACAACTCGCGACCTCACACGCAACCGACCACCGTCTGTTTGTCGGTGGTTGTGGTACTGTTTGGATGCGTGCCATGGAAGATTCAATTTTGGTGCATTTACTTCCACATTTTTTTTAGCACCGCGTCTTATTACCGTTCGGGTTATACCCTATGTCCACGCTTGAATGCAGGATTCCCATTTCACCGTCAACAGGTACCGTCAATCGAGTATTTGTGAAGTCGGTTGAAAATGGAAGATACCACGTCTTTTTCCTAGGTCCGTATTTTTAGTCTTTTGTGTTCGATCGCTCGGAGGGAATTCATTTTATAATCTAGAGAAACTTTTTTTTTTGTTATTGGAAAGTTATTGTTATTTCAAATTTAAGTAAACAAAATTGATCATAACTCACGTTTTGAAGATGAATTCCAGTTCGCAAAAAGATTTTATAGGGGTTTATTTTGTTCATTTATTATAATTATTATTTACTATTATTGGTTTATATAGCCCAGAAAAAATATTCTAACAAAACTTTTACATAAATTTAACTATTCGCTTCCCAATACCTAATTATTTGTATATTTTGATTTACTATTTAATTACTCCTTATTGTGTAATTAATGAAGAAATTTGGTTTTGCGAGTCATTATGAGACTTTCGTGTAGTCACAATGCTTGTGACGTCATATATATGTTTATAAGGTTGGTGAATCAAAGCAAATAACGACGGTGTTGAAATGACGTCATCACTTCATGAAAACACAGGTGAGTAAACTAATAAATTGGTCTAATTCTCCTATTTGCTGGTGACCTGGCGGTCTAGGGGTAAGGTGTCGGGACTCTGTTCTGGCGGTCCGGGGTTCATTCCTCGGTCCCGGCACAGATTTATCTATTGCCAAACCCTTCCTTCACCTCTACAAGACGTGTATTAATCACAACTTGTGAAGTGTGGAATGCCAGGCCTTCACCGTGGTTCGGATCGCACGTTAAACTGTAGGTCCTCCATTTTCATCTCACAATCACCCTACCATTACACATTAGCGTGCGTATAACCCGAATGGGTAGTAAGACGCGGTGATAATAATCCCAGCCCCGCTAGCGCCAATTTCTCGCAAAACCAATAACGGCTATAACTTAATATCAAAAGTACGACTAAAAACTGTAGCTAGCGAATGCATTTTTTTTTTCGTTCCGAATAATCGTGTTGCCTTGCGCATTTATAAAGTTATGATATCTTTATCGACTGGCAGGATATTTATGCTCACACTTCGATATCTGTTTTATTTCAAGAGAGAGAAAGAAAGATAATGGCTTCAGACGCTCGGTAATGAACTGCCGCAGCTTGGTTGAGAAGGAAGGGGAGGTCCACTCACCAGGTTGGTAACAGACGCCCAGAAAACATCTCCGCGAGTATCGATGTATTGAAAACCATTTAATCGATTTGTCTGGCAACTATTGCGAGCCAGGATTCGGCTTGGGTTCAATCTAGTATGGAAACGGGCTTGTGGGGAGAGGCGGAAGGGGGGTGATGAAGAAGATTGGGATATCACGGTCGAGTTAACTAACCATCAGCCCCACTCGTGTTATAGGTGGTCTGGAAGTTTCGCTGCCACTTTGGGATTAGTTACTGCGACAGGGTTGGGGATGTTTTCGAAGATGTAACTTTAATTCAAATATCAACATCAAACTCTACTTCAACAAAACAGTAATTTTGCTTTTTCTTTAGTTAACTCGCAAACAATTCCTCGTATTTTTTTTTCTTGTTATACTTCCTATTCTTTGTTTTTTTTTCCCTTTATATATATTTTTGTAACAAAGTTTGCTTATTAGTTATAAAGTTATACGCACTGATGAGCATGCGGACAAAAGCGTTATTCTCTTATTGTCTGGTTTATACAGCCACAAGGAGGTTAGGGTTCGAATTCCGACCGGCTGTAGGACACATTTGTTTTTTTCTTAAATTGTTTGCCATCCTCCCTCCAATAAACTGCGAATACAGTTTCTCCTTTCTATACCGTCCTCTTTATTAATGTAATTGTACGTCCAGACCTTATGCGACGAACAAAAAAAAAACCCAATCGATATGGTATAAAAAAGTTCTGGTGGTTTTTAAACTAACACGTTTGTGTCGTATGATTCGTGACGTCACAAAGTCACTAAAATAGTGAGCTACATCCGACACAATATCTCGAACTTCCGATTACTCAGACGGCCGCTTACGCTTTTATGTAGTATATATTCATAGTTAATATAATTTACCACTTATATTACAGTCTAACTTTATTTTTCGTTTAATGTCCTATTAATATTATTTAGCCCCTATTTTTAATTTAAAGTATTTTAAGATACGCATTTTACCTTTGAATATAGTAATAGGGGTTGGAGGAGATCCTTCCCCTGGTTACATACCTGAACATACCTTCACTCAAAAGCACAAGCTGTGGGGACATTTAAAAATCCAACACGCGCGCTCGCGTGTATCAGCAGAATAGTAATATTTGGCGTCGTCACAAGACTTTCAGAACTTGGTAGTAATTAGAAAGCCTGTGTGACATGATTACAGCGTCGTCGTCGTCGTCGTCTTTTGATCCACGCGACGCTGGATTAGTGGTAGCGTTTGCCTTGGTCTCGCCCGTCTTTGCCTCCAACCTGCACACTCCACCCCCCCTCCCCCCTTTACCTGATCATCCTCAGGTGGCAATTTTACCTTCAGTTGCGCTCGCTGCAGAATTTTTTTTTTTTAATGAAAAAGTTTACACATAATTTTCGGGTGAAAGGCAAGTTTGGCTGCATGGATAATGTAGCGGATTCTTTTGAGCTGGTAAGCCGAGGTTTGGTGTATCATCTGGTACACTCCGCTGAAATTAAAAGGGAGCAAGCTAAAGTTGACGACGACAGTCATACCGTAATTTGGTCAAGCTAGGACTACTATCTCTCAGAACAAAGTATACATTCTGTTTGCCTCTCACTTTTACTTCGAATGATGATGCATTTTCCTAAAACTCACATTCATCCGGTTGTATAGGTCTGTTAGTACAAAAGCGTATAAATATTATTATGTTTTTTATTAATTTTGTTTAAAAAAATACAAAACATTAAAAAGTTTAAGTTACAGCAAAATGTAATTGATTTGGCGTACGATGTAAAATGCAGATATTGGGAACTATAAGAACTATTTTTTAATCGATATTAATATTTTTCTGGATTAGGCTACGTTCCGTAGAAAAACATAAATCAAATATAATATTATAATTGGTTTAATTATTAGTGATGCGCTACCTTGCTCACTATATACAATCTTGGATGGCTCAGTGGGAAGAGTTTGGACGCGTCATGCCAAATGTTCCAAATCTGATTCCCTCGCTCGTTTTTCAATATGTATTTGGCTCTAACAACACTTCTTTAAGTAAATTCCAAATTACCACAACAAAGCGTGGTGTTCTGAATTTTGCAAATTTTCTTTTTGACATACTACTGACAATTTTGTATGTTGTACCCCAATATATCCGTTGATCAGTCAAACCCCGGCTGACCATCTTAGTGTAAAAAAGAAAGGATGACTAATAGGAATTGTTCCGGCATTTAAATAAAAGATTTAAAAAAACCAAGGGGAGAACTACCTCCAACTTAATCAGAGGCTAGTGAGATTTATGCTCATACTCTTGAGGTCATGGTCGGGTATACTATCCATGTGCCCAAGCCTTGTTTCTTAGCTGTGTACAAACACCCATCTAAACTTTATTCATGTACTAGCAGTCCCACACGGCGTTGCCCGTGACCCACTGGGTATAATAATTATATAAGCAACCCCCCCCCCTCCCATGGTGCCCGTATTTCTGAAACTTAATTCTAAACCAGATAAAAAATATTTTTCTTGGAAAAATTTGT
Source organism: Timema podura (assembly GCA_033556935.1). NCBI lineage: Eukaryota > Metazoa > Arthropoda > Insecta > Phasmatodea > Timematidae > Timema > Timema podura. The sequence goes on from JAVRXN010000005.1 coordinate 11,025,817, forward strand.
TAAAAATAGCTTAATTAAAAAAGCTAATTAAAAATTTAAAAATCCGGCTTCGAGGTGAATTCGGGTCCCCTTCCGTCCACCTATGTTAAAAATTTCAGATCTCTGCGTGCCGTAGATTTGGCTGGAAATCGCACACAAAACACACACAGACAAACACTTCCTTTTATTATTATAGATATTATTGTGTGTGTTTACACAAGTTATTCCTTTTCACACTTGAACTTGAATGAAAATTTATATTAGAGGCGTTTATTTAAAAAAAAACACACGTAATCTCCCTCATTTCACCCTCTTTGGCCCTCATTATGTTTCAATACTCTAGTTGAAGGTAATTTGAACGAACTACACTTTAACCTATATTTTTAAGAACCTTTGCACTCATGGCTCAAATGCAGGGTAAAGTCTCATTTTGTATTCTCTCACGATATCAACCGATAAAATATTTTTTCTAAAATTTGTTTTTCTGTCGAAACGGAAGGGAGTGAGAGGGGGTAATATGCTTGAGTAATGGAGGAATGACTTGTGTTTTCGGGTAGACTAGAAGATATGGTGGGAGGGGTTCGCAATCTGTGGCGTAATTTATCAACATTTTGTTGAAATCGTTTGCTGATAGACTTGGTCCGTGAGACGTGAGTGGGTTCGAGTCTATAGAGGTGCCGCCTGCCTTGTTCTTGATTGGGTGAGCCTTTGTGCTACCACACTCCCCCTATTTTCACCCCTCCTCCCTCCCGGATCATACACCATTAAACACGAGGATACGAGAGTAACTACAGACCTACACTTCACAATGGAGGCATTAACTACAGTCCCTCGCAAATAAACTGGCTCGTCGCTGGGATATTGGAACACGTCCAGCGGGACACTAGGAGATAGATATATCGGTGGACCGGTTTGATTAGGCGCCTCAACTGCTTTAAACCAAAATATAACTATCAATTTTACCTTAAATGATTGTTTCTTTTTATTCAATTCTAATCACAATTTCAGTGAGTAAGTGAGGGTTCCCAGTATCTATCATTTGTGAAGATATACGAGGGCACTAAATGTAAAACCGTCCTCTTGTTGTTTATTGGTGTTGTTTACAAACAATCTTTTAAGCCAAACGTAAAAGCATTTGTTTACTGAATACTGACCTTGCTAACTTTGTAACCTCCAAGTAGCGGGTGGAAATTCGTCCCACTCTAATCTACGACACTTAAGTATCCTAACAATATCTTGTGATTAGTACAGGGTATGTAGCTCTTCATTTTGTAACCTACTCTACTCCACAGTATCTTAATCTCTTTCTGGAACAAATATCTTCCTAAGAACCTTGTTTTCGAACACCTTAAATTTGTTTTTGTCACGTATGGTCACATCCAAATAAAACAAACGGTAAAATTATGGTTTTGTGTGTTTTTAGTTAATTATTATTTTTATAATTGCATTTTATGCTCTTTTTCTAACTTAATCTTATTTTGAAGTACCTACTCTATTTTCCTTTTCTCAGCATTTTTTTGTCAAAGTTTGATGTACTTTGTATTTTTTTTAATATATAAATAGATATATATTAATTTGTTGTAAACAATTTTTAATTTATTTTTCTGCTTACGAATCTTTTAATGGTAGTTTAACTATTAAATAAAAACATAAAAGAACCATTACTTATAATCAAGAACCAAAAATAAACGGAACTCTTATTTTTCTTTGACCGAGACCTTAGAATGTTTACTGGAAGAACCGGAACAAGAAACAGAACCGATAAAGACTCCGGTTCGACTTCCTGTTATTAATATCATTTTATAGGTATGTATAGATATTATCTATCAAAAGTGGCAGCTACAAATCACATGACATACCGAAAACAAGTACACATATGAAAATTATTTTAGTAACTTTTAGACATGTCAAAACAATATTTCTTACTTAAAGTTTCAGATCGAATTAATATATTAACATTAGAAATATAACCCAGAATAAAAGTATAATTCACACATTCCTTGTAATAGTCGACCTATTTCTACAATACGTTACAATTTTGCTAGTATTATCAACCTGTCATAGCCTTTATTTATGGAATCTATGAGAACAAATTAACTGTATACCTCTTGATAAAATTATTTCTGCCGTCTCTTTTTTTATATTTTTATTTTTCTCTTGGTTCGCGCCACACATGTGTTGGTTATTTGTGACTCATAATATAGAAACCAGCTTCGGTGGCCTAGTGGTCTAACGCGCTACTCTCGTGTTAGACTAGACTGCCGATAACGGGGAGATTGAGGTTCAAATCCTGGTCGGGTGTACTGAGTTTTTTTTACCGAAATGGTTTTTTCACTCTACCTCCAAGCAAATGTGGGTACACCTCCGCTAAATATAACCTACTAATCTCTAAAACCACTAGCGTATAATCCGAACGGGTAGCAAGAAGTGGTGCTAAAAATATATGCAATATTAATAATCATGGTGAAAAGAATGCATTTTTAAGTTTCCGCTCCCTGAAAATACACCTAACCTAGAGTAAAACTTTCTCTTCTCTTCTCAAAGTCAATCATTCTGGCGCACACCTAACTCCCGAGATGACACCACCCCTCCTCGTGAGAGAGAGAGAGAGAGAGAGAGGTGTGGAGAGGACGGCAATTAACATGCAGAGTAGAAGCCGTGCCTTATTAGAATGTTTGCGGACAGGACAGTCCATCTAGAATGGTCATTTGGTTTTAAATTTGATGTCTTGTGGTGGTTTTTTTTTTTTGGGTCTCTTGTCCATTTTTTTAATATGGTATTTTTTTCTTTTACTCAACTCTATATTCGTTGTGTGACGTACCACCCTCCCCCCCCCCCCCTCTTCACCCCCTGTATCATGTTCCTTCGCTCAAACTTGTTTTTGTGTTGAGGTACAACACATATAGTCCATTATCGACTTTTTATCCTCTCTGGCAGAAAACTAGGACTTCATTTTGTGTTGACCGCTGGTCGTTTTTAAGCGCTGCGGTGTAATATTTTAGTCTTTTTTTTTTATTATTATTGTCTTGCCTTCTCTTATGCATAATGACCTTTTTTCTTTTTATTCCTCCTCCTCCCTCTTTTTTCCCCATGTTCTCCTATAGACATTCATGTATATTCACAACTGTTCATTATTTTTATTTTAGTGGCTTTGTGGTGTTTTCTTTTTTTTTATGTATGCTTCAATCTACGTTTTTTTTTTACTATCTCGCTATTCTTTCAGTCTATTTCTCTTGTGTATCTGCACTATTTTTCACTCTAAGCAGGCAGTCTTTCATGTTCTATAATGCTTCATACAAACATAATGTTCACGAATGTCTCAGTAGTGTAATTAAACAACGTGTCTGACAGATTTTTTTTTTTTTAATGTCTGAAAGGGGAAGACTAAAATTAATATTGTCTCCCTCCAAACGCTAACTAATTTATGTTGATATATTTTGAGGTCAGAAAAGCTTCGTCTGTACTCATAATGTGTGAATTAGAAATCATTATTATTTCAAAGATTAAACATAAAAATAGACTTGAAGACAACTTAATTATATAAATAATTTCCTCTTTACACAATGGTTTATTTATAGGACGGGAATTTTCCATCTCAAAGAGCTATACTCATCTAATAATTTATTAATTATTAGGAGTATAAATCGTGCATTTTCTGAGCCAACTGATTATATTAACACGCGACTTACAAACTAGCTTAGTCATAGAACAAACACAACATCCATTCCCCCGGCACTGTAAAAGAAAAAGATACAATTTCACCAATGATACATTTTTTTGGATATACCGGTAATCGAATCCGAGACCCTTAGTTCACTATACGGACGCGCTACCACCTGACTATGGTTTCAGACAATTTCATAACTAAACGACTTTATCAATACTCTTTTTATGAAAGCTAAATACTTTTTTTTAATCTTCCAAAAAATGTAATTATTTTGTGAGTAATTGCATCAGACTGAAATAAAAAAGTTAAAAATAATCACTAAATTTGGTATTTACCAAAATCTTCGTATTTTTTATGTTTCTTTTCTCGTCTGTATTTAATGACATTGTCTTCAATATTATTAGTTTTAATTTTCTTTAATCTTGTCTAGTTAATGAATGTCAGTTAATTATGCCCGCGGCTTTAGATTTTATTAATCATATTATTTTACGTTGTGTACCTTCGTGAACCTTTGATTACTCACACGCGAAACTTTATCTACCTATCCACAACTTTTTTTACACCTTTTTAGCCACCTACCATGGTTTATTTTAATATGAAAATTACTCTCGCACAAAAACAAAGTCGTCATCAATTTTTATATCTCCTATAAGAAAAAAAAAAAGCCCCAAACTTTCTTAAAACGTTTACACTCTTACACTATATTAGATCTTAATGTGTAGTTGGATCGCCATAAAAAAAATTCAATTGATATTTCTTTTAAAAAATTTCACTAGACTTACCGCACTTATATTTAGTCATACGCCAACCCCTGTCTTTTCAGCTTTGGTTTTTGAAGATTGCTGTCAATTCTAACAGCTCAAAGATAAATAAAGTAACAATTGTCACAACATTTTACTTTGCAATCTTTTTTGTACGGTATATGCTTTAGAAAATTAGTAGAGTTATTTGACTCTGAAGCCTTTCAGGTATATTGAGTGACCGCCATGACAATAAAAGCTTAGGGCCAGTTTCATAGTCAGATTTAGTACGCTTCAAGTGCGGCGCTATACTAAATATAAGACGTCATCTACCTGAAATTGAATGGAATGGGCAGTTTCATATGCGAAACTGGCCCATTCCATTTTGTTCTAGGTAGGTGTCGTCCTGTATTTAGTATATCGCCGCACTTTAGGCGTACTAAATATGACTATGAAACTGGCCCTTACTCACTATGTAACACTAAATTATTTTCTAACTTCCACATGTTACTTAACAATATATTACACGCGTCACATTTCCACCAGCAACCGATTTGAAACGGGCCGGTCTTCAACCCCCTTTCCCCCTTCCCCTCTTCCGACATCAATCATGTTCAAAACAAAGTCCAAGTTTATGGATGGGTCCACGTACAGTCGTGAATCTCCAAGAAAGTTCCGGTACGCAAGTCTCAACAGCCCCAGTTAACAAGTATTCTCCATTTTCGCAGCACATAACATGTACTGTGTGCCGCTGGTGCCATCTGGTGCGCTGCGGCCGCAATATCATTCATTCTCTGTCTTACTTCTCGCACTTTTCTCTCTCTGCCTCTAACATCCAGCGCGCGTCCCCCTCCCATTTTATTTTCCAGGGGTTTGGAGGGGGATTGGTTGGGTGGTAGTTCCTGTGGTGAGACGCAGGGGGGAGTTATTTATTTGTTGAGCTCCAGGACGTTAATGTGGAATAGATATTGGATAACATTGTTAGCGGAATCTTCTCTCCCCGTTCCATTGTATGCCTCCGCCGAGAGGAGTCGTGACGCGCAAAAAAATATGGAAACCCTCTTGTGGTGAACTTATACTATCTTATTTTCTTTCAATTGTTGCTTTATTTCATTGAGACTTATCTTGCTCTTTACGATGATCAGTTTGTCGCAGGGCGGGGTGTGAACGGAATGCTCTCGTCGTTTGTTATGTCACGCTAAGGCGGCTTATGTTAGGTATAGTTTAGTTTAGTTTAGTAAATATCACTGCTGACAACCTGCTGCTTACACTTATTAATATAATCAAACATTGTGAATAAAATTATTGTTAAATACAGTATGATTTTCTTAAGAAGGGCCTTTTGGAAAATTCTAACTTTTTTAAATAACATTTTACTGTTTTGTTAATGTTATTTTTATAGGCCTACTTGTGCACCCATACAGCGTTGGCTGCAAGCTATCGCCGCTAAAATTGTTTCGAAACTTTCTATTGGTCAGCTCTTGTCCGCCATGTCCCTTCTTGAGCAGGTCCCGGGTGAAGGTATGGGAGGAGGGGTATTGAAGTAATCGTCTATGGCTGAGGACCAAGTCCAGGCATAGGTGTGTTCCTGACGTCACGTTTTCAACAGGGGTGAACTTAGAGGAGCCTTCAAGGCAATTGAGCGCAAGTTAGAGTAAAGCTTTCATTTTACCACGATATCTACAGGCTGGTGTCGGTGACCTGGCGGTCTAGGGGTAAGGTGTCGGACTTCTGTGCTGTGGGTCTGGGGTTCAACCCTCGGTCCCGGCACAGATTTATCTGATTGCCAAACCCTTCCTTCACCTCTGACAAGACGTGTATTAATCACAACTTGTGAATGTGAGGAATTCCAGGCCTCCACCGTGGTTCGGATCCCACGTTAAACTGTAGGTCCTCCATTTCATCTCACAATAACCCTACCATTACACAATATCATAAGTGCGTATAACCTGGACAGGTAGTAAGACGCGTTGCTAATAATAATAATAATATAATAATAATAATAATAATAATAATAATAATAATAATAATAATATAATAATAATAATAATAATAATTTTAGCCAATTAAAAGTGGTTTAAAGTAAAAAGTTTTGCTCAGAGGCAAAAACGCTTTTGCTTTATTTCGCTGTGGTTTTTTGGTGTGCGCCCGGCCTAAGAGACTAACTTCAAGTATGTATATAAGAAGCCTTACCATTAACATCACACTCAAGAGCCCGGATAACACCTAACTTAGATATGTAAAATATCTAGAACCAGGATTCTCAATGTTGTGTGGATTTCTCTATTTTTATTTAAAAAAAACTATAGAATTGAGACCAGTGTAACCGTCTTGCCAAATTTTTAAAAACACAATAAAATGTAAAATTTAAGCCCTTGGAACACTTCCATGCTAAAGTTAACGGAACTCAGCTCACACGAACATAACTACCGGCTGACTAAAATACTTTTCTGCCATTGACAAGGAGGTCGAGGCCCGTTCCCGGTTGGGTGTACTGAGAATACTTTTACCTAAATGGTTTCCCATTCTCCATGCAAACTCGGATATATTTCCTCAAAATTCACCCTTTATCGTCCTTAACCCACTAGCATAATTAGTACACAAGCGTATAATCCGAATTGGTACTAAGAAATGGTGCTAAAAAAACTACTGATTTTGTTTCAATTTTGTTGTTGTCGGTTTAAGAAATGTAGAAAATTCCAATTCGATACATTTTGTCGTTCGATCGTAATCTTTTATTAAATTTCCCGGTTAATCGGTGATAATATGGACTCTTTTAAGATCCTCTTTCATTTGGTCTGATTTGATAGTTTTAGCTAGGTTCAAAAAATATTTTTAAATAGATTTAGATCGTTACGTTTTCATGAGTAAAAATAGATTCAAATGTCGATGCTTTTGGCATAATATATGTTTCATATTTCATAAACAACCACATAATGTATAAGAAACACGAGTATCTAAACAACATTACATATATTTTTTATCTTCTAAAAATAAAATTTAAAGTATCTTGTAGTCTTATTATTTTCTAAAGGTATATATATTGGTGGGATTTAAATGGGTTTTTTTTACAAAAGTTGGGTAGCTTGATTTTTTTTTTTTATAATTTACTACGAGTCTGCGCTATTAACGTTTAGTCATACTAATGAAATAATTATTAGGAATATCGAGCTTAATATAAAATATACACGCATTTTTCTGAAGGGAGAGTGTAAAACATTGGAGAAATCACACTCGGCCGAGATATAAACCCTACTCCCTGTCACCGTAGAATCAAACCCAACTATCTTGTCGCCTCACTCGGCGTGACCACCAATTCAGGTAAGGTCGGGTAATGAATTGTATAAAATGGAAATGAGGAGGACAGTTGTATTACCCCTTTACTTCCTCCTCATTCAGATGCCAAACCGTATAAAAGCAAGTCTGTATTTGTAAGCTTTTTATGCCACTTTTAGAACCTCTTCTCTTTCTGACGGGAAGTGGAATGTTGAATTATCCTTTTAACAAGTTCTAAGTAGCCTACGTCTGACCATCAATCATGAAATGGATGTTCATAACGAGAATATTTCTTGGGTTGAAAACCTTTCACTAGAACCATTTATTTAATGAACATAGATAGAAGCTTTCATAAATATCTGATGTTTGCCAACTCCAATTTGTTTTTTTGCGGCATTGGCTTTTTTTTTTTAAAGTAAAATTTATATAGGTCATCTCAGGAATCACAAGTTATCAGCCATTCCCGTGTATCTTTCTGGTTTGTGTTATTGGAAACTTCTCCGGATGTATTTTGATAACCTGATTTTTTTTTTGGGTAGAATAACGAAATGCTCTAACCGCCAGTTTGCGAAATGTTACTCTCTGAATGCAAATATTTCGCTACACACTACTATGGAGTAATACAATTTACATTTCACTAGCCTTATATTTCTTTTTTTAGAATGTTGGTTTTTAAAGAATAGACTAGAATAATTCAAATATGTAGACACAAATAAAAGATTCATTGGTATTTACCTTTTTTTAATTAATATAATTACTTGGAATGGCATAAAAGAGACGGAACAATTTATTTCCCTTATTAATTTTCCGTAAATAAAAGCTAATAAAATTATTTAAATATTTGTAATATTATTTTTATGTTAGCATATTTTTTCTTAATTTTGCTGTTGCAACACAATCGTAATGTTGTATCTCATTCAGTCGGAGGTAATTAGGAACATAATTTTAAAAACTCTGTAATTTGTAGACTATCGTTAATTATTTTTTTCCCAGAAAAAAACTTATAATTTTCATAAGAATATGGCACACTCTCAAGTCATACATTTTGAACACTTTGCTAACACTATTATTAAAATAAAGAATTTTTCAAAATCAGCCATTAGATAACCAACACCAAATGATTTTCTTTGTTTAGAAATATGATACTCATTATTTTTCCTGTAAAACACTCCACGTAAACCTATTTTCAACAAAACTGTTAATACATTTTCGGAGTATTTCTAATTCTCAAAAATCAATCATCAGTAAACCCCCTTTAATCTTAGGAATAGAATCAAAATTTCTATTTACCTAAAGGTATGGACCTATAACATATAGATATCAATTTTGAACGAAATCCATAAAAATTGTTTTGGCCGTAACGCAGGGTAAATAACTCATGCTCTTTATTTGACATTTTCTAACACCTTAGCTCAGTGAGTAGCGTGTCTGTCTACAGCACTAAGGGTCCCTAGTTCGACTCCTGGCATGGCCTAAAAATGTATCATTGATGAAATGTGGATTACTTTTTTCACATTGATGAATTAACGGCCGGGGGCTGGATGTTGTGTCTGTTCTAGGTTTAAGTTGTGAATTTACAAGTCGTGTGATGATATAATCAACCGGTTCAGAAAGTACAAGTTAAATAACTCAAATTAAATTAAATAGTTGACAATATTTTGAATATTTTCTAAAATGTTAATAGAGGACAATCAAATATGGGGCAAGACAGAATCGTAAGACCCACTTTTAGGAGTTTGGGGCCACATAAAATAACAAATCACTTCCTTTAGGTCAAGTTTTCTTACTATTGTAATACTGTCTCCTTATGAGAAAATAAAAACCGCTAAACGTTACACCACAATATTTTTTTGTGAAACCACATGCATTTGAAATGACAAAAAGCTTTCCCCCCTCCCCTCCCTTTTTGATACCATTTTGTGACGTCATACATTAAAATACGCCACGAGGTATTGTTTGTTCATTTATAAAATAAGAAAGAAGGCAGCAGTAGGGACACCATAATTTCCAGCAGCAGTAGTATTGGTAGTAGTAGTAGTAGTAGTAGTAGTAATAGTAGTAGAAGAGGCAGTCCCCGAGTTGAAAACTCATTACACGCCCCAGTCGTCATGCCCGCGACCCCGAACGCGAGTACGCAGCCACTCAGAACACGGGTACCAACATCTCGCTGGGCTTACGCCCGTCTGATTTTTTTTATCCACATTGTTACCATCTGGGGCTGTGATTGTGCTCCAGCAGTCGCTGTGAGGATACTTAACTTTAACTGGGATTGGGTTGAGAAGTTATGGCTCGGGTAGGTGACCACAACGTTGTCAAAACTACCCGGGCGGAGAAGTTGAGGCGTCCACTGAGGAAAAAAAATATATCTAGAATGATGAACATTCATACGGTCTAGAGGTACAGTCCAAATTTTATAGGAAATGACTTTTATAAAATACAAGCTTTTTTTACGGCAAATATGCTCTTTTCTGCTATTTTATTGGTGTTATTTTTATTAGCCATCAAAAGTTACGGCTGCATATCACATGACTTGACGTATGAATATGTTAAAGTATATTTAATAACTTTTCTATCTGATAGACAAGGTCCTTTCATTTATATTGTACAATACAATTTTCATATGAAAAACCTTATCTAAATCTAGAAAAAGTTACTAGATCTACTTTCCCATATTCATACGTCAAGTCCTGTTATCTGCAACTGTCACTTTTGATAGATGTACCATACTAATAATATAGTATTATTATTTATAATCGTGTCCTTGAGATTTTTATAAACCTCAAAGAAAATGTTTTCATAACACATGATTTAAAACAACGTTTTTCCTTTTGTTTTTTTTTCTCTCTCTCTCTGGCTGAAACATTAAGTTGTACTGTAACGTCATCCCAAACCCAAAAAAAGTTTGACAAAACTTAAAGGCACCCGCTTCGGTGGCCCTATGGTCTAACGCGCTACTCTCGCAGTAGACTAGACTGCCGAGGACGTGGATAGCGGGGATTCTAATCTCGGTAGGTGTACTGAGGGTGGTTTTTTCCTAAATGGTTTCCCACTCTCCCCCACGCAAGTGCGTGTAAACTTCCTTTAAATACAACCTTCATAATCCCTAAAACCATTAGCACAATTAGTAAATAATCGTATAATCCGAACAGGTAGTAAGACGTGGTGCTAAAATATTATTTAAGGCCATTGGCACAGTCATTGGTACTACGTCACTACTGTACTTTGGAACCACTCCATTGAGTTTTATGAGATATAAAAATATCGACGGTTTTATCACGCAATACTGTATTTCATGCTTTGTTTGAACACAGAACAATTAATTTACTAAAAATGTTCCTAAGTACAATAATACACGCGATGTATATAGCGATATCGTAGATGCATGTAAACTCACATACTGAATATGTTTTGGTTTGAGTGAAATCACATAAATACATACTTGTGGTCGACTACATGACAGTTGTTTAAATCGCGTTTACAATTCATTGTAATCAAATAAAGAGTTGATCATTCATGTTGGACAGTCAACTTGATGTGTTATATTTGAAGCAAAATGTATGTTTTTATTTTATTTACTAATTGAGCTGACATTTGTTCCTTTGTTTTAATTTCAATTGTAATCGTTCTAATAATCAGTTCTTGTAATTTTCATGCTTAAACTTATAGTATTATTATAAAAATAGTAAAAAATATTATTATTATATTATTATTATTATTATTCTATTAGCACCGCGTCTTACTACCCGTTCAGGGTTTCGGCTTACGCTAATGTGTAATGGTAGGGTGATTGTGAAGAAATGGAGGACCTACAGTTTAACGTGGAATCCGAACCACGGTGGAGGCCTGGCATTCTAAAACTACTACTATACTATAGTCGATCTAGGTGGCCTTGAGATAAACTGCTTGCCTCAGGACCAGAAGCGATTAAAAATAGGTAGCACAACCTCCTTCGGAGGAAAAGTAAAGCTCATGTCGATTGTGGCATGTAGAAGAATCCTGGAAGCAGTAGCGTGTCGTGGAGTGTTGCAAAGGGGAGCAGACCTTGTAAGAACTGTACCTATGATATGTTCTCAACCATTTGGCCCCTATTTGACCAAATCTACATATGCTACTGCTCTGCATTGTCTCACGCGGAATGTATTTCCCTCGATACCTGAACAACGGGTGTTCTACGGAGGGGTGTGAACAATTATTCACAGGTACAGTTTAAACTAATCCTGCTTACCCTGGCAACACTTCACGACACGCCACTGCCCACTGGTATGTGAAAATACCTTTCCCGACAAAATAAGTAGGCCCTTTCGCTCTTGCTCTTAGAAATTTTCGTGTGGTGATATAATAAAGTCTGTTCAGAAGGTCCACGTTTAATACCTCAAATAAATGAAGCACAAAAATAATTAAAAGTCTACACCATGCATATGTATCCAAACCTTTATTTTCTTGCCATTTTAATTAACTTTTAAAATAATGTCCTACTCTCACATCCTTTCCGTGGACGGTGGAGGCTCTTTCCATGTCCCGATGAGATGAGGGTTATAGTCAGTATGAGGGTGCGGAACCAATAGAAATTCTTTCGGAAAAAATACCCAAGATACCAGCCGGGAATCGAGCCCGTGGTTCCAAGGCTCGTAGCTAGTTGCAATGACCACTACACCACTGGGCTATTTGATTTTACGATAAATCCGGAACATATATAAGATCCTTCCATTTTTATATAACAGTTTGTCAATGAGGCTCATCTAATTTTATCGAAAGATTTTGCATAAAAATACCTTATAACTAATGGAAAGAATTTTTATTTAATTATTGTACTAGCATTAACCTTTAGTCACAGTGATATTTATTTTTGGAAAAAAAAACACTCTAACATTCGGCTGAGCTCGAACCGTGCTCTACTGAATCATAGTTTAAATTCTTGGCAACTTGAAAAGCTCTAGTCCTTTACACTTTTTCAAAATCGACTAAACATATATTATAAAAATGTCTTTATGTTTGCATTCTATTTTTACAATGGACTAACGTTCTTTGTTCTAGATTTCGCTAATTACGAATGCAAAATTAAATCGTCAAAGCTTTTTTTTTTTTGCTTGGAACTAAATAATAAAAAATAGATCTTTACGAGTAGAAAAAAGGGTGTTTTTCAGATCTTTTGTAGTTCCGCCACCAGTCTGCGTTGGTGTCAGGAGACCCTGGATAAATGGCTGGGACCAAGCTTGGGTACTTTTAGAAAATATATGAGCATCAGAAAACAAGTAAAAAAAAAAACTTTCCCCTTTTGAGTGTACGGGTGGCCGAGGAGGTAGCGGGGTTGAAATAGTACAAAAAGTTTTGGTGTCGAGGACAGTTTTACAAACGACTTTTGGCTTTTGGCGTCTGTGTTCCTAGAGAAATTAACTTTGTTGAATTACCTAGTGTCATCTTTAGTTTTTTATGTGACACACTCTCAACTTCTGTTTATTTACAAAAAAAAAAAGAAGTTATATTTGGTTCATTCCCAATTCTAGACATTCTTTCTGTTTTGTTCTTTCATGCATACGTATGTATGAGTGTATATTTATGATTACTACATATTAAAGGACCTTGTATGACACCGCTTTGAAGCGATAGCCGCGCCTGATTATTTTTTAAACAAAGATTCCTTTGCCCCAATTATTTCTCAAGTCTTCACAAGTATGTACTAAGAGCTCAAAGGTGATTATCCTTCCAAACATAGCTAAATGTACACATGCATGCATGAATATACTTACAACACTATAAATATTAAAAAATATAAAGTAAGAATTAGATACGAAATAAAGTAATATTTAAAGTAGAGACTAATTTAGATTGTCGCTTCGCAAATTATACTGCGCCACATAACAGGCTTAGTAATACACATGTTCTAAAAAGAATATGGTCTAAGGCGTCACTTTCATGGTAGACTAGACTGCCGATGATGGGGAGATCGAGGTTCGAATCTAAGTCGGGTGTACTGAGGTTGGTCTTTACAAAATGGTTTTACTATATCCCTCAACGCAAATTCGGATACACTTCGTCTAAATAGAACCTTCTCATCCCTAAAACCATGACCTTAATTAGTATATAAGCGTATATGTCGACCTAGGTGATCCTGGGGATAACGTGTTCGCGTCAGCATCCGATGTTCGTGGGTTCAAACCCAGCCGGAGTCATCGGATGTTTCTTGAACGATAAAAATCCGTTGCACAACTTTCTTAGGCGGAAAAGTAAAGCCGTCGGTCGCATGTCGATTGTGGTATGTAAAATAATCCTGGAAGTTATGTTAAAATACGTTTCCTGGCAAAATTAGTAGGCCCTTTTGTTCTTGTTCATTGAAATTTCCGTGTGCTGACATAATCAGTCAGTTTAGAAATTGCGCGTAAGGGAACGGCCAGACTGGGCGAGCGAGCTACTAAAATATAAAATAGAACACATTGGTTGTAATGAGAGGTGGCCAGAATGGAGCGAGCGACTAAAATATAAAATAGAACACATTGGTTGTAATGAGAGGTGGCCAGAATGGAGCGAGCGACTAAAATATAAAATAGAACACATTGGTTGTAATGAGAGGTGGCCAGAATGGAGCGAGCGACTAAAATATAAAATAGAACACATTGGTTGTAATGAGAGGTGGCCAGAATGGAGCGAGCGACTAAAATATAAAATAGAACACATTGGTTGTAATGAGAGGTGGCCAGAATGGAGCGAGCGACTAAAATATAAAATAGAACACATTGGTTGTAATGAGAGGTGGCCAGAATGGAGCGAGCGACTAAAATATAAAATAGAACACATTGGTTGTAATGAGAGGTGGCCAGAATGGAGCGCGCGCTCGACCCGGTACAGTCTAGTTTACAGGCGCTAGGCAATATTATTATATGTTGGTCCATTGAGTGCTAGGAAAACTTCTCATTTTGACTTTTTTATTACTATCGATAGGTTTAGCACACTTGCTACAAACGGCCTAATTTAATTGGTAAGATCATAAACCACACCTATATGTATATATATATATATATATATATATATATATATATATATATGTAGAACTGATATGTTAAAAATACTTCAATATTATCAAAGTAGGCCTTTACAAATAAGAATCACCATTAGCTTGGAGAGAGGATGAGAAAACCACAACAATAAATCCCTTGTCAAAAACCACCCTCAGTTCACTGAGCCAAGATTCGAACCTTCGCCTCCTCGTCAATTACATACTATCGAGAGCTATCTGCTATTCAAGCGCTCGCTCGCTTGTCAGTCTGGCCGAACCCTTAAACACCTCAAATAAATGGAAAAAAATGAGATGCTACTTGTTATCAATATGTTTCTGCAACAATGTATATTATTTCCTTTTACATATCTGATTTTTGAGTAAATATCTCAATTTTTAGGCAAATAATTGAGAATGTCTCTGTGGTGCTGCGTACCTTTTTTATTATTATTAACTTTGCCTATTAAATACGAGAAAAAATTACAAAATTTTGGTGGAAACTCTGCTAAAGTCAAGTAACATAAAAATTCATAAAATATAATAGTCCTATATGTAACTATTTTTTTTATCTTACTCCTTATCTTAATCGTTAGTGCATGTTACTACTAATGTAAAGGTCCCGCGTTCTATTACTCATACGGCTGTAAAACAGATAATTAGGGAAATTGGGATTTCTTATTTCACATTGAAGAATTGACGTTCGGGGTGACTAGGTGTTGAATTCCTTCTAAAATGTTGGTATATTGAATGTAATTTTTTGATATAATTAGTTTGTTCATAAAGTACACGTGAAATATTCATAATTTGTAAAAAGGCGTATGTATATCTGTTACGTCACACTACCCTGGTGGCATGTGGTATAGATTCGATAAAACAACTGAAATAGCTAATAAATATTGTACTATACCGACACTTTTAAACTAAGGTGACTTAGCCAAAATTATCATAAAGTCACTAGCTTTCGTTTACAGCTTTTCTCATAGAAGTATATATGCCTAATTAATTATCGAGTACACACGTTCTATTGAGAACCCCTGATATATATTTTATACTACGTAAATAAGTATAATTTTAACCCTTTAAAAGAAGTTTTATTGAAATGTCGCTGAAGTCTGCTTCGATTACTAAACATATCACACAAACCTAATATCATACTGAAAGCACACGTTCATCGGCAAGTCGCACCCGACCCCTTTATGACCTCTTAAGGACCAATGAGACTGCTCAGGTTTGTTTATTTTCTCATTGTCGAATATATTTGTACACCCTGTGATCAAATTCCAGCACTTACCCCTTCCTACCCTTCGTTTTGCTACCTGTTGCGGGTATAAATTGAGTTGCTAGCTTGAGGAATACGACGTCATTGCGCCCGTTGACCGTATATACCTATTTACCCTAATTCTCTCCAAAGCTAATTCGTAAGTATTTTCTCTATGCCAACTTTCTCATTCTTACTTCTTCGACTAAGGGCTGGTCTTATGATTCCTGGATAAATATTAATCTGGCAGATAAATATTTCTATCTGGTCGATAAGTTAAAAGTGCTTCTTATGACTGTCAGCATTATCTGCTAGATAAAATGTATTTATCCATCATATTTTTATGGGAGGTTTAAGTACCTGATAACTTTTATCTGAAAGTTAAAACGGTTGTTGACATAGTGACGCGTTGTTTTTCATGAGGTTTCGCCTATCAGAAACTGTTTTTAGGTTAAAACCTTGGTTCAAGTGTTTAGTAAGCACAGGCCCAGACTCAAACTGTATAAAGTTGGAACATTTAATTCACACTTTTATATAAACTGACAAGCTATTGTAGAGTTATATTTATATATGAACAAATTATCAAAATCTGAGTACAATAAATGAAATTTTGTAAACGTTGTACAGAACTATTGACCACATTTTGGCAGACACCGAAAATTAGTACTTGCAAGACATCTTAGCTTCTGCGCCCACGTGACGCCATCTGTATACTCGCAATCATTTGGCCACCATTATTTAACAAATGTTGAGCGTTGTAGTCACTTGCCTGGTAGTAGCGGTAGCAGTAGGGCTTATACGCATGCGCGCACCAGTAAAAACAGTACCAACCTTGCGTTTTCTGCATAAAAATATATTTATCCTTCAGATAGCTATCCGGCAGATAAATTCAGTTCATAATACGCTATTAAAGTGCCTGATAACCTTTGTCTGGTCGCTGATTTTAACCTCTCGATAGCAATATTTATCTAGTAGTCATAAGACCGGCCCTAAGTCGTTTATAACTATTACGTTGGGCGCTATATGTATTTAACACAAACACTTGGATTCGAACCAAATAATATTGGGTTTAAAAAAAATCGGAACACACACCGTACCAAAGTCACCAACACCATCCTCTCAAATGGGGCTGAAAATCAAATTGAGCAAAGAAGTAAATGGGCAGGATTGCAACATTTCGATATCATCTATGTCAATTACTCGGAGAAGGGAGAGGGAGGGTGTAAGGGGATGACGTCATCGGGGGAACCCAGGGTGGTTTAAGAGAGGGGGGAGAGGGGAATGTACACTGGTGCGCCCCATAGCCATTAATACTACAAGTCCATCTTCTAAATACAGATTCCAGTATTCATATCTTTATTATTTATCTCTTGAAGCTAAAGGTGATGATGATGTTGATGTGGGTGCTATGTGTGGTTTGCAATCATACCCATATAATCTAGTCCTCGTACTATAATCATGTTTGGCTCGTTTTGTATGTGAGATAATAATACTACTGTGGCACCAATAATAAAATTAGAAAAGTTTGAAACTCTACTTGATGAGATATAACTTTCTTCTTTTATTGGCACTACTATACGATGGAGATAATATTCCCGCAGTTCCACTAACTTCTAATAACACTGTGACTTTGTATGTTGGTACTTACAATAATATAAAGCTTCCCCATACGACCGTTTGATGTATTAAGATAAGTATCACACTATTGTGCACTTGCCCCTTATCAATGTCTTACTTAACTTACTTAGATGAACTCGTATTATGTTTGTCAAAAAAGAGAGTTTGGGAACAACTATTCTTTTTAAGCTTCAGAAAATGACAAGCGGAACCTCGGCCATAATTTTCTTTATGAAACCTTTTCCCTCAGTTTTGTCGTCTCCTGCCGGTGTTCTTTCTATTTTTATTCTATCGCTCACTTTTTGTCACTAGTTTGTGTCGTCGCTGGCAACGAAGAAACCTCATAATGTCTGCAACTTATGACATCTCCACCCCACCGGCCCCCTCCTTTTGCCATGTTCCTGCATATATCACTCCTGACGAGGAAGGTTTTAAACTACCCCATACCGCCTCCTCCATCTCTACACAAACTAACTTTTTATTCTCTCTCTAGCCGTGATTTGTTGAACATAGTTTTATAAGAAACTCCTATTAGCTACATCCTTCCCTCTCTACTACCCCGCCTCGCTTCGTTCTCCTTCCACAGCCCCGCACCCCTCACCCCCTCTATACTTTTTTTTTTTATTTCATGCCTTGAACGCTCCACTTTTAGAAAGCTGATTCTCTTAACTTGTCTTAAAAATAATGTTATGGGTGTGCGCACCAATTCCCCCTATCCCCATTCCTCCCGCACCCTTCATTCGCTACTGCCCCGTTGCGCTAAGCATCTAGCCCAACTTTATTTTTGCTTTGGCTGTCTTGTAGAATGCAGAGTGAGAATATTCAAGGGGTAATTATGTTCGTTAGTAAGTATTTAGTTGTTTGGGAAACTCGTGCTATGAATAGTCTTCTAAAGGCCGGTTCCGTTTTAATGTAAAACATTAATTAAATATAAAACCTAAATATATTATTACTTAAATGCACGGGAAACAAACTGGAAACAAAAATTCAACATTTCTTTTATTATTTTCAACAATCCAGCACTCTATTTGTATTTATTTATTTATTTATTTACACTATTATCCCGATTCCATGATCGGAACCGATATCTACATCTTGAATTAACATTACATCTTTTAGCTATTTTCTTTTTTAAATACATTAATAATTTTAGAATAAACACCTAAATCTAAATGTCCTATTTGTCCTTCTTTCCTACACCCATCCTACTAGTTGGTACGCCCCCGGTACCCTGCCCCGCTGGGTGTCCCACCGCACTCTGGATCTAATAGTCCCCAGATTGGCGAGAGACACGTAAAATCCAGCACTGCGTCTGTTCAACACGTAGGCCAAGCTGCGTTTTACGCATGCGCAACGTAAGATGGCTCAAGATGGAAGATGGGAAAACTGCCCGACCAGCAATCAGAAAAAAAACATAGCGTGGTTTAGCAAAGCATGATTTAGCTTAGATTTCCGTATGAGCCAACACATAAATATATGGTCCGCTATTTTTCGAAACAGTTGTCAGAGCAATTCTTGGCTTAGCTTTCAACGTGAACCGGCTTAAGACTCATAACGGGACTCTGACAGCATTTATAACACTAATTATTATACCAAAGTTAAAAGGTTTTTTCCTTGCAACTGTAATACACCTTTTCTATACATAAATGTACAATTTCTTATACAGAACCAACGTAGTCAGAATTGAAGTAATTTAACTTCAATAGATACACATCTGGTTCGGTTTTTAGTCTTCTTTTTTTTAGATGATCTCCATATATACACTAATTAGGTAGGGAAAGAGGGTAGAGGAATTTAAAAAGAATATATCCAGGTCTGTGCATATGGAGATTGGGAAAATATTGGTTAAAAACACCTCATTATACCTGGCTTGGATCCGAACCTCGATCTCTCCGTCAAGGGGCAAACCAGACAAGTCGAACCTGACGCCTTTGTCCGCGTGATTACTGATACAAATGATAACATGGTCTGTCACTTAAAGCTATTATGCAAGCCAAAAAGGATTTTCAAGCTCAGACGATTTATTTTTTATCTCTACAGTTTGCAACTAAGATGGAGGGAGGGGCCTGCCTATCCGTTGCCCACTCGTTATAAAGTATTTCATTATAATGGCGAGACGAGAAGCTTAACGTCGTTACGAGGCGTCGAGCAAACGAGTCCTCCGCCTGACACAAACAGTCGGGGTGAGGGGAGGGAGGCGACCGAGACGTTCAGCGCTCGTCTTTGTTGAATCAACTCGCGTCAGTCCTACCCCAACCCTTTCCCTCCTCGGTTGACACAGACAGACCGAGCAGCTTTATGTTGATCCGTCAGTTCTACCCCAACCCTTTCCCTCCTCGGTTGACACAGACAGACCGAGCAGCTTTATGTTGATCCGTCAGTCCTTCCCAACCCTTTCCTTCATCGTTGACGCAGACAGACGAGCAGCTTATGCTGATCCGTCAGTCCTACCCCAACCCTTTCCTTCAATGGTTGACACAGACAGACTGAGCAGCTTTTGTTGATCCGTCAGTCCTTCCCCAACCCTTTCCTTCATCGGTTGACGCAAACAGACCGAGCAGCTTTATGTTGATCCGTCAGTCCTACCCCAACCCTTTCCTTCAATGGTTGACACAGACAGACCGAGCAGCTTTATGTTGATCCGTCAGTCCTACCCCAACCCTTTCCTTCCTCGGTTGACGCAAACAGACCGAGCAGCTTTATGTTGATCCGTCAGTCCTACCCCAACCCTTTCCTTCATCGGTTGACGCAAACAGACCGAGCAGCTTTCTGTTGATTCGTAAGTCCTTCCCCAACCCTTTCCTTCCTCGGTTGACGCAGACAGACCGAGCAGCTTTCTGTTGATTCGTCAGTCCTCCCCAACCCTTTCCTTCAATGGTTGACACAGACAGACTGAGCAGCTTTATGTTGATCCGTCAGTCCTACCCCAACCCTTTCCTTCATCGATTGACGCAAACAGACCGAGCAGCTTTATGTTGATCCGTCATGCCGTGCTCAGGCTGATTTTGTTGGTGTCTTTCACGGTTTCACGGCTCGGGACCGTAATTAATCCACCCACGAGGAACCATATTTTTAATGTGTGTTTCACTTTTACTTTATCGTGACACCTTAGGGAGAGGAAGTATTGTGATATTAAAAATAAATTAATTCGAGATTTTAATAGATGTCTACGTTTCATAACCGCCTGAACCAGAAAAAATTGTTTCCGCGATGCCCTCTGTATCCCGACCTAGAGCCGAAAGGGCTAAAACTTGGGATTTAGGGCTTTTCATAAGGCTCCCCCGAGGCATTTTTATAATTATATATCTGACCCTGAAATTAAGGGTAGTTCAACTAAGGGGCTTAAAATAGTTGATTTTATCAAAATAGGCCCTGATGATTTTGATAATTTTTTGTATCTGAACACTGTTTGACATGATAAAAAATATTTAGCACATCTCATTTTTCATGAAAATGACTTAAGAGATTACTTTACATAAGTGGATATCTCCGCAACTCTTTGAGATACGAGATAACATATCATTGCAAAGTTGTAGTACTATTAAAGATAAATTAAGTTCATTGTATTTGAAATATAGAACTTTGTATAAAATCCACAGTTTCCGAGCTATAGGCAAAAAAAAATAAAGTAATGTAGTTTTGGAAAATGGAAAGTGGATTTTTATACTCTTTGGTGAACAGTGATGTTTCCTTTTTCCTCAATGTTTCTTTGGTGAAGTATGATACTTATTTTTTTTTACCATTTTGTTTCTTGCACAATGTTTGTTATTTTGTTTCTCTTATATCACGGGCTTTAAGTAAATTTATTCATTTTTGGTAAAAAGATAGAGATGCTCGGTGCACCGTATAGTTTATTTAACGTTTCGTGTTTTGCTGTTTTATTAAATTATAGAACAAACAAATTTAAGGAAAACGGTGGTTAAAACTAACAACGACCTCATATCTGTAGATTACTTAAGGACAGTGAAATAAATATATGATCCCCATTTTTTGTTTAGTAAAATTAAAAAATATTATCGAAATTAAAAATTATCTTATGAAACGCAAGTTTAATTTTTAAAGTATTTTTCTTATACGAGTAAGTGTACAACTCAAAACACTTCTTTCTTATTTCATAATGAGTAACAAATTACCTAAACGTCCCATCAAGCCAAAAACCCATCGATAGGAATCAACCTAAGGTATGAGAGAAGCGACTTCGTTCATAAATAGTTCATTACCTATTCAAAGCTTTGATTAAAACTTGCTTTCGAATTTTATTAATATACTCTCTTCTACTGAAACGGACGTATAGGCGTGTTATTAGAGCTCTTAATGGTTCGACAACCTTTTATAGAAGAAACAAACGTTCGACTGGGTTACATGATTTGGAGCCCAGTAGTGTTAAGATTAACAAATACCAAGGTACCGTTGTCCATGGAACGTCCAAATCTACTAATCGTAAAACCTTTCCGTGGAGGCTCTTTCCTTGTCCCGATGAGATGAGGTGATGGTGATGGTGATGGTGATAGTGGGTTTGAGGGTGTGGAACAAGTAGAAACTCTTAAACCTAACTTAAGCCTAACCAACCAAACCCTGGTGACCGTAGGGGTAATTCCCCTTTCGGGAAAAATAACCAAGGTGCTGGACTGGAATCGAACCAGAGATCGCTAGGCTCGTAGCCAGGTGCAATGACCACTACACCACGGGGCCGGGTTAGGTAAGGTATTTAATGATGGGATCGACATGTCTCTGAATATTAGCTGTAGACAAACAATACTCACGTTATTGGCAACACCTTTACATGATAATTACGAACACGACATACACTCCGGGTCATATTTCAAGAACGATGTTGTAACGGAGGCTGAGTAAGGTTGAATTCAAGAAATGACGCAATAGTGTTGAGGTCCCCGATCGGCCTTTGGATCGGGACTCTGGCGTAGCTCCGCCTTCGCTCCAGGATCGTTATTTCTTACCGCCATATGTTTAGAGCGGTATTCTTTAAAGTTTTGTTGATGGATGACCACCCAATAGAAGCTTTTCGCTCTAGGGCACACCACCAGGGTCGTGGAAGAGAGGAAAGTTTTTTTTAAGTTATGCAGGAAAATACATTATTTTTAGGCAATTCCATTTTGAGACTACAAATACAAGAAAATAACAATGTTATTAAATGAAACTCTGAAAAAAAATCATATAATTACATTGAATTAATAGTTTTTGATTATTTTTAACAGTTTTTACGTATTGGTTTACTACTCTCCCTCTATGAAAATTAGGGTACACCTCGAAATTAGACCTAGTGTAGTTGTTAATATTCGTATAACTCGAATAGGTAGTGAAATGTAAACTGTATCACGTCACGCGAAATATATTAATTTTTTTGGTAATTATTATCAGTATATTCCATAAGGATAAGGGCCGTTTTCATTTTACTTGTGTCCAAATACTGCGCCTTATTATATAGAGCCACAGTACCCATAATAAGTTTGTCCTTTTAGATACATTCAGCCCTGGACGGTCGTCCCCTTGCTTGGAGTTCTTATGTTAATTGCCAACTTCTTGAGAGTTGCGTGTAACATAACCCACATATGTAAGGCGGAATCCTGTCTGCTCACTGAGCGTGGCTTTGATGGCCGGTGACCGATAGCCAGATTATTTTCATGTATCTCTACATCTGTGTGATGAGGGCCAGGGGACCTCCTGATCATAGCACAATGGTCTCTAACCTTTCGCAAGGTTTGACCCGTTTATCAAAGATTATCCCCTCCTCCCCCGCCCAGAACACTTTGCCAGAGTTCAAATAATTACTTCCCCGTTGCCAAAAACCAAACCAAAAGAGCGTGACGGCAAAGCCCCGTTCACTCAAATGCTTGTTTTATTCATTATACATTTTTGATCGCCGCGTCTTACTACCTGTTATTTATTATAAATTGCTTGTATAGTAATTAAATAAACGAGACATATTTCGTAATAAAAGAATTAGTTAATTTGGGAAGGGGTGAGGTGGAAAAGGAAAGGGGGGGAGGGTGATTTTGGATGTATTGCAAGTTCAGCAAGAAACTATCAAACTGGGATAGTCAAAAGGAACCTAAGCAGTAACTAGACAATTTTTATGATTTCAACAACTTTCATTTCTATTTGAATTCTGCATCCTATTGTAATAATTAAAATCATTTGAGAAAGTAAATATAAAGCTAAAGCCTTCATAAGCCTTGTGACCCCATATATTAGCTAATATTGGCTACGGTCTTTATTATACTCTCCTTAACTCAATGCATTTTGGTTTTCAAGTCCTTGAAAGAGGCATGATTTGGCGTTCACTTAAAATGATAATAATACTTATTTTAAGAGCGTGAATAAACAACTGTAACAAATTAATTTATTAGTAATCGCACATTAAATACATATTAACTCCTACAGAAATGGGGATATGATGTTGAATGAATCTTAGAATAAATGTAACCACATTCAAGTGAAGAAAGGATGATTTGGTAAACAACTTCAACACCCGGTTGGGATTCGAACCCCAACTTACCCGTCAACTACTACCAAATGCAATGCAAATATTACTTATTAGACCACCCAGCCACCACTGCGGTAGTAATTAGTTTATTTATTTAGATAAAATCTGTCCATATTATGTAAACATTTAGGTATTCGAAAAAACATTAGTATTATTATTTATAAGTATTGGCAGCCAATCTTCTAAAAGTACTTTTTTTTATCTTTTAGTATCTTTTTTGAGTTTGATATCGGCGTTAAAAAGAATTAAATTTTTGTTGAATCCCCCACACCGCCTTTTTATTAATTTATTGCCCGATAGTGGTGTCCCTTAGTATCCCGGGACATGGGATATTTTATGATTTGAAGTTAGGTAAGGACTACAGGGATTATGGCATTCGTATTTTCATCAACCATTCCATTTTGTCGTTTTATTTGTTCTTTAATTTTTTTATTATCTTGGTAATGTATTTTTCTATGTCCTTTCTCTTGTTTTTTTTTATTTGCTTTATTTTTCATTATAACATTTCATCTAGTAAATTTTTTCTAAGGCCGTAGTGCTTGTGCCATATGAAATTTGTTCAAAAATGGCAAATGCCAGGCTTTAAATTGTAAGTTTGTTGCCGTTTATGTGTAGATAAAAAAGGAATGTATTGGCATATCTTTGAAATGTTTGTAGAATACAAAAAAAATAAGCACTGATGGGAATGTTCTTTGAACTAACGGAATACCAAAGCCATATCAAATACACCTTTGTACAAAAGTGTATTAAATATTTATAGACTAAAACACATCAAAATTATTACTAGTTAAACATTTATAGAACACACTTTCTCGCACATACTGCAAGATGTATTGCTATTGTAAGAATGTATTTGGATTTATTCTCTTCTACAAATTATATTAGTTTTCTTAAATGAAAAACACAACTAGAATGAAATAAACCCCTTTATATTGGGATTGAGAGGCTGGAATTAGAGTATTTTCTTTTACTAGGCCACTCAAACATTTCGAGAATATTGACTGACCTTGTGTTTCTACTTTTTGACATCAACAGATCAAAGTTATCGATGTTGAAGTAAATATGGTATCAACCTGTTCTTATAGAGATATCTCATGTCTCATGTTTAAATACAATTTATCATTTAGAATAATATAATAATTTAAATAATATAATAATTTAAATAATATAATAATTTAGATAATATATGAATAGTTGGTTTTGTGTTCGACAGTTCTTTGTATTAACAATTTCCCGACCGGAGGAAAAATAACATATGCTAAGTTAAATCTTCTTACAAACGTAACTATTATTTCACTTTTTGAAAAGAAAAAAATTCATAATTAAATAGTTGAATTAATAATATGTTGATGCGGATATAAATGGGCTATTTATTTAATGTGTTAAATTTTAGTACATATTACAATTCAAATACATACACAGTTGTGTTATTTTGTGCTCTGAAACTCGTAAATTGCGCACTATAGTTATTGCAATCGTGTTTCTAAAACTATTTTGTAAACTCAAATGTAGCAACTTTATCTCCAATACTTCTGAAGTGGTTCAGTCTGCATTAGCTATATATAAATATATATACACATGTAAAATATTCATTGGTCTGTAATAAAAATACAATACTCACAAATAATTGTGACAATATATTAGATCAAATTTACGACATGTATAGAATATCGTAACTAAACGTGATTACTGTTCAAAATTATGTCTGCAGGGTTGACAATGCTTCTTGAATTACATTACTAAAAATCTAACTATTTATATTTTGTGTTTATTACGGTGAACTCCCTTAAAAGGTCTAACCTTAAATTACCACACTATGGCCCTATTTTGTAAGCTACGCCATAGTGGAACCATGCAAGGCAAGCTTGATGACTCGCAGGGTAAACGAAGGGAACGACGTTAGGTCAAACCTTTTTGATGAAATGTTTTAATTTGTTTGCTGCCCCGAACCTTTTAAGAAAGATAACCAACTCTTTTACATGACTTGGAACTTTATTGTGAACGCTTTTACATGACTTTATTGTACTTATTGTGTTGTCTCGTTCCGTATAATGGGGGAATTCATAAAACTATCTTCGTGATATTGTTTTACAAAAGCAACTTGTTTCCCTGGAGGGATTTTCTTGTTGTGAAGTCCAGCTACTGTTGGTCTAGAAGTTTTCTCATCCCTTGTGACTCGTCGATCCGTCTGGTTCACTTGGAACACGGTCCATCCGTCTGGTTCACTTGGAACACGGTCCATCCGTCTGGTTCACTTGGAACATGGTCCATCCGTCTGGTTCACTTGGAACACGGTCCATCTGTCTGGTTCACTTGGAACACGGTCCATCTGTCTGGTTCACTTGGAACATGGTCCATCCGTCTGGTTCACTTGGAACACGGTCCATCCGTCTGGTTAAATTGGAACACGACCTTAATCCCGATGGCGAAGGTTTCTAGGAAGATGTTGTACTAGAATAGTTCTTGATAACCTTCCCCGCATGTGCTGAGTCGGATGTACTTGGATGTCTTGAAAATTATTTTAAAGATTTCGCTTACAAGGGGAGACCCGCAGACGTCAAGGATGTTGTTGAGCAAACCACACAAACTGGTTGTTTTAGAGGTTGGCCATTTAGGACAAATATGGAAAAATTCTGGGAATTAAAAAATTAAAAACTGTCAAGAAAATCGGAGGCATGTCGGGGAATTTTGTAGTTTATCAGGGAAAATTGATGAATGTATCTGTGTGTAAAGATAAATTTTTGAATCATGTTCATACAATGTTTTATTAAGGCTTAAGCATTTTTTTGTGTTTAAAAATAAATCGTAAGAAATAAATTGAGTACTTTTAATTTAGTAAATCGGGGAAATTTTGATTTTTACTTCAGGGAATTTTATTTATAATATTTTATGGCCACCCTGTTTTATTGCCTAAATGACTACATAATAAATAATTATATTCTATTTCAACATTGCCAATGTTTTTAGTCCAAGCAAAGTTATATAAACTAAATAATATCGGATTTGTATTGTTATGAAAACTAAAGCACTGAAATTACAAATAAAAACATTTTGATGCACATAACTATTTAATTTTACTAAAATACATTGAATTATAAAATTAATTTTTAACAGAGTTGCATTATTTATATTAAGGCATTACACAATACAAATACTTAGTAATACGTAATTTATACGTAATTTACAGTGCCATAGTCTTACTACGCATACAAGCGTTTACAATAAAAATGAATGACTAAATAGACACGCATATCATTCGTCATTTCTCGGAAACAAAACGCTCATTTGTACTGGTAATTTCACTATATATACACACTTATTGAATAAACAACGAACATTATTAATACATTTTATTACCTTTAAGTTGCGCCTGCATTATTAAAAATTACTACCATTTCGCTTGGTATATTTATTTGTAGTATTTATACATCAGATATGTATATGCTAACGTTGATTTTAATTCATTAAGTAGCAAATACATATATTTGCTCTCATCCATTAAACTCATTATTAGTTGATACATAATGGTTTCTTCAAACATAAATGAAAAACATTTATATTGCACGAGTATATGATCATTTACATTAGCTACCCCTCAAATCGTAATCTCATTAGTTGATATTCCTTTCACTGAATCAGAGAATATGTTAAATCAACGTACTGAGCTATCTCCTATGTTCTAATTAACCTATCGTTCATCATTTTTGTCTAAGGTATGGTGGTTTATCTCTATACGTAATGTATCTAAGTTCCATTCTATACTAGTAATTAATAACCCGCCTCGGTGGCGTAGTTGGCTAACGCGCTAGTCGTGTTGAGCTTGACTGCCGAGGACGGGGAGATCGAGGTTCGAATCTCGGTCTGGTACAACTGGTGGGGGGGTTCCTAAATGGTTTTCCACTCTCCCTCCATGCAAATGCGGGTTCACTTCCTCTAAATTCAACCTTCCCAATTCCTTATCCATTAGCGTAATTAGTACTTAAGCGTATAACCCGAACGGGTAGTAAGACGCGGTGCTAAATAATAATAATAATATACTAGTAATTAATTATTTTGTTTATCTCTAAACCAAGCCTGAGAACTATTAATAACACGGATTTTAAATATTTACTTTTATCTGCATTGGTGGACACGTGGTCTAAATGTCAAGCTCATTCTGGTTCTTAAGTTATGGGAAGGGAGGTTGGAGTTTGAAACCCGATTGAATAAACTGAGGATTATTTTTATTAAATAGTTTACCACTCCCCCTCCACAAAAATTAAAGTACAATTACTTTAAACTATATCTTCCTGTCCCTACGTCACCACCGTAATTAATATACTATATGCGTGTAACCAGAACCGGTAATAAAGACTTGGCAAGGGAAATATTTGACTTTAGGGAGGGGGTGTAGGGGACGCGAGGAAAAGCTGGTGTTTTTACACTTTTTATATAAAAAAAAGTCTTGGGGTAAAATGAATCAAATAATTATCCAGTAGAAATATATACAGTAATTTAATTTTATTCATATGTTGACAACAGTTGTTGAATATCTGTCAAGGGTGTCCTGGAATTTAATGACAACTTTTTCTCTACATTTAAAAAGTTTCTTATCTAATATCGCTATGCTCATGACGGGTATTCAACAATTGTTGATATCACAATTTTAAGAAAATTAAACTGTATGTTTATAATGGAAAAATATTTTACTATTTTGTCCAAAAAAAAGTTTTTCTATAAAAACTAAAAAAAAAAACCTAATCTTTTCTCAGGTCCCTACATCCCCACCTTAAAAACATTGATTGAAATACTACAGTGGGATTAAATAATCTAACACATAAGATTTCTTAGAACTCATTTATAAATTATGTACTTGTGTTTAGAACATTTAAAGTGTTAATTGTCACTAATTAACATTTAGGTTTTTTAAGTTAATTTCTTTAGGTGGTAAACAAATCGGAGAGCATCGAAAGAGCACAAGCAGGAGAATCCTAAAATCAAAAGCATTCAGGGAAAAAAAAACTGCATAACGTGGCGAATATATATTATAAACAACCCCGTTACTCTTTACAGTAGTGGCTAGGTTAGGTTAGGTTGATAACTGGCTAATTCACGAAACTCAAGTTATTTATAGTTTCTGAAAAATAGACATGTATTTCCTTTATTAATCACTGTAACGGCCACATCCATAGCTCACACTTGTTGCGGAAATGAGTTCATAATAAGTAATGGACATGAACAGGATGCAAACACAATAAAACTCAAAATTTAAATAGACTGCAAACAATGGTGCACTTTTGGTTAACCTACCTTGTGCGCCTCTAATATACTCCGAAGCGGGTACACCAACTAGGCCCGCGAGCTTTCAGTACGTAGCCAAACAAATAATGTCGGTGATTTTTTTTTTAACTAATGTTGGTTTTTCCCTACCTTGCCTTAATTACCTCTCAGGTTTTGGGGGAGTTATTTTTATGTCGTGCCGTTGGTGGAAGAAAACATTTCAAATAGTTCACTTTTATTACCCTACTTAACCGCAGGCATGACATCCCTCCCAACTTTATCGCCTCAACTTTTTATAACATCCCCAACAAGCGCTCTGCACTACGTAACCTGGGCCGCTATTAATATCGGCGGGGGTTGGGAGGAATAACTTTATTAATGTTTAAAATATGATCATACTTTGATGCACTTTGACTTATTAAACTTTCAGTAGCGTAGGAGATGGTAAATTAATGCAATGTCTTCTTACTATCGGGATTATGGCAAGACCGGTAGAGCTTTGGAAGATTAGCAGACAACATTATGTTACTGTTGTTGTACTTAATAGCTACGTGATGTAATCGAATAGTTATGCTTTTATGAAAATTATTATGTACAGCACAATATAACAATATTTTATTCATCTTTTGAAATGGTCCTTGGTTTTATTTACCAAGCCTTACTTATCCATTATTTTTTGTCATCTTCTTCAGTGAAAAAAGTTATTGTACTTTAAATAAATAAGCTGTTTATTTTTAATTTTCACGAACCATAGGAGAGAGTAAGTATCGTAATCGTAAAAATAATTGTCTTTGAGATTTTGATGGATTTTTAAGTGTCATGAGCTCCTTAAAAAAAGGGGGGGGGGTGTTTCGCAATGTCTTCCGTCTGTCTGTCGTTTTGTCTGTCCATTAGGCCTAGGATGTGTACTGCACCAAGGAAATTAGGTCAAGGATCGCCATGTCAATGGGAGCTTTCAACAAGAAGAGGTTTATTATAGACCAGCAAGTTGAGTTTGGAACTGAGGAAGAAACTGATGTAATGATACATTTGGAGCATCGCGCTGTATGGAGCAGAAACTTGGGACTCTAGGAAGGTGGAAAAGAAATACTTGGAGAGCTTTGAAATGTGAATCTGGAGAAGACTTGAGAAGATCAGGTAGACAGACAGGGTGGCAAATGAAGTCCTAAGAAGAGTGGGTGAGAAGAGAACCATTTTGGATGTGATTCTTCGGTACAAATCAAACTGGATCGGACACATCCTTAGGAAGAACTGTCCTCTCTACATGACGTCACAGGAGGAAATGTTGAGGGAAATAAGAGCTTAGGAAGAAGGAGGAGGCAGAGGACAAGACTCATTGACGGTCTAAGTTCATTGACAAAAGGAATGAATCTGTCGCAAGACAGAACACCTAATAATAAATTACTAGAAAAATGTTATATACTTTTCTTTCGCGACTAATTTTACTATAAAGAAAATACAAAATCGGTTGACCTTTAAATGTTGAGGTGATACACATAAACTAATAACTATTATGAGGATGAGGAGGATGAGGAAGAGGATAAGGAGTAAAAAAATCACACCACCATTATATTTGGCTGCAATACACAATACAAATGGATTATGTAACGTATTTGAGCTAACCAGAATAAAATTAGCAATGATTTAAAAAAAGGGATTTCAAATATTTCCATTGAAATAAACTGCGTGGCATTTGTTACGTATCGGGAAATTCCTGAATGTCAAATATAGCATTTCATACCTCTTTTTTTTTATTAATATATATCATCCTGTGACTTTTTTTTACCCTGATTAGTAATAACTCTTCACGCGTACATTTACCGCACGGTGCGTCTGAACGTTGTGGGTGATGATAAGAAATAAGGTCATGCAGTGGACATCCCCTGTATTTGAGGCTGCGACCCTCTTATTGCGACCTTCCTCCTGTTTTTGCGCGGCCGCCTCAACACTTACAAGAACTCTCTCCTACCAGCAACCCCCTTTATATCCTCAACACTCAACCCCTTTATATCCTCAAACACTCAACCCCTCCACCCCCATTATTGACGCTCGCTACTTTAGCTTATGCAAATGTAGTAGTTGAGGGCGTTGTAGACACTTTCTAATGGCTTAACTTCCGGCATTAAAATTAATAAGTAACCAATTATACACTTACTTTTTTTAACAGAAGATTATTACTTTGGACTAATTTAGATAATAAATCCTTTTGATCCACTTTGTAGTATGTGCCTTGGGGTAATTATAATATCTTTGTCAAAGGCTCATGAGAAAATACTTTAAAAGTACTTGATGTAAAATTTTCTTGCCAAGAAATAGGATTAAAAAGTTAATATATATATATATGTTTATAGTTTATATATCTGTTTATAGTTTATATATCTGTAATTGATATTTTATGATAGATTAATATTATTGGCCTTCCAAATTTTGTAGATTCATCTATTTACATATAATTCATTTTCACTTTTTATTAGAATTTTCGATTGCATTTTTTCACATCAGTTTAACTACTCAGGCATAAATTTTAAGACTGAACATATTTGTTAGGTACATGGCACTGATTACCATTGATAATTATCAATGGTTGGCTTTTCAAATTTCGTTCACATATAAAACAATATAAAACAATTTAAAATAATTTTTAAATTTTTATAGAGATTATCAATATCAATAAAACAATACTAATAGCTTAGTGAAATGTACTATTATTAACTGCAAAAAATCTTCTAACATGGGGTTTTAAGAATCTGAAGAAACAAACGCACATTTTTTCCAGAAAATTCAGATTTTGTTGTTCTTTAAAAACCATCCCTATTTGAAAATATTGTTTTTTTAGCGACCGACTAATCCAACAAATTGACAAGGGTTAAGTGTTTTCCCGCATAGTGTTTCCGAATTGGGGGTTCTATTCCCGGCTTGGTTTACTAGGGGTATTTTCTTCATATTTTATCTCTTATTATGTAGAGTTCACAAACATATGTTGAGAACTAACGCCTTGCCACGGGAATCGAACTTGGAACCCCAGATAGTGAATATTTATTATATTTTTACGTTGATTTCCCTGGAATTTAATTATCTTTAAAGTGATTTTGTATCTCTATGGTTTTAAGTAGTTTATTCAGAATACTGATTTGTGGTGTCAATGGTGTATATTTTATTAGGGGTATCATTAGGTATATTAAGTTCTATTTATTTTTTACTATTAGATTAATTTTATTTACATTTTGAATTAATATTTTATATAATAATGGGAGTTTATTTTTATAGAATATAAACTAATTAATTTTCAATCATATCCAATAGTAACTGTAATAACTGTATTTGATTAAATATAATTTTTTAAAGATTTATTTTATTTATTTCTTCTTTAATAATTGAATATAGTGAGGATTATAAACGTGGGGTGGGGGGTGGGGAATCATAATATTAACAGTTTTATTTTATCCCCTTACTCAGCCAACCTATTGTCGCCATTTGTTGGTACTATGATAGTAAATCGACTTTTTAGTATACAGGCTGAATATTTCTATTTGCACAGCACTAAATACACACTTTAAAGAATTAGTCACTACTTAATATCGACGCTAATTCAGCGCCCATTGGTTGAGTTACCTCTTGATCTGCACTTAATATTGACGCTAATTCAGCGTCCATTGGTTGAGTTACTTCTTGATCTGTACTTAATATTGACGATAATTCAGCGCCCATTGGTTGAGTTACCTCTTGATCTGTACTTAATATTGACGATAATTCAGCGTCCATTGGTTGAGTTACCTCTTGATCTGCACTTATTGGGAACGTTTGTTCTTGGAAGCTTTGCCCAACATTTGGCTTAGCCAAAAATCCCGAGTTTGATAACCATATTTAGTTGTAATATTTAAACATATATTTAAATTATTTCCTTGGTTTAGATACATTAGGGTTTTAATAATAATTACTTGGACTAGACCAGAGCGTAGTATAAAAATAGCTAGCCATTAATAGCCTTACACATTTTTTATTATTTGTATATCTTTAAGAATGGTATCGGGAAGAAGTGTTTATCATTGGTTGTTGGTTTAGTTTTCTCAACGGTCTACGGCTCCTTTCAGTCGAGTCTGCTGATGAAGTGTAACAACAGCGGCAAGAAAAGGCTGCAGGTTCGCTACGGCTCTCTTCCAAAGCGCCGTCCTCTGCTGGTGAATTTATCGAGTCCTTAACAATGCATTCAGCGGCTGCTGACATGCGCACCAGGCTTATACAGGGCCTCTTCCAGTAATTTATGGCCGCCCGAGTTTCCAGTAAACAACTTTTGAACGGCTTTTGTGCGTGGCATGGAGAAGTGTGTGTTCGTGTGTGTGTGTGTGTTGGTTGGCAGCGTCATTGTTGGCGCGAGGGAGCGTTTTGCGGGGGTGAAGTGGTGCCAGGCTGACATTTATATTGAAATCCAAATCATAACATACACCACAGTTCTTCTCGCGCCTTTTCAGTCGATGTTCTTGGTGAAGGCTAAGTAAGGGTGAATACAGAATGGAAGCAGAGGTTTGCTTCAAGATTGTCAGTGCTGATTGACGCTGACATTTGGTATATCGCGTTAAGAACATTCGGCCACCTAAGCGGGTAATTTAAATATTCAAAGGCCACTTTTTAAACACAGTATATCAATATGCGTCTAACCCGAACGGGTAGTAAGACGCGGTGCTAATAATAATATAATATATCAGTACAATACTTACAAACCAACTTAAGCTATATTAGTCGAACAAACCCGATCACAAATAGTAAATATTTTAATCTGCATCGCCCGGAATCGTAATTAGGTTTTCAGGGCTATCGCACCAACCGTTTTAGCTTCATATTTCGGGCTTTGCCTTTTACTTTTAGCTATCTATAATTTTGTAATATGTGTGTATCAAAATATGTTAGCACGCTTGTATAAACCTGACCTTAAGATATCAATCACAGGGTAGCTAAATTCGTAACCTCCAATATAATCTTCAGGA
Source organism: Timema podura (assembly GCA_033556935.1). Taxonomy (NCBI): domain Eukaryota; kingdom Metazoa; phylum Arthropoda; class Insecta; order Phasmatodea; family Timematidae; genus Timema; species Timema podura. The sequence continues at coordinate 11,060,091 of JAVRXN010000005.1, forward strand.
ACTTGGGCGTATTCCTTTACTTTCCGTTGTCCTTGGGATAGCAAGACTTATTTACCGGCTCTGAATAGGGACTTATCTCGAACAGAGATGTGAGGGAGAAGGGGTGTGGGGGGGTTTAAGGCCACAACAGTGATGTAACCGGGTCTCTTGTGTTGAATGGGGCCGCAACAGTCGCTTGGATAGAGGGGTTATCTTATCTCTAGCCTTGCCGCGCCGCTGACCACCTGAATTATAACGGAACTTAAGAAAATCTTCCTCTTTGGCGGGGAAGAAGTATAGTTTTAACCCCTCTACTCCACACACACGTCTTACCCTTGGGGTTGGGGGTGGGGGGAGTGATCCACGTGGCAGTTGAGGAAACTAATCAACGTTTTGGAAAGATAGCGTGCTTCGCGGACGCTTCGTGAAGTCTCCCCTTTATCCCCCCCCTTTACACACACACACACACACACACACACACACACACACAACACACACACACCCTTTTCATCCCCTTTTGTGCCCAGTGAGGAGTGTAACTGGTGTTCATGTCGGTGACATGACTCACTCTTGCATTCATATGCTCTATAGCGTGTGGCGCACATATCTCTAGATTTTTATACTGCTACGTTTTTATCTTTGATGAGATCTTGGAGATTATCTGTTTCTTTTATTTTCATTTATAGTTACTACACGTAATTGTTGTTTGTTCCTTCTTTTGAAGATTTCATCTCTTTTTACCGGTGCGGCGGCCTGTAAATACCCAGACTGTGTGCAGCAATTTGAATAAAGTTTTTATACAAAGAATATTAATAATGATCTTTATAGAGGGAGGATTTAGATACACACTTTTATTTTATAAAAAAAAAAAAAATTGAAATCTAGAATGAACTTAAAAATTATGCAGATTTGTTAAAATACTTATGAAGCTATTCGAACTCGCCCGTTTTCGGTGGGCGCTTGATCTGATTGTCTTGCTTAGTTTAGTTTGCCGGTGGCAATGGGGTTGGGGTTTTAATCCTGGCTAGGTTTACTGAGGGTGTTTTTTTGCTAAATAGTTTCTCACTATCCCGCTTCACCATTGCCCGTACATTTCCTATAAAATTATATATTTTTATCCTTATCCCCCATTAGTGTAATAAATATATATATATATGTTATTGTGAATGTGCTGAATGCGATGAGTTTGTACAGTCGCTGGTGACTCTAAAGTAGCCACATGGCTTCTTTGGTGCTGACTGGCAGCTCACAGCTGACGGCTTTGAAAAGCTACCGGACCAAATTATGTATCCCTACGCCAAACCATATGATCTACAAAAAACATGTGTTTAGCAGCTGTCACTTCTGACAGTCAAAATTTAGGTATATACCTAACTGTTGACTGTCAGAAGTCAGCTGTGAACTGTCAGTCAGCACCAAAGAAGCCATGGGGCTACTGTACAAAGCCGCTGGTTCAGTTGGGGAATGTAAAAAAAAATTATTTGCTTTCACATAATCGCCGAACGTTTTACAAATCACTGGGGTTTTACAAAATTACCCTTAGCCACTGATGAATGTTAATAAGTCACTTTAATATTAGGTTTGATTAGGTTAGTTTTAGGCAAGCTTAGGCTATTTTATGTTAGTTTAGTTTAGGCTAGGTTAGGTTAGTTTGTATTTTTCTTCTTTGGTTTCGTCAACGAACATTATATACTTTATTTTATAAAATCACCGGTAAATGTGGATTGTAAGTCCATGTAAAATACTTTCACCGTACTGCACTGGGAAATTTATTAAATCATTGGTAAACGTAGATAAATCCCATTATTTGTTAAATAGACCGGTGCTTTCGGTGAAAATCTTCACCGGTAACTTTACAAAATAACGACCTCTTCACATTCACATAACATATATAACACATATAGCATGAACGGGTATTTTACCTTGTTAACAAAGGTAATCTGCCTAGAACAACTAGCTGTTTGAAATAAAGCTGTTTTAGCTATGATGTCACATGTCTTTAAACTTCTAATAGTAAAAACACAAAATATACTCTTTTTCTAACTATTATAATTAGAGCTGCAAATACCATCAAGATATTTTCACTATCACAATATCCGGATGACTCATCATACACAATTAAGCTCCAGGATATACCTTTTATTAATTTTTTTTAAAACTTGTATTTAGTTATTACTAAGAACCGCCTTCACTGTTGGATACGCGGACAAAAAGCAGTATCATCTTTGCTGATCTACCTCCCAACGGTTATAATCCCAGCCATTTGTAATGGGATGGTTTTTTCCAAAATGGTTTCCCACTTTTCTTTCTTGCCATCGCGGGTACATTTCCTCAAAATTATACTTACTCTCCTACCTACCGCATTACTATATAATATATGTTTAAAACAAGAAACTCTATATTTTTTGGTAATATATGGATGATTCACTTTACCCCAAAGGGTTTAAGAAAACTTCAACTATTTGGATGCCAAGATAATTCCTCAATTTTTGTTTTCTGAATCTGGTGATCATGTTTCAATATTGTGTTGAACCCGTCATTTTATCCCCGCCTGATATATCGCTTGTCGTCTCATTGGAATTTATTTTAGTATTCAGTCCATACTTTAAAACAAAAGTATCACGACTATACTCAGTTCCCCCGGGGTGACTCACTCGGACCAGGGTAGAAAATGATACATTGCGCACGAGTAGTCATTCATTGGTTTGACTCCGGGCTTCGGTATGAAGTGCCTAAACTTGTATAGTGGAGCGGAACTTACACTGTAATGCAACGGAAACACGAAATTAAACTAATCATTATAGAACAGATTCAGTTATAACCCTAAAGTTTTTTATTTTGTAATGATTACCACCATTTTTGGTGTGTTTTATGTTGTTGTCCAATAAATCTTCTCAGTGACCGTGGATATTTCCGCCAATATTAAACTTGAAGGAAGGAATCATGAAAGTACGATGTACAACCACTAAACAAAATTGAATATCCACCGTATTCCATATTGTAAGTCACTTTCTATTGATTGTGTGTGTCTTTATGTATTGCCACTGACTTAACACGTATGAACTGTCATTTACGAAAAATACCTAATCTTTCACGAGACGAGTACCTTTCCAACCCTGTCCTCACCTTTCTCTCGACCCCTCACAGAAATAATTAGTATTGTGATCGTAAAAAAAAAACTTGATATTTTGATAAATATCGACGTTTCATGAACCCTTGAAACTGAAAAAGTTGTTTTCGCGATGCTGTCTGTCTGTCTGTCTGTATCTCCACATAGAGTCGAAACCATTTTACCGATCGGGCTAAAACTTGGTATCTAGAGTTTACTAAGTTTCCCCCGTGTAATTTTTGGAATTGTATATCAAATCCTAAAATTAAGGGTAGTTTACTGAAGGGCAAGAGGAGAAAGAATCGATTTTTCTCGATATCCACACTAATAATTTTGATTACATTTACAATATAGGCAGAGTTTAGTATTACAAACAAAATTTCAATTTTCATTTTCCCCTAAAAATGTGGTACTTTACATAAGCGGAAATGCCCAATTTTGATCATATATCCGGAACTATTTGAAATACAACATAACTTATCGTTTTAAAGTTGTGCTAGTATCAAAACTGAACTTTATTTGAAATTGTTTGTTAGTAAAACCAATAGTTCCCAAGATTTAGCGAAAATATGACAATATATTTTTTTAAATATGGTCTGGGAAATGTAAATTTAATTGTCATTTCTTTGCTAGACACATTATGTTAATGCACTTTGGTAAAATGTGATTATTTTGTTTCAATTATGTTTCTGCAACAATGTGTATTATTTAGTTTAACATACCTTAACATAAATGAAGAAAACATTTCAAATGTTGAGGTTAAGTAGCGAGAAAGTTTGTGTGGTGCGCCGTAATATTTATTTCTCCAACCCCCCTTCATGTTCTCTGCGCATCAAACTGCCGGGCTGGGTACCTCCTGACCAATTTTTCGAACTCGTTACGCTCCAGCAGTCTCCGTGACTTGCATAACTATACACTTGTGTTCTCTCTATCACATACACATACACATCTCCCGTGATGCAGGTCAACCGATAAATGAGTATGCCTGTTTTCAGCAGTCAGAGAAAACTGTTAATGTAGACTATTTTTATGATGCCTCATGCTGATTGTGAATTCTTCTTTCTCTTTTATTTATGTGTCTTCCTCTTTTACTCTTTCCTCCCTTCTCTACACCTCATTGAAAGATTTTTTTTTTTTCGTTTAAAATAAATTAAGGGACCTATGTGGGTAGAAATAATTTAATTGATGGCCGACTATCGTGGTCATGACCTGCGAGTTAAATCGTAAATAAAGTAGCCTCGTTTGTGAGGGGAGAAATAATCAATTTTAGATTTAGTTGGTAAAACCCTATTTTTTTTATTATGAATGTGTTTGTATAGGATATGTGTTCGAGTATTATTAGATAATTGGGTTTCATTGTGTTGGAAATATGCGAGATATGATAGTAATAATTGATCTATACGTTTTTATATATTATTTTTTTTTTCAATTTTAATTAATAGTCTTGTTTAATACACCACGTTTCGAAATGTCATGGAGTGTGGTATAAATTATGCACATTTACTTGATTCGTGTTTATTAAATCTGAACTCAAATTTTTCCAATAATCCACAAACATTTTCATCTAAACTCTTTATTCCACATAAATAGGTATATTTACATTTTGATTTTACCATAATCCTAATATTATTTTTTTGATCTCAAGACTATGATGAATATTGAAATTTTATGTGTGCTTAAATTAAAAAAATAATTAAGTTTTACAAATGTGTGTGCCTGCAGCCGGAACTAAGGCCGAAACGGTATGATGGATTTTGTTTATACCTTATATTTGTGTGGTATATGATTATTCTTCACGGTAAAAAAAATTGTGATAAATTCTAGCTTTAAAACTAAGGGTAACTTACGAAAAACAAATGTTTAAACATTTGATATTTTTCGAAAATGGGCATAAGACTGTATACTTGTTTTTCGGAGTAAAATGTATTTAAATGTAGTTTACCTAGAACATATTTTTGAAACTGTTCCAAACAATAATATATGGCTTGAGAAAGTACGTACGATTGAAAATGTGTATTCACAGATATTATTATTAATTATTATTATTATTATTACTATCATTATTATTATCACCTCGTCTTACTAACCGTTTGGGTTATACGCACTTACTCTAATGTATAACGGTAGGGTGATTGTGAGATGAAATGGAGGACCTACAGTTTAACGTGGGATCCGAACCACGGTGGAAGCCTGGCATTCCACACATTCACAAGTTGTGATTAATACACGTCTTGTCAGAGGTGAAGGAAGGGTTTGGCAACCAGATAAATCTGTGCCGGGACCGAAGATTGAAACCTGGACCCCCCAGCAGAGAAGTCCGACACCTTACCTCTGACCGCCAGGTCACCCTTCACTAATGTTACTTAATAATGTTGTAATATTTTCGTATCATTAATTTTAAAACTGTTTTTTAAGAATGTCTACAACAGCCTTATTATAACAATATTATTCAACATAACTCAATCTAACTTTCAGACGTAGACGCATGTTAGGTTAGGTTTTTTTAGGTTAATTCATCTTGTAATTAATAGCACTCAAACAAATTGTTGATGAATATATAATGGGTTCTGTCCAGACAATGGGTCGTGTTTAAGAAGAAAATACAATAACTAAATAGAGGTTAGTTTTCACTTTATTAATTAACTTTTGGGATTTCCAGTTTTTTCGTATTTATTGAGTGACTCCTCTTTAATTGCTCCGAATTTCAGATTTATAACTCAATGGGAAGTTCAGAATATATTCTGGGCAGATACACATGCATATACGTACATACACGATCAGGAATGTTTAAATATAGTTTCCTACTTTTTCTCCAAGAAAATTATGTTTAAAATATAAATAGTCTAAAATTATGTAAAATATGCAAAAAATTCTCTCCTCATACATGTTAGAGAATATATTTTCTCTTTAAAATAATAATGTTTTTTAAAAATAGATCTTCTTTTGTTACAGGTGAGTCTGACGTCACATTCATAAGAATTGTAAGTACCTTATATAATTGTAACGTTCCGTCAAGGAACCATATTTTTTCTTGGAAATCACTATGACAACTTTATACACATCTAAGTCAGAATAGTTTTTTTTTTTGTGTGTGAAACCTAATTTATCACAGTCGTGAGAGATCCGTAGTGTCTCAGCATCTTTGCCTCATCTCGTTTATTTAGCCAAGTGTGGCGCCTGCCCTTTTTCCCTCGTGAATATTGCCGTCAATTTATATGGCCATCAATCAACCCCTGGCTGCAATATAGTAGTGAGTTTAAAGTGCAGCCATAGTGACGGAGTATATAACTCCATCTCCGCGGCGGCTGTCAAAAAGATGATGGCAAGGCCAGCTTACACTAACTGTAGGATTCACACGCTCGCTGAAAAAACTAGAGCACAACAGACACGTGGTCACGTGATGAGCTATAAGCCAATCATAAGATTTCCGCCTCATCGGCGTAATTTGTTCCCCTAAAGTTCGACTCGTCTCTACTTTGTATGCTCTGCCTGAGATGTTCGGGACGGGAGAACCTATCAAAATCTTAGAACCAACCATCTCAAATCATTGCGCATGCGCTGTAGAGCTAGAAGCAAGCAGACAACTTTGTTGGTCGTTGTGAGGAGATTTGTAATAACCCGTTAATGTAAAGCTTGTATCGATGTATTGGATTGTGCCAAGACACAGCGGTATAATTTGTAAACATCCGTCAGGAGAATTATCTAAAATATATGTTTATACACTAGAAAATAAAATATGTTGATAATCATCTGTTTTAAGTTAGCTTTGCAGTGCATCATGGGTCAACATACATTGAGTGAATTACTGCGCTACCCAAGCAGATTCTGATTTCTAATTTCAGTGAAAGTATGAATCAAGCCTTAAGCTCTCGACAGTAATCCTAACCTATGCGCACTTTTAAATTTACAATATTTTAGCGGCCAACACTAATGACGGTTTACTGCATTATTAGTGTTATTTTATAGACAGTGACATCTGCAGGTCACAAGACCTAACATCTATCCAGTAGCTTTTCTATCTGTCAGATAAGATTATTTTTGTGAAAATTAAACTGTCTCTTTGCTTTGTCCAACATTTATTCATTCCTACTACTTTTTACTGAGAAATAAATTTGCTTTTAGTTTTAATCTCTACTTTCTTTGGTCGAAAGATTAATTATTCATAGCCTGGGAAAACATATCGGTTAAACCTTTTCACTAAGTGGTCCTTTATCGGTTTAAGGTCTGATCACTGTTCATGGCTTAGCATTTAGCTAGGATTGGTCGTTAATAGACACACACAACACGTTTGAATTAAAGCGTTCTAAGGATGAATAATAAGATAACATGAATTAACATGGTGAAGAACGTAAATATGAAGGGCTTGTGACATTAAATGTCTAGAGAGAATATTAAAAACTTATTTTTTTAGCGGATGGCATTACTGACCGGGAAGGACATAGCATTCAGTTCGGTCGCCTGTATGTGTAGACTATTTGTCGCTCTGGTGGCATAGAGCATTGATTATTCGCCGCTCTGGTGGCACAGAGCATTGATTATTCGCCGCTCTGGTGGCACAGAGCATTACCCAGGGTAAAGTCTGTTCAGCGTAGGAATTGTTTTCTGAAAGGCCTTTTTCCCTACCAGAAAGCTATTATATAGTAGGGTTTTGGTAGGAAAAAAGACCTTTCATAGAGTAATTCATACCGTGAATGGAGTATACACCTGTGGAGGTTGTCTACACGTACCGGGAATGAGTTGATGTGATGATAGTGATTATAGAGGTGTTGGCCAGTGGAAGCACTTACACTTAACTTAAGCCTAATTTACTAACGCCTGGTGACTGTCGGGATAATTCCTCTTAAGATAAAAATACCCAAGGTACCAGCCGGGTATCGCACCCGGGACTGCTAGGTTCGTAGCCAGGTGCACCGATCACTATACACCAATATGCAGGAGGAAGGTTGAAGGAGCGTATTCTTGATTGTGATTAAAAACTCCGGTCTCACAGGTTATTTTACCATTAATACATTTCATACTTAATCTTGTGCGCTTAAGAGAATATTTAAAAAAAATATTATTGCTGAATTAGTGAAATAGTTGAGTCTTAAGGTGAGGCAGAAGGGAGCGCGAGTAATTTTACAGTTTTTATATTACATTTTGCATTACATTTTTTTGGCCAAAATAAATCCAATATTTCTCCAGTAGCAACATAGAGTTTAGTTTTGTGCACATGCTAATATCAACAGATCTTGAATATATTTCAAGGGTGTCCTGGAATTTTATCAAAACTTTTTTTTTATTTAAAAGGTTTTGACAAACTTCCAGGACACCCTTGAAATATATTCAAGATCTGTTGGTATTAGCATGTGCACAAAACTAAACTCTATGTTGCTACTGGAGAAATATTTAAGTTATTTTGGCCAAAAAATTTATATTCTATAAAAACTGTAAAAATACTTTGGCTCCCTTCAACCGCACCTTAATATATTATCACTAAGTGATAGTCAAATCTCGGAGCCCCCAGAGGGGGATTTACTGGCATAAAAAACAGGGGTTTAGAATCTATAATAAGATGGTTGAATTAATTTATATTTTGTGCGTTCTTTCATAATTTTTAACTTTAATGAAGGTGCCTTTCTGTAGATGGACTACAAATATATTTGACTAATTTTTTTTTTTAATATTCATAAAAAATCACTGCGCGTAAGTAAATTTTGTTTGTATTTAATATGTCTTTGAAATATATAAAGCACGTTATTTAAGTAGTAACTTAGAACTAATACCAAAGTTTTGTTATAAAATGTTTCTCTCCGTTTTCCCTTTGAGTACACTCCGTTGCTTGCTTTTTTTTCTTAGTATTTAAATTATGGGCGTTGTTAATAAAACGTGCCTACGTTTTATCTTTTTATAAACTTTTTTTGTAGAGATATTGAAAATGGCCCTTTAACCTGACGAGTATATAATGTTTCTTATCGCAGGTCTAGTGTAAGAAGGTCTCGGTTCTAAAACGCCGTGTTCCTGACGTACCAAATTAACCCTTTTCCTCCCTCTTTATACCTCTTGCCCCCGTTAAGGGGGGTACGTTATATTAAAAGAGGCGCGGTCCCTTGACTGTCTCATTATGCAAACACAGAAAGTTTTTTTTTTTTTTTTTTTTTCATTTTTAATTTTAGTCTTGAGGCAGTGAAGTTGGCCGCCCGCGCGCCGTCGCACATCCATCCATCTGCGTTTAGACGCTGTGTAGTAGTCACATCTGTGACGTCATTGCTACTGCCCTCCTAGTAGCCCCGCCTCCTTCTAGAAAACCTTAAATTTTGAGAATTGAGCTATCACTCGGAGGTGGATTATGCTCATCGCTTTATGAATACATTTATGGTTATGGGGGAATAAAGTGAATAATAAATCATCTCTTCCTTCTAGAAGAATACGAGTAAAATAAATAACTTCTACTCTTTTGACGTAGGCTTACTCTCCTAAGATGGACTTTCATTTGGGTGGCTTGATCTCCTAAGATGGACTTTAATTTCGGAGGCTTGATCTCCTAAGATGGATTTTAATTTCGGAGGCTTGATCTCCTAAGATGGATTTTAATTTCGGAGGCTTGATCTCCTAAGATGGATTTTCATTTCAAAGGCTTGATCTTCTAAGATGGACTTTCATTTCAAAGGCTTGATCTCCTAAGATGGACTTTCATTTCAGAGGCTTGATCTCCTAAGATGGACTTTAATTTCGGAGGCTTGATCTCCTAAGATGGATTTTCATTTCAAAGGCTTGATCTTCTAAGATGGACTTTCATTTCAAAGGCTTGATCTCCTAAGATGGACTTACATTTCAGAGGCTTGATCTCCTAAGATGGACTTTAATTTCGGAGGCTTGATCTCCTAAGATGGACTTACTTACATTTCAGAGGCTTGATCTCCTAATATGGACTTACATTTTAGAGGCTTGATCTCCTAAGATGGACTTTCATTTCAGAGTCTTGATCTCTTAAGATGGACTTTCATTTGGGTGGCTTGATCTCCCAATAAGGAGTTAATTAATTTTAGGGGGTTTAATCTCCCAAAAGGTATTAATATTCGACTTATATTTATTATTTGAATATAGGCAAATTATCATATTGTATCTTGATTTTATATTCTTCTTTCCCCATATTAGATATATTTTAGGAAGTAATGTGTTAATTATTGTGTATATTACCAAGTAAGCTAATTTTAATGTAAGCATAGTTAAAGGTTTATTTAAAAAAGGTTAGTTAGAAACTTATAGATTTTAAGGCTATATTTAGCCAGAGCATATTGGTTGAAAATAATATTTTGGTATAATTACTAGATATATATTTAGCTGCATACAAACGATTAATTCAAATCAATGGTAATTAAAAGGAATCTATGGATAAATATGACGTTTTACTATTTTTTTTAAATATAGTTTTACTTTTAACACAATCAATTTAAGGAGTAGTTGTGAAGGGAGGGTAACATTTGAACCCTTACCTTCCTGTCAGTGGGAACTAAAGACTAGGTAACGTACAGTTACAATATCCTTGCCACGTTAGTGTCCCAGATGTTCGGTGATGCTATTTGAACGAGCAGTCCCTTTTGCACGTTCCCGGCCGGGCACATAACCCCTCGCCTGCTGCTCCTGCTTGAAATTAAATGTTGCCCGCCGGAGGAGCAATCGTAAATTAAGCCCTGCCTCAAGGTTTATCTTGACGTGGCGACTGCAGCGCTCCTGGTGTGGGGAGAGGTTGTAATCTAGATTGAAGGTGGCTTAAAACGAGAGATCAATCCCGGGCTACTTTTACCCCCTTTATCTTAAGTTCTTCTACCTTTTTACTTTCTCTCTATCTTACAGGTAGAGAAAGTATTGTGATCGTCAAAAAAATCGAACTCGAGATTTTGATGAATTTTGACGTTTCATGACTTCCTGAATCCGAAAAAGTGGTTTTTGAATTTCCGTCTGTCTGTCTGTCTGTCTGTCTGTCTGTCTGTCTGTCTGTCTGTCTGTCTGTCTGTCTGTCTGTACCTCCAACTAGAGCCTAAACTATTTTACCGATTGAGCTGAAACTTGATATCTAGGGTTTTCATAGGGTTGCCCCGAGGGGTTTTTGGAATTGGATATCTACCCCTAAAATTAAGGGTAGTTTACTGAAGGGAAAAAAGAGAAAAAGTCGATTTTCTCAAAATCGGCTCTAACGATTTTGATTAAATTTCATATATGAACATAAATATATATTACAAACAAAATGGCTACTCTCAATATTTCGGCAAAATCGTTTTAAGGGCTCCGGTCTGATGCGTAAATTAACATTTTTTATAATAGCTCCGAAACTATTTGAGATATGAAATTACTTATCATTACAAATATGTATATATATTTATAATACAAATATTTTATTCGAAACATATTTTTATAAAATCAATAACTTTCAATATATACGCAATTATATATATATTTTTAGCTTTTTGGGCATTAAAGCTTAAGTATTGCAACCGTAAGAAAAACTAACCTGAAATGTTGATGGATGTCGACGTCTCATGACCCCCCGAACCCTTAAAAATAGTCTTTGCAATGCCGCCTGTCTGTGTGTCTATTAAAACTTAAAATTAAGGGTAGTTTACTGAAGGGCAAAAAGAGAAAAAGTCGATTTTCTCAAAATCGGCTCTAACGATTTTGATTAAATTTCATTTATGAACATTAATAAATATTCCAAACAAAATGGCTACTCTCAATATTTCGGCAAAATCGTTTTAAGGGCTCCGGTCTGATGCATAAATTAACATTTTTTATAATAGCTCCGAAACTATTTGAGATATGAAATTACTTAGCATTACAAATATGTATATATATTTATAATACAGATATTTTATCCGAAACATATTTTTATAAAATCAATAACTTTCAATCTATACGCAATTATATGAATTTTTTTAACTTTTTGGACATTAAAGTTTAAGTATTGCGACCTTAAAAAAAAACTAACCTGAAATGTTGATGGATGTCGACGTCTCATGACCCCCCGAACCCTAAAAAATAGTCTTTGCAATGCCGTCTGTCTGTGTGTCTATAAAAACTTAAAATTAAGGGTAGTTTACTGAAGGACGAAAAGAGAAAAATTTGGTTTTCTCAAAATCTGCTCAAACGATTTTGATTAAAATTCGTATCTAGGCGTTGATTAAGATTATAAATAAACTGGCTATTTTCATTTTCCTATGAAAATGATTTTTAGGGTACATTACAGAAGCGTTAATTTCCGTATCTCCACAACTATTGGAGAAACTAAACAACTTATCATTGCAAAATTGTAGGACTATTAGAAATAAAAAACTTTTATTTGACATATATTTTTATAAAAACAGCAGTTTCTGAGATATTTGCAAATATATTAATACAATTTTGTGAGCTTTAGTTGTAAACATATACTACTTAAGTCTTAACGCAATAATTCTCCAATGCCATAGAGTAATTAAATATAAGTAAGTATCTAAAAAAAGTATGTTATTTTTCCTTAAATCTCTTAGGAGAAATGTTTGCATAGCAATGATCTATCTCCATTTTAGACTCAATAGTCAATATTTACATTTTTTATTGGTCAAAATGTATAAATGAATAATTAAATATCAATGCGATGACTTGAAGATCTGCAACACCTTTTAAAATGTTAAAATTTTAACCAGAAATCGAAATTTTAATACGAAGTGTTGACCCTTGTGGAAGACATTAAACTGTTTGAATGGTTCTTAGGTGGACAAAGATGCGCCTCTTTTCTCATTGATTCTATATCATTGTATATTATTTTATGCGTGTTCTTATGTGGAGTGGTGATGATACAATGTACATTATTCCGTTCAGAAATCTTAGGAGTTTATAGAAAGAGAGAGAAAGTCTGTGCGGTGTGCCGTACCATTTATTTTTTAAAAAAAACTCTTTAGTCTGAAGTTCTCGCAAGAACTTTTGTTTTTAGCGAAAATTAATAGAGAATTGTTTCAGTATATCTCGCTCCGAAGTTTTTTTTTTTTACAGTACATTTTCAAACTGTTTATAACGTAACACTTTTTGTTCACCTGCATCGGTGATCACGTGTTCTAGGGTGTCAATCTCACATTAGTCTGAGCATGGATTGACGGTGACTGAGTGATCTAGGTTCGAATCTCACCCGTGTAAACTATGGTAATGGAGGGTTGGATGATGGGCTATTGTTATTTACGTGTAAATCGTCACTGGTTTTACCCTCCTCTCTCCACGCTAATGCAGTGTACCCACTTCTTCTTTCTATCCACCCTTATGATTCCCACTTTATAGATTAAGCAGATAACTTAACAATACTTAATAAAAAAAGTTGTATTTTAACAATTTTTTAAACTGTGGATAGAATACACTTCTCTTTCTGCACATTGTGTTTTTACAAATTCGACCGCCCATAACGCTACTCATCTGACGGATTACCAGCACACTATCTCCAGGAAGGGCTAACGAGTTTTCAAGCAATCAATTTTATATCGTTAGACCCATTTTGGCAGTGCCAAATTAATTTGGCGGGTAATCGCACAAGTTTTAATATTCATTCTAATCTGACCCTATTTGCCTCTATATTTTACACAATTACTTTGCCAAACAAGTCCATACCAATCCTTTTTCTCTTTAACTATCTCAGTCATTAGCCTACAATATAACTTTCTTTTTAATATTATTTTAAACAAACGTAAACTAATTTACTGAACGACGTGTTCAGTTATATTGTCAGTTTATTACGTGCTTACTATCTACTTTTATTATATATATATTATATTCATTTTGTTTTAGTAGATAACTACATATGTAATTTTTTGGAGAAAAAAATATTATTACTTTTAAATGTAATAAATAACAGATTTTTCAAATATCATTATTTTATTTTAGGTTATTTATACATTTCTACACTAGATTAATTTAATGTGATGCTCATTAATTTAAGATAAAACTAATTGATGAAATTGCAAAAAAAAACTACCGATATTGTTTAAGTAGTTGTTAAATTAATTGATCTTGACCCATGGTGTATGGCAGCAAAGTCTCATGCCTTAAAACGCTGCCCATCTACCTCCGGACACTTTGCCGATTCGAATCCAGGTTGGGCCGAAGCCGGCTAGCTATAATGCTAAGCCAAACCTGAAGAGTTTTTGAGTGATTCGAGTTTGCTAGAAATATGGTATTGTGTGATAATGGCCCTGATATGGGTTTAAAAGGTGTGTGTGTAAATATATAAAACCAGGGCCACGCATCTGGAAAAACCGGAAAAGCACAGGGAATTTTGCAAAATCTAGAAAAATACTGGAATATTTGTTAATTTGGGACATTTAACCGATAGCTTAACTTAATACGGTAGGTATTTCTTTGGTTAGACGAAAAATGAACTGAAGACTTAATCAAGCTGATTCAGACGTGTCTTATTAACCCTTAAACAAGAGTAGTGATGTGACAGAAGATGTATTTCCACATTATTCTTAAATGATCTGGTTTGCAATATATGTTACATGACTTCACACTAGTCTGTTTGATATAAAATGAAATTTTAATACTCTTTTCTTCAATCTAAGATTCCTGAAAAAAAAAGTGTATTCCTTCTGGAAAACCTGTAAGAAACAGGAAATTTGATAGTCAATAAAATAGTGACAACCTTGAATAAATAAACTAATTTAATTCGCTTTCATCTAATTTAATTCCTTTTCATTAAATTACATATATTTTGTGCTTTTACAAAACGAACACATGATTTGAATACTACCGTAAACATGTCCTTGTATGTTATAAATTAATCTAAAGCTTATTAGAATATTCAACCAATTAACACTAATTATTATGTTGACGGTCACATAATGTACACTTCATGTATGTTACAAAATATTTGTAGGTATGAATTTAATATTAAAACCGGCTTCAATTATTAAACTTGAATTATAATTAGGAGCTAGAAGTTAATAACGTAAACAATACCAGAATTGGCCGCACGGGCAGTGTGCTGGACTTTCGACTCTGTGAGGTAGTTTTTCAATCCAGGCTGGACACACCAATAGACTATTATAGTTTGTCACACATTCCACACTTTTGACTGGGACGTACATCTTTCTAACCCAGCTACCTTCAATCATCCAATTAATGTTTTATTGATATGTGTGTTTCAATAAATGTATACACATTCAACTAAGTCCATAAAAAAGGTATTAGATGATGTTTTACACTTGTATTACTTGATTTATTGTCAAGCGCCGATTAATGTGAATTTTCATAGGGAGTGCCAATTCTAACGTTTAAAAGATGAAGTCATCTACTTTTTTTTTTTTTTAATCTAATACGTTTTCCTGTTAATTATTTGGTAACTATTCCTTATCTTGAATCTGTATGTTTTGGTTTTGTTATGTGTGCTTACATGTGTGTGCGTGCGCGTGTATATTTAATACAAACATAATTTTTGACCAAAAACTTAGTAATAGAAACTGGTAAAATTTTCAAGTTACTGATTTCCCAATTCCTGTTTCGGGTGCCGATTTATATATATTAGGTTTTTGGTTTGGTTACACGAATTAATATGGCCTCATTTGGCCTACCCCCCCCCCCCCCCCCCCCCGATACATGTGAGTTGTGACTCGAGTTAGTGGTGAACATGGAACTAACCTATTTTAAAACAAAAGAAAAGATTTTTCTAACTCTAAACGTTAATACATTAATTCAACTATATGCATATACTCATTTCATTGTATGTATATGATTCCTTTTAACTTATATATATATGATTATATATAACTATAGATTACATACCAACAACTAAAACCCGGTTCTTAAAGTAAAGAACCACTGGAACCTAATTACTGAACTGATCCTTCCCGTATACGTAAATACATACATTTTGAGAAGTTCTACTTTAACCTATGTATACCTCAGTTTTAGCTTATGTGGTGCTGACTGACAGCTCACAGCTGACTTCTGACGGCTTTGAAAAGCTACCAGACCAAATTATGTATCCCTACGCCGAACCATATGATCTGCAAAAAACATGTCTTTAGCAGTTGTCACTTCTGACAGTCAAAATTTAGGTATATACCTAAATGTTGGCTGTCAGAAGTCAGCTGTGAACTGTCAGTCAGCACCACATAAGCTAAAACTGAGGTATATATATAGTGTAACAAATACAGTCTAACTTCGAATAATATAATAATTTAAAGTTTGATATTCCCGCATTGGTGGACACACAAACTAAACATCAAGTTTGTCCAGATTGGTTTGCAAGTTTGTTGGAAGTCGGGGTCACACTCCCGCTCGGGTGTGTTTAGGGATATTTTTCCGTAATCGCGTCCCACCCTTTCTCCACACGAAAATGTGGGTACAAATCCCCTATACTCATCTTCCTTATTTCTATACGTTAAGTATAATATAAAGGGTGTATATCTCTAATTAGGCTAATTAGGCGCGTAGCTAAAGTAAAAGTCGTAACTGTAATTAGTGATAGTGAATTGATTTATTTGACGTGTGTTTTTGGTAAGGAATGTGTGATTTCTATTTCCTAACAAGGTTCCCTTCATATTAGGAAGATTGATACCACTTGTGTGGACATAAGCCAGAAGCTATTTACAAAATGATTCCCTCGTTTATTCTTGAAGCCTTATTGTCGGTAAATATTTGACGATAACTCAACGTTAATAACATAACGTAGCGCAGTATTTATAACAGCGTGCTTATCTGTCTGTCTACGTTGTTTGTGCTTGTTCACAAGGTTCTCGGAACTCACAAATCGAGTATTTATGTTTGAATCGAACATTAGTCAAGTCATACATTCTGGATACCATATTTCCCCACGTAACCAAAACGATAATTAATTTTTTCTCCGCCCTTAAGTTTACAACATAATTTCAAAGCTGCGGTAAGGTTGAGTTTAAATAACGTGATATTGATTTATTAGATAGGGTGAAAGAAAGAGATCCGAACCGGTGAAAATATAACTATCTTACCAATATTTTCCTGTCTGACCCAAATATATCTTACCGTTTATTTAATTTTATTCTTTGAGCAATTTTTTAAAATTTATTTTTGACTAATTTTGTCTCGATGATTCATTTTGAAACATTGTTACTAAAAATTTATGTTAAGTAAAATATTATCGATTATAAAAGTTAACATCAAAAGTAATAATAATATTGCGCGTCTGGCTACATCACTCTTGGGTCCAGTAGTTGAAAAGTTATCCAGTACTAATGTACCGTTGCCCAGGGGACGTCCGAATGTACTAATCGAACATCCTTTCCGTGGAGGCTCTTTTCCATGTCCTGATGATATGAGGGGATGTTGATAATGAATATGAAGGGGGTAGTGAGTTAGAGAGTTTCGACCCAGTGCAAACTCTTAAACTAAATTAAGCCTAATTAACCAAACCATGGCTACCGTTGGGGTAATTCCTATTTCGGGAAAAATACTCAAGGTACTAGCTGGGAATCGAATCCGGTACCTCTAGGCTCGCATCCAGGTGCACTGACCACTACACCACGCGGTCGATAACATCAATAGTTAATTTCAGTGATATGTTTTTAAATGTATCTTTCAGAGTTTTAATATATCATTCTAATCACTGAATCTATTTAAACTATCGTTTTATTTTTCCATCGTTTCTTGCTATCCGTTTGGGCCACATATATTTTAATTCCGCTAATATTATAAAAGGAGGAAGAGGAACTTAGAGGAAATCTTCCTGTATGTGCGCGGAGAGAGAGTGGGAAACCACTTAGAAATATACCTTATCTTACCCACCCGGTATTTGAACTCCGACATCACCGTCACCGGCATTTCAGACTAAATGAGCTTGACATTTATTTCGCATACTCGCCGATGCGATTTTCATGTACAGTGATATATTTTGTAATAATTCTACATTTGGATTTCCAAATTTCCCATGTATTTCCAAAATTGCAACTGTTGGATCGCAAGTCTTACTGATTAATTTGTTTAGCTTGTAGCAGGAAATCAAAGATTTTTTCTACTTCCCTACTCTCGTTAGATTTTTTTTTTCCTAAGGTAAAATAGTAGCCGTCACTTTACGCCCAGATGATTGGTTATTTCCTTGCGAGTGTTTGCCCAGTTTAATGAGAGCAAAGATTGGCTAAGAGGCTCATCCGTAGAACTCCCAAGAGGAGGCTTCACCGACCGCAATCTGAATTATGTTCTTCACACTTCATGAACCAGTGCGTCATTTTCACCCGACTGCACAAAGTTTGCTTTTAATGAAAATACTTTCCCTCCTTGGTCCTCACATCCTCCCTACCCCTCAACCCCCCCTTTTTTTTTACTTTCCCTAACTAGTTACAATTTTCTTACTCCCGGTTATTTCCATCCTTTTTTTATTCTCTCTACTCCTTTCCTTTTGCCTTTCTTTCGTCTTTTTTTTTTTCTCTTAAACGGGTGGCCGGGTTATTACGAGCCGTTTTTAATGTTAACGGCCATTCTTATCCTTCTACTGTAACTGGAAAATGGGTCGCTCGCGGGGTGGGGAAAGTTTCTTCAGGAGAGAAAGGGGGAGAGAAAGTTAAGTAAGCTACTCATCATCAGTGTTAAGATGCAGCCAGCCACATAATTTACGAGTTTCTCCTCGCAAAGAACTCTTAGAAGAGCGTTCTCTCTCTCTTTCTTTCTTTCTCTCTATCTCTCCTCTCTTTATGATTATTTATCTCTTTCTCGTGTTCTCTGTCAGGGCAACACCCCATGATTAGTGTCTGTACGATACTTTCTCTTTGGTTATACTGGAAGTTCATTCTACTCTACAAGCGCTCTTTCTTCCTAATTGTCGCTGTTTCACATCTCTTTGAAACTGTCGCAGGGATGGGTTACTTTGAAGAGTTATAAAGTTGTGGCAAATTACGTTTAGTCGTGTGTTTGTTTTTTTGTTAGTCGCTAGTATGCCTAACCATGCGATGCTAAGCCGGCCTTACACCAAGGCAACAAGAGGCAACATGTAGCATACGACATGTTGACTCATGTTGTATGTCGAGAACACAAGCTCCTCGAGGTTTCTGTAACATGGTACAAAGCATCCACACCAAAGCAACAAGATTGCCTCCGTTTCCAATCGCCAATTCTCAAAGATGTCATTGAGAATGACGATGGCCCGGGCCGCGGCTTATCTTATTCTTGCCGAAGAGGTTAAGAATAGGAGGAAGCAAACAAAGTTTTGGAAGAGACAAGTGTATGTAGGACAAAATGTATTCCAACAAGATTTCCTATCACAGCTAGTCGCGACTGTCCAGTAGGTAAATTTTTGTTAGGCCTTTGCGTTCGCGATGGGAAAATTGGCTACGAAGATTATTTATTTTCTTCTTTAAATTTTGGGACGTCACATTCATTCTAATATGCTTATTTATTTATTTAATTAATTACCTTGACTACTCTAATAAGATATTACATTAATTACAACTATCTCCCCATAATTCACATATAATGTTTATTCACCATGAACATCACTCAAGTTAAAAATTATTAATATGTAGCCATGAAAACCATATGAAACACATTCTACTTTTACTTTTACACTAAAAATCATTTATAAAGGGATTTATTGGTCAAATGATTGTAATATTTCATTCTAATCTGATAAATTACGTTATTACAACATGCAATTCAATTACTTCAGATTTTTTCATATGGATACTAATTTGCAATATACTATTTATTCATAGCTCTCCGACAATTTTTAGAAAATATCCACCCTCTTTATGTTGTTTTTATAATCAATTAACCGGTGATCCCAAAGTATGTCATGACTCCTATAATCGTCAATAAACTTCAGTTTTTTCTCATTGGACGAATCCATCTTGAAACACTGAATTTATTGCTAGAGTGACGCCTCAGATTATGTGACCATTGAAGCAGGTATATCCATTGTTAATTCCATTATTGCGTGATTCAAAAAAAAAAAAAAATCTTAGTGCATCTTGGTATCCGTTTGGGCAATACATTAATTACGTTAGTAAATTAGGAATGAGGAATGTAGAATTTTAGAGGAAGTGTCGCGTTTTTGTGAAGAGAGATTGAGAAATAATTTAGGAAATACCACCTTCAGCACACCCAACCAAGACTAGAACCCTGACCTCCCCGTCACCGGCAATACAAATTGTTTTAGTGAAAATATGTTTTCATTTAGAATGTTATCAGTGTGTGTTTTCTAGTAGTTTTGGAAGTGTTTGTGTGTGTGTTTGTTTGTTTGTTTGTGTGCGATGCCCAGCCAAATCTACGGCACGCAGAGAGATGAGATTTTTAACATAGGTGGACGGAAGGGGGTCCGAATGCATCTCGAAGCCGGATTTTCAAATTTTTAATTAGCTTCTTAATTAGACTATTTTTAACAAATTTTTTAATAACATTTTTTTATCTTGTTTAGAATTACGTTTCAAAATGAGATAGGGCACCATTGGGGGGGGGGGGGATATATAATTCTTATACCACTGTGGGTCATGGGCAGTGCCGTGCGGGATTGCTAGTATATAATATATATATACACATATATACACATATATGTAAGGCCTTTACAAATACAGCCTCGCCTTTCTTTCAAGTATTGAGCATTCACCGGAATATTATCATCTCTGTGTACGAGCCACCCGCCATAGAGGCGATGTTCCACGTATGAGGCTAATAGATACTATTCCTCCAACGTGCGTGAGAAAACTTAACAAAGTTTGACGGGGAAAAATGAAATACGACGGAGTGTCTGGTATGGGGAACATTATCCGTCGTCTCAAGTTTGGTGGCGCCCATTGAGGGATGTCTTCTCTCTCCACCTTCGAGCCAGACCCATTACCCCCCTCTCCTTCGTCTCTTGACTCAAGTTAGCCGCGTTTTTTTTTTTTACCGTGCCTATCTTTTATCATATATAGCAAGTTTACGAGGATCGATCACGCGTCATTGCTACCCCGTTCACTGTCAAGTATTACCCTCATGTGGTTGGTGGTAGGGCTCATACGCGTCTTGGTTTTTATAAGTGACACTTTGCAGATTGATTGCTGAGAACAGAGATCTAGAGGTTCGAATCCAGGCCAGGTGCGTGCGTTGAGGGGTTATTTTACATATGTAATATCACTGTACGTCTTCTCTTCTATACACGATAATGCGGTTGCATTTTCTCTAAGCAAATTTTTTTTTATCCCTACCTCATCGATTACGCTGTTAAATAATATCCCACATGTTAAATGTTAAAACAAAAAAAGTAATGTAGGGATGAGATTGCACATAATAATAATAATAATATAATAATAATAATAATAATAATAAAGATTGCAGTGGTAATAGTTAAGATATCTTCAATAGTTTATCCTTTTAATACATTTCGATTAGTTTATTATTAGAAGAGTTAATGTTATTAAAATATTGAGGTTCACTATCTCATGTTTAACCAAGATATAATTTGTTCAAAGTTTAGGGCTATTTGCTGTCTCATTTTATGTTCTCTTGGGATTCTATTTGAAGATATTTTCAATTAGTGGATAATTCTAGCTGTATTACTCTCAACACCCCCCTCCTGAAAGAGATAGGGGTAGTATGTGTGTACGTACTGCCCCCAGGTCTTCGGGAGGGTGAGGGACTCCCTACACACGATGTTTAGTGTGTCTCCAAGTGGAGCCACTTAACTTAATTAGTCCGGTTCTAGTCTCGTTTCCCTCCCCGCCTTGCTCCTCTTCAGACTTGGGGAAAGGTAGACAGACCCTAACTGCCGCCCCGTCATGGACCAAGAGTGAAGGGGAACAGAGTACTTGCAAGTCCTAACACATCGGAGGATATTCTTTACATCAACGCCAATGAGACGCCTTAAAGCTATGGCTACACCGACCCGACCCGCACCGCACCGCAAAAGTGCGGAGCAATGCTCTCTCGACGATTCGTCCGCGCCGGTGCGGTGCGGTGATGACTCGTTTAGCCACTTGCATTTAAAAACACCGGAAAAATGCGGTGCGGTGCGGTCCTTAACCCCGCTTCTATGACTGCTACTCTCGTACTGTACTAGACTTCCGATAACGGGGAGATCGAGGTTTGAAACTCGGTCGGGTGTACTGAGGGTGGTTTTTCCAAAATGGTTTTCCACTTTCTTTCTCTTCACGCAAATGCGGGTAAACTTCCTCTAAATATGACCTTCCAAAGCCCTAAACCCATCATCGTAATTAGTACATAGGTCGTATAACCCGAACGGATAGTATATAGAGACGGAGACGTTTCGAATTCGTCCTGTGATCTACTTACTTATCTTCCAAGTAATGTAAGTTTAGCTTGGAATACACACGGTAGGTTTACTAACTAGACTTTGACTATATTTGTGGTGTAATCACTTTCACTACCAATATGTACACATCATGTTACCTTAAAAAAAATAGCAGCCTTACCTTTACTGACTACACAACTCACTCTCTTATAAGCTCTAGTGGAACCCAACAATGTAATCTCACTACCTTTTAGAACAAAATATGAAGTGTATATCATCTTTAAAGACTTACATATCGTGATTAATACTTCGAATGTCCCTGCTACATGCCGCAAGTCACGGTGGAACCATATTTTTGGTAGTGTGAAGCAAATTGGCAACAACAAAAAATGTATTTTTAGGGACCTTGATTTCCTATGATCCTACTCAGGTAATTGTTTGGAAATTGATCAACTCTAAAACAGGGTGGGCAAAAGGTCGATCTTACAGCAATTTTCATTCGATCGCGGAAGGAAACTACATCTTCACGAAAAGCCAAGCTTATCTTGCATTATTCCGCTATGGTACAGCTTATAAGATAGGGTCATATTGTAATCAGTCAAGGAAAGATACCTTTCAGGGTAGATAAAGTTAACATTTTGTTTACTTTATATATTTTATATAAAGGCAGAGACATAAATATTGGAAGAAATATTGAATTTAAGGAATAATTAAAAGATTTATAGAAACAAAAAGAATTAAAATTAGAGTGAGGAAACGAAGGGTGATCTTGGAACCTTTGATAAATGTAAAGGTCGATATAGTCCCAAAAAGGTTGCTGAACCCTGCCCTAAAAACTATTTGGAATGGTCAACTTCCGGCAATTTTTTTAAAAATTATATGACCTTAGAAGTTATTTGGTGTTTGATGCAAGGCCATATTTCAGTTTTATAATTGAGAATAATCAGAGGAAAGGGAAATAAATCTAGAAGGGGCAAATGTATTCCCTGGTTCCACCAACACTGCCGCCGATAGCATTTTTTCCAACCTTGGGCATCCTTGCCGTGACATGCCATGCCGACTTTGGGCAAGCTTGCTACGCTATGCTGCTTGTCACCATTTCCAACCTTGGGCATCCTTGCTATGACACGCCATGCCGCTGACGACTTTGGGCAAGCTTGCTACGCTATGCTGCTTGTCACCATTTCCAACCTTGGGCATCCTTGCCGTGACATGCCGCTGACGACTTTGGGCAAGCTTGCTACGCCATGCTGCTTGTCACCATTTCCAACCTTGGGCATCCTTGCCGTGACATGACGCTGACGACTTTGGGCAAACTTGCTACGCCATGCTGCTTTTCACCATTTCCAACCTTGGGCCTCCTTGCCGTGACATGCCATGCCGACTTTGGGCAAGCTTGCTACGCCATGCTGCTTTTCACCATTTCCAACCTTGGGCATCCTTGCCGTGACATGCCATGCCGACTTTGGGCAAGCTTGCTACGCCATGCTGCTTGTCACCATTTCCAACCTTGGGCATCCTTGCCGTGACATGCCGCTGACGACTTTGGGCAAGCTTGCTACGCCATGCTGCTTGTCACCATTTCCAACCTTGGGCATCCTTGCCGTGACATGCCGCTGACGACTTTGGGCAAGCTTGCTACGCCATGCTGCTTGTCACCATTTCCAACCTTGGGCATCCTTGCTATGACACGCCATGCCATGCCGACTTTGGGCAAGCTTGCTACGCCATGCTGCTTGTCACCATTTCCAACCTTGGGCATCCTTGCCGTGACATGCCGCTGACGACTTTGGGCAAGCTTGCTACGCCATGCTGCTTGTCACCATTTCCAACCTTGGGCATCCTTGCTATGACACGCCATGCCGCTGACGACTTTGGGCAAGCTTGCTACGCCATGCTGCTTGTCACCATTTCCAACCTTGGGCATCCTTGCCGTGACATGCCATGCCATTGGCGACTTTTTCTAACACTTAACTTGCTTAGTGTGCTTGATTGATCATAGAAATATAATACATTTTCTTATTAATAATTTATATTATTTGATAAGTTTTATTGCCAGGGCTTATAGTTTTTTATTATAGTATAGACTATGGAGATGAATGAGCATTAGTAAAAAAAATAGTCCCGAGTAAAAATTCTTTACTCTGGTCAGGATCGTGTCTTGTTTCATTTAATCCATGCCGTGAGGGTGACTTCTGCTAGACTCTCAAAACTTGGGCGTCGTGGCTCAAATGAGAGGGCGCTTTAGCTACCAACAGTCGCCGCCCCCCACCCCCTTCACCCAAGATCTCGTTACGTCATCTAGTGGCCATTAACTTGTGCAGCTGTGGCCTTAACCTAGCGCTTCCCTAACGTAACGCATCGATCGCATCATATTCTAATAATAACAACACCTTTAAAGTTTTAGCACACACTTAAAATTATAGAGACATTGTTTTCCCCGATGGGAGAGCTTGGAACGGGCCATTAGCCAAGAGGGCTGTGAGTATCGGGGGTCTTAAAAGGGGCGGGGCATGGGGTGCAGTTTGTCACTTCCGGTACTTGCGTGCGCGTGAGTGGTGCATGAATATTTTTACGCGTGTCACGTAAATTCCCTTATTGTCTTATACTAACATGCACTTTTGATGTGTAAAGTCATTGGGGTGGATCGGTTGAACAACCATTGTTAATATTTTTAGGTTTTCATAACTCTTTAAAAAAATACATTCTTTTTTAACTATTTTTACAATGACTATGATATAATTCATAACCGTTTAGAGGTACAAACACTTTTCTCACGAATAATTTATTGGGACTTTTTTTTTGTTTTTAACGTATTTAATAGCACAATTTCTTGTAAATCGGCCCCTGAACTTTTGGGATTTCTTCTTTTAACTTTCGTAACTCTCAAAACTCTAAAATATTTTCTTTAATTAGCTTCTCTTACAAACCCAGACCTCTTGGCCGTTGTACAAGCAGCACTAACTCTAGATTTACTGAATTTAATTTTTATTAATAAAAATAAAAATAAGGGAATTATTTAGGGAGTACTATTTAAGTAAGTTCGGTTTGTAAAATCGACCCTCTTCTCCCTCTCCCACAAGTTGCCTATGCAATACTTGGACTTTTTTTTTTTTTTTAACTCTGCAACTACTCTAATCTGTGTATAAATATGCCCATTTTACAGAGGCATTTATTATTTTTTATGACTAGTTTCAATTAATAAGCTTGAGGGTGCCGCAGGGTGAACATATAATAAAGGTAAGTGGGGAAGGGGAGGGAATAAAAAGCTAGGTTTCCTGGGTCGCTAGAACTTTTTCAATAAATCCCTGAAAAATGCATAGTAACAAAAAAAAAGGGGGGGGGGAATTATGGTTATGTTGACACAGTAGTGACATCAAGTATAAAACTATATTGTGGATGTTTGGCCTATACCCATTTCGAATTGGGCTGAGCTACCGTCGGTGGGGAAGGTCGGGGTTCGAATACCGGCTGGGTACACTGGGGTTGAAATTCCACATGAGGTGTCCCCCTCTCCTCTTAATACTAATTTTGGTCAGTTAGTTTAAAACTCAGCTCGTCTGGTGTCCTTAAATTAAAGTAATAGCTTATACATATTGCCAACATTGACAATAAAATGTGCACCAATAAAAACTTAACCTTTACTTCTCTCAATTAGATAATTCGATTTATCTTCGAGTTTCTTTGTACGCTATCTCTTCCGATTTCTTTTAATTTAAAAAATATTACTATTCAAAGAGAGATAAAAATTAATATAAACACACTTCCAGCGCAAAACGTACACAGTCAATTATATCTTGGCCAATTTTAATCAAGTGTTCCGCCCCTTCTAATTTAGTCCACTAAGTAATCAACGTCAAAATTACTTTTTATCTTGGATTCGATACGTTTCTTCTGAAGAGAGTGCTAAAAGTGTTAAAACGCAAGAGCTTCAAATAGAAAATATGCCACAGTTAACACGTTCAAATTAAGAAAAACATTTTAACACTTTGACTAACAAAAAACTCGTTCAGTAATTTTTTGGAAAAATATTTATTCTAAACTCTAGGAAAATCTCGAAATTTCATTAATAAACACTTTTTCAAAGGTCCATGTTTGCGAGAGTGTTTTTTTTTACTCTATGACTATAATAATGATGAATTAAAATTAAATTCCTAATATTTTTCATATTCTGATCAAATCATATCACAACGCACAGCGATTAAAAAAATTGGAAAAACATATGAAGGTCTAAGTGCGTAACATTTTAACACCTGAGGACCACGTTTACTTGAACTGATCAATAGTGGACCGCAATTCCCCTCCACAGCTCCTCCCCCTTCCCCTTACCCTAATTTTACCAATAGGCCTTAATATTCTAGTGAAAAATGATGCTTGAAAAACGTACTAATGCGTCATATTAAAAACTTTCAAAGATTATCTTAAATTATTTCTAGTAGGCTATTTATTGATAAAAAAAAAGTCATGCCTCAAAAAACTTTTTACCTAACAGATGCAATGGCTATTAGATTCTAAAATTGAAATTTTAATTTGTAAAGAAACACTTTTAAAATCAAACACACACGTGCATTGAATTATGTACTTGAAAAAACGAACATGTTTACAAAAGAGAGAACCTAAATAGGCTGCCATTAACTTCTCACTTACAGTAGATCTGGTGAAAGACTTGACACTTTGTTTTTTTAATTAGTCTGTCTATATTGGGTTCAATGATGGATACAGCCATTAGCATGCTTCCCTCCAAATGCTCATCAGTCAGAAGTGAACGACCTTTTGATTTAATCTGTTCCTTTTAAGTAGGTGCTCCCGAGTAATGTTTCCGTTTTTATAGAATGATTGTTCCATGCTTCCATTTTTTGTAAGCAATTAATTTTTACTTTCTCTCTATCTTACAGGTAGAGAAAGTATTGTGATCGTCAAAAAATTCGAACTCGAGATTTTGATGAATTTTGACGTTTCATGACTTCCTGAATCCAAAAAAGTGGTTTTTGAATTTCCGTCTGTCTGTCTGTCTGTCTGTCTGTCTGTCTGTCTGTCTGTCTGTCTGTCTGTCTGTCTGTCTGTCTGTCTGTACCTCCAACTAGAGCCTAAACTATTTTACCGATTGAGCTGAAACTTGATATCTTGGGTTTTCATAGGGTTGCCCCGAGGGGTTTTTGGAATTGGACATCTACCCCTAAAATTAAGGGTAGTTTACTGAAGGAAAAAAACAGAAAAAGTCGATTTTCTCAAAATCGGCTCTAACGATTTTGATTAAATTTCATTTATGAACATTAATAAATATTCCAAACAAAATGGCTACCCTCAATATTTCGGCAAAATCGCTTTAAGGGCTCCAGTCTGATGCGTAAATTAACATTTTTTATAATAGCTCCGAAACTATTTGAGATATGAAATTACTTAGCATTACAAATATGTATATATATTTATAATACAAATATTTTATTCGAAACATATTTTTATAAAATCAATAATTTTTAATCTATACGCAATTATATATATATATTTAACTTTTTGGACATTAAAGCTTAAGTATTGCGATCGTAGAAAAAACTAACCTGAAATGTTGATGTATTTCGACGTCTCATGACCCCCCGAACCCTAAAAAATAGTCTTTGCAATGCCGTCTGTCTGTGTGTCTATTAAAACTTAAAATTAAGGGTAGTTTACCGAAGGGCAAAAAGAGAAAAAGTCGATTTTCTCAAAATCGGCTCCAACGATTTTGATTAAATTTCATTTATAAACATTAATAAATATTCCAAACAAAATGACTACCCTCAATATTTCGGCAAAATGGCTTTAAGGGCTCCGGTCTGTTGCGTCAATTAACATTTTTTTAAATAGCTCCGAAACTATTTGAGATAGAAATTACTTAGCATTACAAATATGTATATATATTTATAATACAGATATTTTATCCGAAACATATTTTCATAAAATCAATAACTTTCAATCTATACGCAATTATAAATGAATTTTTTTAACTTTTTGGACATTAAAGTTTAAGTATTGCGACCGTAAAAAAAACTAACCTGAAATGTTGATGGATGTCGACGTCTCATGACCCCCCGAACCCTAAAAAATAGTCTTTGCAATGCCGTCTGTCTGTGTGTCTATAAAAACTTAAAATTAAGGGTAGTTTACTGAAGGGCGAAAAGAGAAAAATTTGGTTTTCTCAAAATCTACTCAAACGATTTTGATTAAAATTCGTATCTAGGCGTTGATTAAGATTATAAATAAACTGGCTATTTTCATTTTCCTATGAAAATGATTTTTAGGGTACTTTACAGAAGCGTTAATTTCCTTATCTCCACAACTATTGGAGAAACTAAACAACTTATCATTGCAAAATTGTAGGACTATCAGAAATAAAAAAAATGTATTTGACATATATTTTTATAAAAGCAGCAGTTTCTGAGATATTTGCAAATATATTAATACAATTTTGTGAGCTTTAGTTGTAAACATATACTACTTAAGTCTTAACGCAATAATTCTCCAATGCCATAGAGTAATTAAATATAAGTATCTAAAAAAGTATGTTATTTTTCCTTAAATCTCTTAGGAGAAATGTTTGCATAGCAATGATCTATCTCCATTTTAGACTCAATAGTCAATATTTACATTTTTTATTGGTCAAAATGTATAAATGAATAATTAAATATCAATGCGATGACTTGAAGATCTGCAACACCTTATAAAATGTTAAAATTTTAACCAGAAATCTAAATTTTAATACGAAGTGTTGACCCTTGTGGAAGACATTAAACTGTTTGAAATGCTCTTAGGTGGACAAAGATGCGCCTCTTTTCTCATTGATTATATATCATTGTATATTATTTTATGCGTGTTCTTATGTGGAGTGGTGATGATACAATGTACATTATTCCGTTCAGAAATCTTAGGAGTTTATAGAAAGAGAGAGAAAGTCTGTGCGGTGTGCCGTACCATTTATTTTATATATATAAAAATCCAATAGAAATACTTCTAAAAATGTTGCCTTCATTTCAGATTTACATCGAAGATCAATATTTAGCTAATGCCAGGCCTCCACCGTGGTTCGGATTCCACGTTAAACTGTAGGTCCTCCATTTCATCTCACAATCACCCTACCATTACACATTAGCGTAAGTGCGTATAACCCGAACGGGTAGTAAGACGCGGTGCTAATAATAATAATAATATTTAGCTCTATCTGAAAATCGGGTGATTTAAAAAAAAAATTGATGTTATGGATGGATTTCCGAAGGAAATTTTAATTTATATCACCCTCTCTGGGGCCGCACAAAGTGAGTGTGTTCGGCAGCTCCACATTCCGATAAAGAAAGAACCAAGAAGGGTAGCCAACCGTCACAGAACGAAACTGCCTTCGAATGAGTGTTTATATGATAACTACAACATTAACATCAGCTTATAATTTCACTAACAAAATAAATCCATGCATACTTTCGGCTCTCCCATTTAAAATGCATTCAAATAGAAAAATATTAGCGAAAATATGTCATTAACTATTTTTTACATGGGCTTAAAATACAATAAAAATTAGTAAAGATGGCCAGATATGTTAATAAAATAAGCAAGCTCTTACAATGTTGAATAATTCGATCATTTTCTTGGTAAAAATGTTTGCCTGGATCCATGCATTAATAGGTAGGCATAGCCTTAAGAAAAAATATCTTTACTTAACAAATTTAACATATGTCACTGAAGAAATCGTGAATTTGCTCGACACTCTAAATTCATCCGTTGGGCGATCTATTTGACATTCGTGAATTCTCATTTCGCTCGCAAATTCGATGATGAAAACACAAGCAGTGTGTACAGAAGCTACACTTACTCGTATCCACACTTTCGACCAATAAGCTTCCCAGCACGTAGTTCATCCGTTTGCTCAAGACATACACACACACATACACACACACACACCCACACATCCTTACACTCGCGCAAATACAGCGCTCGCTTTTCCATTACGTTCTAGTTGTTATCGTGTTCCGCGTGTAAACATTTCGACACGGAGAGTCGGCCACGCTCGACCGCGTTTGCTCCCTCTTGGAAATTTGATGGGAGCTAATGTTTAGGCTACTCCTGGAGTCTGTGGAGTTTGAACGGATGCGCTCGCCGGGTGGGGAGGGAGGTGTCGCCTCTCAAATGATGTACCCGTCACGACGCTTACGTCGGTGGTATGACCTCCTCGAGGATAGGCGCTCGGTGATAAAAGGTGATTCCGAAGTAATGGAATCGATTCTATTTTCACGGTCGAAAGACATTTTGTGTGAACTTGAATCTTATTCCTAACGTGGTTTATTCCTTTTTAATAAGCCTTGGTGGCCACATAGTCTAAGGCGCTACTCTCACAGACTAGACTGCCGGTGACGGGAAGATAGAGGTTCGAATCTCATTCGTGTGTACTTAGGGCAGTTTTTCGACAGCAAAAAATTCACTCTTCCTCCACACAAATTCAGGTACACTTCCTATAAATATAGCCTCCCTAATCCCTAAAACTACATAAGCGTATAACCTGAATGGGTATTAAGATGTGATGCTGGAAAAAAAAAGGGCCTCAAAACCCCTTATTTGTGGTTTCATGGTCTAACGCGCCACTCATATAATAGACTGGATGGCCAATGACAAGAGATTGGGTTTCGAATCCGGGTTAGGTGTACTAAGTATAATAATAATATTTAGCACCGCGTCTTACTACCCGTTCGGGTTATACGCTTAAGTACTAATTACTCTAATGGATTAGGAATTGGGAGGGTTGAATTTAGAGGAAGTGAACCCGCATTTGCGTGGAGGGAGAGTGGAAAACCATTTAGGAAAAACCACCCCCAGTTCACCCGACCGAGATTCGAACCTCGATCTTCCCGTCCTCGGCGGTCAGGTGTACTAAGGGTGTCTTTTTTTTTTCTAAATGTTTTCCCAATCTCCATCCACCATTTTTTTAAATTCAGGTATACATCCTCTAAATGCAACCAACCATTCTCAGCCTTACTCCATTAACTTAATTAATATGTAATTATGCGCATAACTCGAACGGGTAACGAGACACGGTGGTAATAAAACTTTCACATTTCTTTCTTTTATATAACTGTCATACTATTTTCGAGGAACAGTTTGATAAGTCTTGCGATCGTGAGGTTAAAAATGATCATTAATAAAGCTAGCTTCTTTTTTTTTTTGTATTGAGAAACTATTTATTAAAGATTTGTTAGCAGTATTTTTATTATTCATTGCGACTTTAGTTAGGTTTTTTTAATTTTATTTTTTAAACCCTTCTATGTCATCTCCAGAAACAATTTCAGATTTAGAAACAAGGTCAGTCATCAAGCCATTCGATCTATCTAAGGAATAAATAAAGAATAAGATAGAACACTAAAATGATTATTTTTTTCTAATACATTAGGATTACGTTTGAATTATTCTCTTATAGCGAGTTATATTTTTTAAAACAGTATTTTTACATGTACTTAACACGGATGGTGCATATAGCTCCAAAAATTGAACTCTATCTGCGAACTTGTCATATTTATATTATCTTTAAATATGTTTAAACTACAATTTTGACCCTACCGAGATACGAATCAATAACTCTTACCAAGGAGCATTCATAGTACTAATGTCATGTTCTTTCCTTCATTTCATTGAGTTGCTACAGTCACGTTGTAAATTTTTTTTCTAACAAGTAGAAATTCATTTAAATGAGCTAGGATATCTACTCTATAGTATTGAGGTCTTTCTTGTCATTTCAATCTTGTCGCTATGTTTGGAATCTTATTATCACATAATGTCAATATTTAATTTACGCTTAAAAGTTTGGCAGCTTTATTTATCGAGATGATAGGATTCATAACTATACAACACTTGTTAATTTTAATAAATTTGCTAGGTTTAATATTGTAAACTCAAATACAATGTTATTCTTAACCATATGATGCAACTTAAGTTTGACAAGTATAAATCTACTACTATTATAGCTCATTTTTAAACTGTATACAATTTAAATAACAAGTAGTTTTACCAATCATTCCACACTTGTGGAAGTTTATTTGCTTTGTATTACGATGAATAAAAATGTATTTTAATTTTATACAAGGCCCATATTATATAATGATCTGCCGCTAACAGGATAGGCCTACATTTCCGCTATTTAAAAAAAAAATGCTGTAAATTATTTTGAACGCTTGGTGATTTAATCATATATCTACGGAATTTATCACACCTACATTAAACGCACTCTGGCTTTCTAAATGCACAATTGTGTTTTCTCTTTTTCACGTTTTTTTTTCTCCCCTCATCCATTTAATCTTCCTCTTTATCTTGTATCATGGTTTCGTTTACTTTATGTCGATCTGTTTTTGTTTGCCAGCCTATATATCACACTCTCTCTCTCTTTCTTACTTTCTTCCTTCCTCTAAACACATACGTATGTTCACCTATTCCAAGCGCGTACTTCTGGTATGTGTGCGTTTGTATGTGTGGATTGAAAAATCGAAAAAAATTTCTTCCCCATCTTAGATCTCTCTCTCTCTCTCTCTCTTTCCGACCCCGTACGACTCCTCTGCTGCTATAGTCAAGTCTTACTGGCACCTCTGCGCCAGGGAATTGGTTCCGTGCATGTTTCCTCATCCATTCACCCTCCTCCTCCTTCTCCCTTCTTTCTCCCATATTTTATCTGTCTTTGTCCTGTCTGCTTCAGTCACTCCTCACTTTCATTACGTCTTCGACTTCACTCGCCAGCTTATCCATCTTACGTCGATTCCCAACCAATACCCTCGTGTTTTTTTTTTTTATCTGATGTCTTTTATTTTATTTCTCTTGACTTGGAGAGCTAAGAGTAGTATGTATCTTCTACTCTTCTCTTTTGCCAATCTTTATTGAGTTCGCCAAACTCTTTCCGAAATTGATGCTTTTGATGTTTTCGTTATTTCGACCAAAGACATTTATAATCATTTATGGTAATCGTTTTTTATAAACCAAAATACTCGGAATGTTCTAAACATACATTTTCAAACTTCGTTTCCGACCTTGTAAATTTAACTTTAATTGAACTGTTTATTACTTAACTATCGTTTAAGTCTAGCTTTCAGATTAGCCCTTATTATGGAAATATAATAATAGTCATAAATGATAACATTTCTATATCTTCGTACAGTTACGATCATCCCAATATAATATCGGAGGTTTTTAAAAACCGTCAAACGCACCGAATAAAAACAAATCTTGTCAGTTTTTTTTAGCACCGCGTCTTACTACCCGTTCGAGTTATACGTTTATGCACTAATTACGCTAATGGTTTTAAGTATGAGGAAGGTTATATTAATAAGAAGTGTGCCCGCCTTTGCGTGAAGAGATAGTGGAAAACTATATATATATATATATATATGTTTAAACACCTCAGTACACCCGACCGAGATTCGAGCCTTGTTCTCCTCGTCGTCGACAGTCTAGTCTACTGTGAAAGTAGCGCCTTAGACCATGCGACCACCGAAGCGGGTGTCAGTCCAATTGAATTCATTATAACTGGTTTAATAAATCTTATCATCCTATTAGGTTTGATGCATACAAAATATTTCAAACTGTGAATTAAACTTTTTTTTTATGTTGAACGGATAAACCGTCTTCTTCAGAGTGTGGATGTTTTTATCTTCAGCCGGGACTAAGCTGGGAAATGTATCGTGATGTATGGTGACAGAACGAGCGTGGGAAACGAACGGGAGAAGGGTGAGGATACACCGGCTAGGGGGAAAAAACACAGGTGAGTGAAGAAAAGGGGGGGGGAGGGGAGGATCGCAGTTTCAGGAAACGGGTAGTTTTAAAGCTCCCCCCCCTCCCCCCAAAACAAACGAGCAAAAGTAAGACTTTGAATCTTTGCCCTCTTCCCAACCAACCTGCGACGGGAAAGATCGTGATAGGAGGGGGTCCGTCGTCGTACAAAGAATAAAAAAACAAAACATAATATATTAGTTTACGTATAGCATGGCCTATAAATAAAACAAGTTGATATAAACACTGTCGCGAAAAACAAACTAAACGATACATTTTTTAATGATATTCTTGGGATTAGCCTTCCTCACATTTTAATTAAATTAGACGACGTTTGGCCAGTGTGTCGTCAAATATTTTAAGGTTTAACTGGTAAATAGAAAAATATATAATTATATAATATAGGTCAGACTTAAAACTGCTTTATAAAATTCAGGTGATAACGTCGCAAATTATAATTAAAATGTTAGTAGTTTCACAACAACAAAAAGTAGCAAATTAGTTTAAATAAAATCTTTACAATTATATTAAGTAGTCGAATGATGATGGCCTCTGCACTTAGGCGCGTTTACATGCGGCTTATTTCGAAAACGCATCCTAATTAGCTAAAACAAGTTAATATACATAATGATTATCGTAGTCCCGTGCAGGTCGGGTGTAATTCAGTAAGCTTCTTACGCTCTCTCCACGGAAATGCGGGTACATTTCCACCAAATTATAACTTCTTCATTCCTACCCCACTACCCTAATTAAGTGCTGACAGCTCGGATGGGTGATGAATATGTATATATATATATACTTTTTAACATAAACGGTATATTGGTTTCTTTAGCTTCACTGTTTCAAAAATTACATCACATGCAATGCTCATACATATATAAACTTTGTTTGTGAACTGTTTGTATTAAAGTATATTTTATAGGTATTTTTTTGTCATTTTGGAACTTTAGATTATATTTTCTTGTTTTTCTTAATCCTTTAGACATTTATTTATAAGACATTTTGAATTTATGGAAATAACTAAATAGCTCTCAGGATAAAATTACTTGGAGGGTTAAATACATTTTTCATACGCTTAAAAAAATGTATTTTAGTGGCACATGTCTTGCCTCTTTTATTTATTTCTGCGAAAATTGTTATTTCTTCCATCTCTAGTTAGCAATATAATGTCGCTCATTATATTTTAATCGTGAATTTTCTTTTGTCCTTACACTGCGTATGACGCACAGGGTCGGGTCCCTTTCACGCTTCACCGACTGAGTCCCGAGCTTGGCCAACTGTTTGACCAAGGCTTGGTAATTTGATGGATAATATTTTTCGGCATCAACGTTTATGAAACTGTGCCCATAGCTCCAACAAACGTTTTAAAAGGGCCTCCGATTCCATCCATTCCTGTCTTGATACATCGCACGTTAACTTAGTTATTCGTGAAAAAAAAAAAAAAGTCAACCGAGGTGTCGACCGTAATATTCTCTTTGACACCGCTTCGCGCATGGGATTAAAACACAACCCGTAATAACTGAATTGGGGGGGGGGGGGGTAATGGTGTCATAGCTCGCATCTTTGTTGTTGTGCGCGTTATATAACTTTTAAGTAAAGATGAGAACGAGCCCGGGCACCGTGACGGTACTGAATAGGTGCGAAGTAACCAGCCGACGCCACCCCCCCACCCCCTTTCGGTGTTCCTGGGGCAATAACGCGACGTAGAGAGGGAGAGAGAGAGAGAGATGGAAGAATGCGATAATGAAACTCGTTAAAAAGTGGAGCATCACAAAGCAGCAGGACTATAGCGCCGGGTTAAACCGCAACCAGGCCGAGCCCCGCCAGGGAGAAAGGAGGACATGACGCGCCGCGCCGGGACGCCCGTCGACCCACTGGCTCCCTCTCACCCCCCTCCCTCATCCCCTTCCTTTTACACTGCAACAAACATGGCGGCTCACACATACACACACACGCTTCACTCTGGCCATCGGCCGTGGACTTACATTCGGTCAAATTCGGTTTAAGTTGGGTTTTTATTTTTTATTTTTTTTTTACAATTTTGACTCCGGCAACAACGAAATAGTAATCATTATTTTAACGTTCTGTTTATGAACAAAATCACATATCATCACACGACTTGCAAACTAACTGAATATCTTCAGTGACGGCTGAAATGTATAAGGCGTTTGACTCTCATTGCACATGGCTACCTTTCACGGAAAAGTCGAGATTCATATCCCGGCTGAGGTTGATTTTCCACGTGTGATTTTTTTTTTTTAATTGTGGTTTTACTAAACTCTCCACTCTTATTTGGGTGAACTTATTCTAATTACCTTCTTACCGTGGATTCGCGCGTTCGCCTAGAAACAAGAGTAGAGAAGAAACGTAATCACCGGCATTTCGGCGTGACACCTTCTACTTGGGAGAACCGATCAAATATCAGAAACCAACCAACTCAATCAGTGCGCATGAGTTTACAAAGCAAGATACTAGCAGGCAACTGCGTTTATTGTTGTGTAATTATTTGAAATAACTCTTTAAATGGAAGCGCGTTTGTCGTTCTCGTATTGTGTTGATTGGTTTTACGACATATTACAATAATTTGAAAACATCCATTGTGATGTTTATCCGCTCGAAAATAAAATATATCGGTGATCAGATATTTACAGTTTGTGTTGCAATGCATCATGGGTTGACATACGATACTGCTAGTTTATGAATTGCTTTCTCTTTTCGGCGTAACTCGTGAATCAAGTTTTAATCCTTAATTTTTAAATGAATCTGTTAATAATCCTGGTGTGAAAAGGAAGGGTACACTTCTAAAAACATTTATGACAGGATTGAAGTCACTAGGATTTGTTTTAACACCGTGTATTACTACCCGTTCGGGTTATGCGATCACTGGGAACTAACCTTTTTTATTTGGATGGTTTTTAACATACAAGTATTTATAGATTTTAGTAAAAAAAAAAAAAAGAACATTAATTTATTTATTTTTTTAAATAGAGAGAAAATAAAACTATATTTAATACTATGATGCTCTTAGCATATACACTCAAATCTCGTTTATCCGGCCCTCCGTACTATCCGGCCCGGTTTTCGGTGCTGACAAGTGCGTTTTAAAAACAAACCGGTACATATCCACTATTGATTAATTTGAAAAAAATCATATCTTAAACGCCTTACAACCGTTACATTGGTAACAGCAAAGCATAACTGCTATACATTCGGTTGGCTTGTAGGCCTAATACTGTACTATTGCACTCGCATACGCTTGCAGCACTGTTTTGATTTGGCTGGAAACAGAAGCTGTGTCAAGGGAGGTGTAGATAGCAGCACTGTTTTGATTTGGCTGGAAACAGAAGCTGTGTCAAGGGAGGTGTAGATAGCAGCACTGTTTTGATTTGGCTGGAAACAGAAGCTGTGTCAAGGGAGGTGTAGATAGCAGCACTGTTTTGATTTGGCTGGAAACAGAAGCTGTGTCAAGGGAGGTGTAGATAGCAGCACTGTTTTGATTTGGCTGGAAACAGAAGCTGAGTCAAGGGAGGTGTGCGCACGGCGTAGCTAAATGAGACAAATCTATATTGATAATTATTTACACTCACATTCCGTATTATACGGCTTTTCAGCTATCCGGTCCAGAATGCCGCCACTTTAGGCCGGATAATCGTGACTCTGGTGCATACCAAAAGTTTAACTTAACTAGAAGCCAGCATTTTATACCCTGATTTTAGTTGGAAGAACAGTTTGGAAAATTAAAACATATTCCGTTATGCCCAACATAGATAAAATTTTAGAATAATATTTATGTTATTTTATAGGTATTGATCATTTCTATTAAAAGTGATAGCTGCAGATAATCTAACTTGATGTATGAATATATTAAAACTGTTTTAGTAACTTTAGTTCTAAAACAGTTCTTCTTACCATATTATTTTAAAAGAATAAGCCCAATGTTTTGGCAGGCGACTTTTAATTGCATCGTTATTGGAAGAGAATTTTTTAATTACTTTAAAAATGACTAAATCCACTTTCATGTATTCATACGCTAATAAATGTGTTCAACAACTGTCTCTTTTGAGGATGGGTTGTTCCCCCCCCCCTCACCCGCCCTCCCAGCTATTTTATAAACGCAATGAATGGCCTATTCATCAATGTAGGCTGCGCTGCACGCATTATAATATATTACGTGCTCTGATATGTTCTTGCGATGGTGAATCGCTACATCAGGTTTGTTAACGCCTCCAACCTTCTATATATAGTGGAGTACATAGGCCTATCACTCCTCCGTCACACTTCACTGTTTCCTACATTCATGTACTGAGCACGCACAAAGCTGATCAACCGCCCCGGGTGTTTTAGGAAACTATTAGAGATTTACAATATTGCACGGAGGCATGCTTCTGCTGCTGCTGCTGCTACGTATTAACACCCCCCCACACCCTTTAAAAAATTGGAAGTGTGAATATTTCGCGCTAACGATCTCTGCCGATGTCAATTCTCATTTTTAATCGTTTCTGTCCCTCATTTGTATTTTCGCTTAGTATTATTAGTTTAGAATAATGGGATGATTTTCCTTCCCCCCTCCCCCCCGTGATCTGCATATCACTTCACTTCTGGGCTGTTCATTTATATACATCAATGGGAGAGAAATGAGGAGGGTAGAATTTAGAGTGAGTGCACCCGCATTCATGTGGGGGAATAGAGGAGACTATTTAAGGTGTAAATGTAGTATCAGTACAGCTAACCGAGATTTGACCTACCGGACACCTTTGTTTGTTGTCCAAATATTGTGAGTTATTACATTATTATTATATTAATAATAATAATAATAATAATAATAATAATAATAATAATAAAATAATAATAATAATCATCACCACATGGTTTCTGAAATTATGAATCTGCATCAATGTTTAATCGTATTTTATGTTGAATGTCACAAGATGGGGCTTGAATTAAAATATATTTTACTGCCTCGCCATTTTCATTCATTCTATCAATTATTTAAATGGTGACCTGGTGGTCTAGGGGTAAGGTGTAATACTTCTGTGCTGGGGGTCCGGGGTTCAATCCTCGGTCCCGGCACAGATTTATCTGATTGCCAAACCCTTCCTTTACCTCTGACAAGACGTGTATTAATCACAACTTGTGAATGCGTGGAATGCAAGGCCCCCCACCGTGGTTCGGATCCCACGTTAAACTGTAGGTCCTCCATTTCATCTCACAATCACCCTACCCAATATATATTAGCGTAAGTGCGTATAACCCGAACGGGTAGTAATACGCGGTGCTAATAATAATTATTTAATAAGTTTTTAGAATTATGTGGTTTGAACAAGATAGTTAACTATTATTTTTCAATGGCTCATTAATATTTTGCTTTATGTAAAATACTTAAAAGGTTTAAATCAATATCTGCTTTTTTTTCTTGAAACTTTATTAGGCTACTCCTTATGATTCTCTTTCAGACATTTCCAAAGAAATGTATCGGGTATTTCTTTGGGCATATTAGGCGATATTTTTCACGTAAACAGTCAATAATGGGGCGATCTTGGGCACCAAAGCTGTAATATATTGATTGTATAGTTGATTAACGCGTGATTTTTACTACTTGCAGCTACGGTCAAATGCTGATAAAATACTTGTGTGAAAGTTACAAATAAAAATACTAAATATATGTTTGCGGCTGGAAAGTCGCACCCTCCTTAAGGTCATTCGACCATCAAAATTTTATTGCATTATTTTACTAAGTGTATGAATATAAGTTATAAATATTGATTCAATGATTTCAAATCATTACAGTTCTCGAATTATAAGTAGTCAAACTTACTATTTTATCCATTTTACGTACTAATTTTAAGGTAAAGTAGTTAATGTATGGGGATTAAATTTATTCTAGCTAGACATTCATATGAAGTGTATGCAATGAAGTACTTACAATATTTTAAATAAAATCAGTTTTTAATTTATAAGCTATTTAATAGTTGTAAAATTACATAATTTTTGATCTTATATAAGTACTTTTTGTTTTATACCCCGATACTTTGTTTTTATATCATTTTGTAGTACATAGTGTCACTATTTCAAATTTGTTTGGTTTATTAGTCCAACTCTACTATTTTATTTTATTAATTGCACGGCGTTGATCAATGCAAACGTAAATTGGCCATGTCCATTTCCTGAAACTTCTTGTTTTGACTGTACCTACCAATAACACTGACCAACCGACCAAGGAAGGGTCGGGCTACCCCGGTCTCCGACTAATGACTCACCCCACGTTTTACTACCTGAGTGACGAGTTGTGACATTTATTTTGTCTCTTTTTCCTTCCTCTAGTAATTTGGCACTTGGATAGTATTTATACTGTTTTAGTTTTATTCTTCAACTCAAAAGTGTCAGAGGAACTCATCTCTTGGTACATCAAGACGCGTAATGATTTTAATCCTAATGTTTATCTGCAGTTAGGTAAATATAGCAAAAAATGAGTGCGCATGCCTTTAGCATCAAGGCAACTATAGTGCTCCGTGACAAATTTCTCTCCTGAAAAGTGCTCCGCGATTCAAGAAGTTTGGGAACCGCTGTTCTATACCATTACTTCACATCATGTCACACGTCCAGGATATCCACGTAACTTAGCACCGCGTCTAACTACCCGTTCGGGTTACACGTTTATGTACTAATTACTCTATGTTCTTAAATTTAGTACAAACACAACCCCCCCCCCCCCAGACCCTAGCCGTTAATTCATCATTATGAAAGGGTAAACCCACATTTCACAAATGATCAATTTTTCGACCATACCGGGAATCGAATCTAGGACCCTTAGCTCAGCAGGCAGACACGGTACCGACTGAGCTAAGGCGTAGGACTCCACCTGACTAATTTTGAAGGGCAAGTTAAGGTATATTTTTAGAAAATGTTTCAGCATTTGCGTAGAGGTAGAACCGAACACCTAATTACATCCTGCTGGAATACTAACCTTGATCTCCTTGTCATTGGCAGACTAAATAAGATGAGACTGACTACTTTACCCTCGTTACGGGTGCAGGCAAACTGATCAATCACAAACTTGTCGACATGGGAGGACAAGGTGAAAGACAGATAAGTGATCGACAGCAGGAGCACTGTCGATCAAGTGGCCGACACGAGTAGGACATGACTTGTACCAACTGGTTGAACAAATGCATATGCGAACAAAATTATTGATAGCCAACTGGTTGAACCAAAAAAAAAACTTAGAAAATTGATGCCTTACTAATGATGATTTTAGTCCACAAAATCAGCGTATACCCGAAAGGATAGTAAGACACTGTGCTAGAAAAAATCCACTAACTTGGTATTTTTTCCCTTAGCTTCTCACTCCCAGTTTGAGCTATACGCAGGATAAGGAATGAGAAAGGTAAAATTTAAGGAAATATGCAGTCATTTGCGTGGAAGGATAGTGAATAAGATTTTAGGGGGTAAATAAATACCTTTGTACTTATGACCGGGATTCTAACCTCAATCTCCTCAACACCGGCAATCCATTATAATAGGATAATGACGCATTGGACCATTTGACCAAAAATGTGTTTATTTATTAGAGTTTTAAATTATATTAAAAAATAATATTTCATAGATTTTACTTATTATTTTCCGTTCACGATTTTGTTGTCGAACACGTTGTTTGCAATGTATTAACTTGTCGGTCAATTGGTTCATTGAATCCATCTCGACTTTTGTATACCAGCTGGTCCTCTCATGTCGAACAGTTTTATATCTTATCACATGGTCCCAAAAGTGCCGATCAATTGACACACTCAAGCTTTGAAATATTTTTATTTATTTGGTAAACCAACTGGTTGTCGATCACTTTGCTTTCTTATGCACGTGGCATTCTAACATTTTTACAGTTTATAAAGGGCTCATCATGAGCTCTGTTAACTATTATAATTATAAAGAAAAGTAATACTTTTTTACTATAAATAAATAACTCTAAAACCTATTCCGGTACTAACATGGTCTCTAAGGCGTCACTCTAATCGTAGACTAGACCATTGCTAAGACAGATAAATCGGGGTTCGATCACGATTGGGTGTACTGAGGGTAGTTTTATTATAAATTGTTTCCCACTCTCTCTACGCTAATGCGAGTGCACTTCCTCTAAATTCAGCTTTCCTAATTCCTAACTAATTAGCGTAATTAGTACATACAAGTATATCACGAACGGATAGTAAGATAAGGTGCTAAAAGAATAATAAAAGAGCCCTTAAACTTTCATCAATCAAATATTTCATTAAATTGCTTAGTAATACCGGTACATATTTTTTTCTTCTAAAAACACATTTGATAAATATGGGCCTAATAGCATTCGATACAATAAATACTTTGCGACACATGTAATAAGTTCATTATTTTAAATTATCACTATTCTATGAATCTTAGTAGCCAGGATTCAAACTCAAGCCACAACTCCCGGGTGAGCCATGCGGTGACAATTCATTTTCTAACAGTGAAGTTCCTTAGCGGGAAAAAAAAAAGAGGTAGTGCTATGACAACAATGTTAGGAACAAATAGCTGGCAATCCCGGCTTACTTTCCCACTCCAACTGCCCATCCCCCCCTTTACAACACAACACCCCCCATCAACCATGTTACAAATTCACTGTCAAAATGTTATAGCCTATTCATTCTAGGAGAAGCTTGCTGTCCGAATGACCTTAAAGAAAGACTCCCGGCCTCGCACACTTTACAGTCTTTTCATCATATTTTCGTTGACCAATCATGTGGCAGCTATAACCGCATAGAGATGTTGTTGGTCATATTGAAAATAAATTAGATGCAAGAATTCTATCTTTTGTATAGTTTGTGAAAAAAATAGATAAAAAAATGCCCTCCTCTCGCCCCGCAAGTTGCTGCCACACACGAACCTCAATCTGACTCTTATTGGGCCTTTTAGGCACTAGGTACTTACATGTCTCCATTACATCTTTTTTAATTCTCTATTAATTATTATTAATTA
Source organism: Timema podura (assembly GCA_033556935.1). Classification (NCBI taxonomy): domain Eukaryota; kingdom Metazoa; phylum Arthropoda; class Insecta; order Phasmatodea; family Timematidae; genus Timema; species Timema podura. Next base: position 11,103,119 of record JAVRXN010000005.1, read on the forward strand.
ATATTCACTAAAACACGCTATATAATGTGATACTTTTTTCTAGCACCGCGTGTTACTACCGTTCGGGTTATACGCCTATCTACTAATTACTACAATGGATTTTAAGGATTAGGAAGGTTATATTAATAGGAAGGGTACCTGAATTTACGTAATAGGAGAGTGTAGAACAATTTTGGAGAAAAAACCAGCCTCAGTTCACCCAACCGAGATTCGAACCTCGATCTCCCCGTCATCCGCAGTCTAGTCTACGCGGCCACCGAAGCTGATTTCAGTATTCCTCTTGTTAACAAACAAACTGATTTTCAAAATTTATTTGGTAACATGTATGTTTATAATATGAATGTTTCAATATATTTTTACAAAAAGCAATTTTTTTTAAATTTTGAGATAGTTTAAAACTATCCTAACTTAACATTCGCATTACTTGAGCCGTTACTTAATAGAGTTTTTTTTATACATACAACAGAATCAATACCTGCTTCGATGGTCGAATAGTGTAAGGTGTCATTCTTGCAATAGATTGGACTCCCTATAACGGGGATAAGGGGGTTCGAATCCCGTTTGGACTTGATAAGTGTGGTTTTTTTATAAATGGTTTTACAATCTCCCTCCTCGCAAATGCGGATATACTTCCTATAAATTTAAGCTTACTTATTAATATTATATTAGCGTAATTAGTACATCGGCGTATAACCTGAATGGGTAGTAAGACGTCCTAAAAAAACAGAACAATTATTTCAATAGTAATATTATGTGTGATATTTTCTTTAAAAAACATTTGAGATTCTCATTCTGTCATGAACGTCTATAATCCTAAATTAAAACTTTCCCATTGCGCTTGTCTGGTATTAAAACCCCGACCTTTCCCTAAACGGTGTGAGCAAGGAGTAGATGCCAGTCTAACACCTTAGACCGCTCGACCACCGTGATAGGCTAACGTCTCGTTTATTTTCTCAACATAATAATGCTTTGTTTAGACACAAATTGAATTCGAACCAACGTCCTTCAGAAATGGTTGTCCAACGTCCTAAGTCAAATGTTTCGATGCTCTTGACATAGACGGGGCCCTCCGGATAGAACTTTACTCCTCCCCCTCCTTCAAGCGTCCAATGACGCACGCACATCACATTCCACCGTTGACATATCTTTCTACTACCGCACCCCTTATAACTAATAGTATAAGACACTAGAAAGCGTTAGAATTTTTGTCAACCCCCCTCCTTTCCCCACCCGTACGAACTTCCCAACTGCCACGAGCTTCGCCCTCCCAAAAAAAAATTTTGAGTGGACACAAACAAACGCACTCTCGTTGATTAAATAAAGAGTTGACACGAAGACGACAGTAGCCAATCCTAGGAAAGGGACGGAAAACAGAGGAGATGGATGCTGACACGGAAAATAATACTCTTGAAGAACTGGCAAACAAAAAATATAATAAAAAAAAAGATATGGCTCGGTTATTTTACGGTAAATGATCACAGAGCGTCTAACGGTCTCTGTAGTTATCAAGTTGAACTTTGCACTCGAGTATGGCGGAGCGAGTTGGGTTTTTTTTTTCAACTTAAATAAAATAAATTATCCACCTTATATTTTTGTGGTTTAGGTATGACTAGCATTTACCCGCGGCTTCGCTCGCATTTAACCATACATCATCACATTCGATAACTTCAAATGCTGGGGAAAAAATGAAACTTTAATAAGAGCAGTGTTTTAAGATTAAAGAAGAAACACGGACTCGACCCTTACACACCCCAGTTCATATGACGTTCCATCTTATGTACCCGTCACACCAGCCCCGACGGATATTCACTTTTTACGACACTACTTCGCTCGCTGATGAGCTAACGTGATTGTATATATTGCTTACCATGGCTCTCTGAAAAGTAATGAGTACATCAGAAAATGTTCCGTCTTGATACGATGGATACATATTCTAAAAATATATTATTTGGTATTCTTATAGCTTATACTACCCAGAAGAAAGGTGTGAACACCTCAAAAATACGAATGCGTACAGAAACTTAGATGGTGTGCCCGTTTCTAGCATGGGGAGTTTATAAAGTATATTTGTGTTTTTATTTATTATCATTAGGTGCTATGTCTTAAGACAGGTGCATTCCTTTTGTCAGTGAAAATTAGACCTCCAAAGCGCCCTGTCCTCTGCCTCCTCCTTCAGCTCCCAGAATTTTCTTCTTTCCTTCAAGCCATCTAGTATTTGAATCCTCCTTCTTCCTAAGCTCCTCTTTCCCTCAACCTTTCCTTCTATGACGTTGCGCAGAAGATCCAGTTTGCTTTACGCAGAAGAATCACATCCAAAATGGATCTCTTTTCACACACTCTTCTTAGGATGTCTACATTTGTTACCCTCTCTGCCCCACCTGATCTTCTCAAGTCTTCTCCAATACCATATGTTAAAGCTCTCCAAGTATTTATTTTATTTTCCATCTTACTGAGATTCCAAGTTTTGCTTCATACAGCGTGATGTTCCATATGTGGCATTCATCAGTTTCTTCCTCATTTCCAAACTCAACTTGCTGGTCAGCAGTAACCTCTTCTTGTACAAACCTTCCTTGGTCATGGCAATCCTCGACCTAATTTCCTTGGTGCAGTAGGTATCCTTTGTCAGCAGACTTCCCAGGTACTTAAAACTGCTCTACTTTTGACTTTTCAATGTTGATCTCCATGCCATATCTTCTCCTTATCTCCACTAGCCGATCCATCATTTCCTGCAACTCTTCTTTATTTTTGGCCATCAATGCTAGATCATCTGCGTATTTTATTGTGTTGATGACGCTTCCTCCTATCCAGGGCTTCTTTGACCATCCACTCTCCATACAATTTGATCAGACTGGGTGACAAACACCATCATTCGGCCTCACTTCTACTCATCGTCCCAGGTACAGTTTTGCAATCGGCCGTTCTGTCTCTCAAGTTGATGCCAATCTTCTTGAGTCTTTCCGTCAATTTCTTCCACCTAATATTAAACTAAAATTAAAACCTTCACACTCATTACTCACAGTTCAAACCGTGTTGCTAATATCACATATAATTTTTTAATTCAACTTCAAACCATAAATATACACGTAATATTGAGCACACATTATCTGGTGTCAAGCTTTCAATAAATTTAATTGCTGATGGCTGGAAGGTTGACGTTCGAATATTGTTTGAGTGAAATTCTTCTAAATTACCCTCAAAATATCAAAATAAGCCTAAGGTAACCTTGTTATTAAACATGATTAGTAAATATATTAGATTAAACGGGAATAGCGGATGAAATGTAAACTAACATTGAGAAACAGCCTTGGGTGCCTGCATAATTACTCTCACACTTGACTAGACTGTTGATGACGGAGGGGGGGGGGGGGGAACCGGAGTTTGAATTCCGATTGGGTGTACTGAAGGTGGCTTTTTTTAGATGGTTTTTCCACTCTTTATCGTCGACGCTAATGCGAGTACACGTCCTCTAAATTCAACCTTCCTAATCCTTAATCCATTAACGTAACTAGCAAAAATGCGTACAATCCGAACTAGTAGTAAGGCTCGGTGCTAAAAATAAGTAATAAAATAAATCTAGAAGTCAAAGGTAATGAGGATATCCCATAAAGAATCACCACTGGACATTGCCTTGGGAAATCAAAAGCTGGAGGATGTGAAACTTTTCAAATATTTAGGAAGTTAAATTGCAACAGATGTGCAGTGTATACAAGAGAAAAAGTCAAAAATAGCTGCTTTCATTTATTATTATTATTATTAGCACCGCGTCTTACTATCCGTTCAGATTAGGCGTACTTACGCTAATGTGTAATGGTAGGGTGATTGTGAGATGAAATGGAGGACCTACAGTTTAACGTGGGATCCGAACCACGGTGGAGGCCTGGCATTCCTACAGTTTAAAGTTGTGTTAATACACTCCTTGATCAGAGGTGAAGGAAGGCTTGGCAATCACATTAAAGTTGTGATCCGGGCAGAGGAGGTACCGGGAGCACCAGCATAAATTGTCCGACTGACTTACCCCGACCGCCAGCACAAAGCCTTTCATTAAGACGCAGATACTTGATTAAAATAAAAAAAAGTAATATGGACCTAGTGATGTGTAAGAAACTGATTAAATGCTATCTACGTATGTAACATGGATTTGTATGGAACTTAAACACAGACATTATTATTATTATTATTATTATTATTTTTATTATTATTATTATCATCAACCTCTAACCGGTGTCGTGTTGGAAGCGACCACCTACTAGTCCCCCACCTCTAGTGTAAAAGCAGGGAGAAAAGAAAATTTAGTGTAATTTCTACAAGAGTTAAAATCTCCTACCCGCACCCCTTAAACCACCTACCCTAAAGTTTTATTCGAGCATATCTAGAAGAAAAGGCTGGTACAAATATAGGATAAACAAAGACCCTCCATCTTTCCAAACTAAAATATATATTTCTACGTCTCTCTCTCTCTTTTTTTTTTACGCGCAGCTCAATATTTCCTCAAGCACAGCAGTAACCTTGCGTGAGAACAATCGTTATAGTAACCTTTACGCTTGTCATGCGTGTACACACGCATCAAATATTCACCTTATATTTTCCTAGAAGGCACCGCCACGCACACCTAGAAATATGAGAGCGGTACAATCCACCTCACGCTCCACGAGCTTGTACACACACACACACACACACGCACGCACACACACACACACACACGCGCACACACACACACACACACACACGTATACCACCTGACGTCAATTTACATCTAATATAGAAAACTATCACATACAAATTAAATACAGACGAACCTATTTCACTCCTCCATCAAGTTAAGATAGTCTAATTCCCGTAGGAAGAACCTTATCTGACACTTTTCAAAGCTACTGGAGCTTTTTTTCATGTATTGTTGACCTCGTTGGTCTTGTGGTAAGGTGCTCACCTCAGGACCCGATTTCCGTGGGTTAAAACCCAGCTGAGTTCGACGGATTTTTCTTGAGCGATAAAAAAATCCGTAGCACAACTTCCTTTGGAGGGGAAGTAAAGCCGTCGGTCCCATTTCGATTGTGGTATGTAAAATAACCTTGGAAGTTATGTAAATATACCTTTCCCGACAAAATTGGTAGGACCTTTCGCTCTCGCTCATAGAATTTATCGTGTGTTGATATAATCAGTCGGTTCAGAAAGTGCACGTTAAATACTTCAAATAGATTTTTTTTAAATTAAAAAAACTCTCATTTCCTGCGACTCCACCTTAAAAAGCGCGTGGAGTGAGTTGAAGATTAAAATTTAGCTAAAACTAAAGAACAGCTATTTATTCCTGGTTTTGTTTTCCAAATGTTTTATCATTATTATTATTATTATTATTATTATTATTATTATTATTATTTGTTATTACTTTAATTCGTTTGTGTCTCAAACTGATACGTGATGGTTATTCACACCATCAGTCCTGGTATACCTCAGTTTTAGCTTCTGTGGTGCTGACTGACAGCTCACAGCTGACTTCTGACGGCTTTGAAAAGCTACCAGACTAAATTATGTATCCCTATGCCGAATCATATGATCTGCAAAAAACATGTGTTTAGCAGCTGTCACTTCTGACAGTCAAAATTTAGGTATATACCTAAATGTTGACTGTCAGAAGTCAGCTGTGAACTGTCAGTCAGCACCAAAGAAGTCATGGGGCTACTGTAGTTGAATCAAGTGAAAACTGACAACCTTCGACATGGGCTCGATTCCCGCGCCCATCTTGTCATTTTTCACTTAAGTTCCAGGATACAACCCACCTCACCTTACAGTCTACATGCCACATTACACGGGCTGGTGGCGTCATCGTCAGCAGAAAGTGTCTGAAAGCCCCCTAGTCCGCAAACATCCACGATACGCCAACTTGCCCAAGTTTCTCTCTCCACTGACTGGGGAAATCCGATTAACTTATCCTCCAGGTGTAAAAGGGTACCAGGTAGAGAGACCTTTTCCAAGTAAGAAACAAGAAGGGGGGTTAAGTCAAGCACTCAAATTTACATTTGTCGTTTGTTCAAAGAGGTAAAGGAGCTAACACACATGAGTTTCCCCTCAAAAATAGTTCTGGAACAAGATTACTTAATAATACGGTAGCCTTGCATGATTTTTGTTTTGTGCTTTAAGACATATAAATATATCTTAACACTTTACGACATTGAGATAGTGGTTTAGTTATTTTCGGTTAGTACATTCGTGTGTCCCCCTGGGCGACAGTACATTAATAAGGGGGCGGCCGGACTGAGTGGGCGAGCGCGCGACTGAGCGAGCACGCTTGAAAGATAGAACTGGTTCTATTTTTCAAGCGCGCGCGCTCGACCCGGTACAGTCTAGTTTACAGGCGCTAGGCAATATTATTGTATGTTGGTTCATCGAGTGCTAGGAAAACTTCTCATTTTGACATTTTTATTACCACTTGCTACTAACGGCCTAATTTAATTGGTAGGATCATAAATCATACCTATATATATATGTGTGTATATATATATATATATATATGTAAAACTGATATGTTAAAATACTTCAATATTATCAAAGTAGGCCTTTACAAATAAGAATCACCATTAGCGTAGAGAGAGGATGAGAAAACCACAACAATAAATCACTTGTTAAAACCCCCCTCAGTTCACTCAACCAAGATTCGGAGCCTCCTCGTCAACAACTAACGAGAGCTATCTGCTAATCACGCGCTCGCCAGTCTGGCCACCCAGTCGCTTGCGCGCTCTCTTGCACGCTTGTCAGTCTGGCCGAACCCTAATGGCTAATAATTCCACAAACCTTCCTACGAGTGACTGTAGTTCAGAGACGAGCATATATAACGCCCAAGGTTACCCATGTAACGCCTCGGGTGAGGGATCCAGCCTGTCCTTGCGTTGAGAAGATAGGACGGTCCTGTTTATCTGAATATGAAATTAAAGTCAATGGGAGAACAAGAAGGATCCGTTCTGCTTTTTTCGTGTTTTTTTATCACCTTCACACAACGATGAATGTTTCTGTAAAAAAACGTTCTATCCCAATACTATTCTGATTGTTGGTTGGTAACTCCTCGGTTGTTCATGTCCGAGTTGCGACGTTGCCTGGCGGTAGGTCGTCAACTATTTGCCCCCTATGCCAACGACGCCTGGCGGTGGTCTCGCTAACCATGACCGGAAAAGGAGTGGGGAGAGGAAATGATAACACGCATACTTATCACGTATTATTAATATGCTACAAAAGAATGAGCGATGGACACCTCCTTCGCCCTATCTCCTACACGGCCTGGTCAATAACTTTCAGCTGAGCTCTAATGTGGACAAGTGGCCTGAAACGTCCAGTAATTAGATAGCTAAGTTTAATATGATAACCAATTATTTTTTTAAAAATACTTTTTTCTATTAAAACTAAAACATTTAAGGCCCATATACATATTTATTACTTTCATTGTGATAGTGACTTTTTGTGTATTAAAATTACAAACTTGTTAGTAAAAAGTGTTTTTTTTTTTCCCTTATAAGTCCTCTTTTTAATATCAGAGCTATTAATTAAAATATTTTTAGGCAACAGTATTATAATAAAATAATTATAAATTAAAATCTTGATTGTTTGATAAAGCGTACATAGTTATCATTTATCTTTTAATTGAATTGAATGTATATTTTTTATGTTTATATTTTTGTTTTAGCAGGTATTTAACAAAATAGGGTGAGTGTGATCCGAACGGGTAGTAGGGCGCCCTGTTAAAAAAAAACACCAAAATCTCTTATTAATCTCCTCACAGCTAAATATATACTTATTATATTCCACTTAGCTACAATATGCCTCAGTTGGTACCCGAATTAGTAACCAGGTTTGTGTATAGGCTTTAAGATGGTTCATAGTAACTTTGACTTTCTGTGACATTTAAAAATATATTTAAAATAATGTTTGTATCCATTAACCTCGTAAATTTGTTTGGCTATTTTAACAATTTGAAGTTAGCCAGCATAATTTGTTAAAGTGATAGAACATAAATTTCTAAAGCGACGGAACTGTTTTATAGTTTCAATCGTCGAAAAAAACCGATCATAAGTGGGTTGGTTATATCTACGTGGCCCTTAACTTTCACTTGGTCTGTACGGTAATTAAATCATGTCATCTATGGTTTGTATTGTACTCAAAATGATGTTTTAAATCAGATACAACATAAACTAGGCATAGCTTATTATTTATAAAAGTAAAACCGATCGACATTTTACTTTTTCATATCAAGATAAAGTGTTGTGATCGTGAAAAAAAAAATCTATCTCGAGATTATGTCGACTTTTTACGTTTTATGTGAGCACAAACTCAAAAAAATTGATTTTATGATATTGTCTATCTGTCTGTCCTTGGCCACGGATCCAAAACGGTTTTATGGATTCTGTTCAAGCTTGATTATATAGATTTAATAGACCTATACCACAAAAAAAAACTTTTTTTTACCCTAGATCTTCAATAAATTGTAGTTTACTAAAAACCTATTTTTGAAAAATATCTTTGAAGCTATTATACACAATATCAGAACGTTTATACTATTGTTTTATACCATTTATTTTTATAACCAAAGCACTATATGACATGCTGTTTCTAAAATCAAAATTTATCGTTCCGTTTTATGTTATATGTTTTTTTGTATACATATAATTTATATTGTTAAATTTCGTTGATTGAACTCTAAATATTTAATCCAACATGTCTGCCAACTCAATACTTTTTGAAATAAAAGTTATTTTCTTTGATGCATTATTACATTCCCCCCCTCCCCCCCTATTTGGTTATCTTGTAATCCCATCTGCCTAATATAGTTTCTTCCCTTAAGGAAAAGTAGTTTTCTTCTCTTTTTAGTCTGAAAGTTAATAAAAGCCTCCTTGGTGGAAAGTGTGTTTTTATTGCAATTTTTTTTATTTGGTTAATTAAATTACATTCCATGTGAAAGTTGGCAAGACTGTGGGAGGTGGATCCTTTAATGAATAAACATGCCGGGAGTAAGCTGGAGGCCGGGCTATGACGACGTTACTTAGAGTCAGGTGCCGTTAAGTAAAGTGATGGGGTGGGGGGGGGAGAGTGTTGTGCCTCCGGTAATGCACTTAGTGGCCTCCTCCTTGCTCGCGTGTCTGAGTGACGTACGTGGCGTTTGTTGGCTCAACGGAGACATTTATCGTGTCTTGTCACAAAAAGTTGAATTTCCGAGATAACCCAACTTTAAGGTTATTTGCCATACTTAAAATTCAAAACTTCTACTTACATTTAATTAAAATGTCGTTAGTTTAAATAGGGTTTATGATATTGGTTTTTTAAAAAAAATCATTCAAATGGACTAAGACTTTAAGTCACGCAATATACTGAATTAGTGATTGTGGGGGGGGGGGGAGACGACTATAGAGGCTCGAATCCAGCCAGGTCTACTGAAGAAGTTTTTTATTACGTATTTGTTTTTCCCCTTCCTTCTACGCAAATGCAATTAGGTGTATTTGCTCTAAACACTCTCATCTTACTTTAATCCTTACCCCAATAATGTATATATGCGGATATCTCAGAAGGAAAGTGCACAAAATTAAATTATTATTTTATTATTATTATTATACCACACGCGTCTTACTAACCGTTCGGGTTATACGCACTTAAGCTAATGTGTAATGGTAGGGTGATTTGAGATGAAATGGAGGACCTTACAGTTTAACGTGGAATCCGAACCGGGGGGGGGGCTGGGCACTCCACACATTCACAAGTTGTGATTAATACACGTCTTATCATAGGTGAAGGAAGGGTTTGGTCAATCAGATAAATCTGTGCCGGGACCGAGGATTGAACCCTGACCCCCAGCACAGAGGTCCAACACCTTACCCCTAACCCCAGGTCACTGATCACAAAATTAAAGAGGATGTTACTATTCATAATAAGCAAACGAAAGAGACGTAGATACAATCAAATCATAAAGGGTCTTTTCTACGCATTGCATTCATGCGCGGTGTATTGTATATTATATATATATATATAACTACGTTAAATATAGGGAATATTAACGAATTATTTCAGCTTAGGTTGTTTGGCCATCGCTGGGGGCCCTTTGTGTATGAATACTCATACCCTAGCATCGTGTAGTTTGGTATTTATTATTTTCCACCGATTATTAGTATCCATTCGCGTTGAACACATTACGCTAGTAGGATATAATAGCGAAAGTTATATTATTTGAAATGTAGCTCCATTTCCGTGGAAAATGGGAGTTGTAAACAATTTAGGACCCCCCATTTGACCCGACAAGGATTCGAATCCTGATCTCCTCGTCACTTGCAATCCAGTCCAACAGCAGAATGACGCATTATACCATGCGACCATCTGTTTGAGGTACTAAATGATTGGAATGTATTTATTTAATAAGAACAATATTGGCAACGAGTATTTAGAGCCCGATAGATTTTCGTAACAATTTTAAATATACATTTTATTGTCACGAGTCGTACTACTTGTCTTGGATGTCCGCATTTAATTATGATAATTTGGGGGGGGGGTGAAGTAGTTAGATTTGTTAGGGAACACGCCTGCATTTGCGTAAAGTAAAAATAGGGACACCGTTTGGAAACAAAGAATCAGTAAACCCAGATGCAATTCGAACCCCAACCTCACGGACCGTTAAACTAGACTGTACAAGCTTGACGCCTTGTCCGCGTGCCCACCTATGCAGGTTATTATTTGATTATTGGATACGATGTATAGAAACGTTTTACACACGTGATTAAATAGCTACCCGTACGGAAATGTCTGATACCATTGTTGTAGTAACCAAAAGGTGAGTTTCCCAAAAGTTTTTTTACCTTTCTTCATGCATATACTTGTACATTTTACTTAAATTTTACCTCCCTGATCCATGCTCCTCCATTAGCATTGTTGAAATATGTATCTCCCGGATGGTTAGTAAGATGCGGTGGAACTCAAAAAAATATATGTAATTATTATATCTTTGGAAACTATCCGCAACTCGGCGATTACTTAACTTATGTTATATTAAAAAGCTTCCCACACCAGATCGGGTGGCTAAGTTTTAATGAAGTTTGGTCGAGGAGCGGATGTTGGATGTTCGATCGTTATTGCTTGCCGTGGAGTCTAAGCGACAGGAGCAGCTGTCGCCGGGGCCCTAGTCTTGCTCTCAATAACACGGGTCCTTGTGTGTCAGCCGGCATGAAAGCTATACTTGTCCTTGACGGTGTTCGAATACCGCCAGTGCGAGATAGAGACCGGCTGGCTGGCGGCGGGGGGGTTACGGGGGGATGCCCGGCTATCATTGACGTGAGAGGTAACAAAGTTTACAGTGGTTTGAAATCACACGCTGGCCAAATTAAAATTCCTTTTTTTTACGCACTCGGAAGACAAACTGTTGGTTTTCTGATTAGATCGCGCTGACGCACACAGTTTTCCCGGTAGCCCGGGAGTAGAAATTATCTTCCACTTCCTTCTTTCCAATACTAGCGCCCGTCTGCGTCCTCCATGACAGCAATACCAGTATCTAACAGAGCCTGTTATATAAACCATACAAACCCTTTTGGGTTGCCGCTGGTCTAAGCGCTAATCTCGCAAGAGACTGGACTGTCGATTACGGGGAGATAGTGGTTCGATCCCGGTTGGGTACACTGAGAGTGGTTTCTCCCTTAAATGGTTCCCCACTCTCTATCCACGCAGATGCAGGTACACTTTCTCTCGATTAAACTTCTTCCTCTCAATTAAAAATTATTGTTTTGTATATTCTGAGTCTAACATTCTTTGAAAGAAGAGCACTGATAGTAAATTAAAATTTTATCACCTACTTCAATATCTGGGACTTTTCACGATATTTGTATTGTTACTTAAATTAAATTTACTTGTTTTTAAATTGTACGTCAGTGCTTTTCAAGTAAATATTTAATAAATATTATTCAATTCTATATTTAAGTATTAAAATATTGAGAACATCCTCAATTAAATTTATTTTATATCAATGAACTTGAATTTTCTTAAAATAACAGTAGTTAATATTAAAGTCCTCTCCTAATATTTCACATGTGGCTGACTCTGCCTTAACTCATGTTTAAATATTATTTATTTTATTTATACTTTGATCAACAAACGTTATCAAATAACTGGTACACAATAATACATTGAAAAAATAATTATTATCTGTTTAGTTAAAGTTTAAGTTTAAATTTAAACTTAGATTGTAATTTTGACCACACACACACACAATTATCACTCTTGTGTTATTTTCCAAAAGATAACTTATATTGATTTTACATACAATCCACCAGTACATTAACAATAATTTGTTGGTTAATTACATTCAAATCACTAAATTAATCACAGAAGTAATTTACTTATAACAGGTCAGTTATTTATACTCATACTATTCATTCATATGTTATTTCAAGACATGTCTGTATATTATTTTCGTTTTAAATGAAGTAATTTCCAATACCCTGGCACACCTCGTATTAAACAATTTCCCCACTTTTAATTGAATGTTTACCCTTTTTTAACTTTTCCAGTACCTATTTGCCGCACGGCGCACTTGACTTTTCTGGTTGTGGCTCCCCCCCCCCCGCCCCCCTCCCTTTTACACCCTTCTTTTCCTTCCGCGCTGGTTTGATTGTTGGTCATGTTGGCTTTTGGGCAGGTTTCGGTGTCCAAGGTCCCGCCGCCATTGATCGGAGTCCTGCGCGATGTTTCTGTCCCAAAGTGCTCCCCGGGGGAAAGATAAATTAGCTGGAAGGGAATCAAGTCCATGCCGAGTATGAATTATTCACCGCTTGTTTCAAATCTGACTCCGCACTAAATCCCGAAGCGCCGCCTTTTGGTTTGTGCGCGAGAGAAAAGTTCAGAAATAAAACTAGAGGAGAAAACGTAACTAAAAATACATAACAAGGGAAGAATCATTTGTTTATTATGAATGAGTGTTGTTTTATTTACGGCACTTGTTTTCATCAATGAATATTGTTCTACCAATAACGTGTTCTCACACTTTTTTATTTTGTTATTTTGTCACCGGATTTTACTTCTGCTCCGGAATATACACATTTAATTACAATAATTGAACTTAGATGAGAATTTAAATTAGATCTACTCTCATTCGCGTGAAAAATACAGTGAGAGATTATTTAAGGGGAAAAAAAACACCTTTAGCATACTTTGCTGGGATCCGAACCATGACCTTTACGTCACTATCAAACTCTACTGAATGAGCTTGACGTTTAGTCCGCTTGCATTCCGATACACTACTTCAACGATATTGTTTCACTTTATCTTTGCTGAGACGTGATTCACAATATCATGTGAAAAATCTAAACCCTTCATTCCCAGAAAAAACAAAAACAATTGTAGGCCCATATATTATGAACTTAGACGTATTAAATATTGCTTTGTTGTTTTATATGCGGCTGTGCTGAGGGTCCGGGGTTCAATCCTCGGTCGTGGCACAGATTTATCTGATTGCCAAACCCTTCCTTCACCTCTGACAAGACGTGTATTAATCACAATTGGAATGTGAGGAATGCACAGCCGTCCACCGTGGTTCGGATCCCATGTTAAACTGTAGGCCCTCTATTTTATCTCACAATCACCCTAACATTACACATTAGCGTAAGTGCGTATAACCCGAACGGTAGTAAGACGACGGTGCCAATAATAATATAATAATAATATTTATAGCGCCACGTCGCGCCTTGCTATCCGTCCAGGCTATCCGCATATTTACATTAGCTGCGCAGGAATGGATATAGCTTTAATTTAGAAAATATATGCCCATATTTGCATGATGGGAGATAATAAACCATTTGGAGGAAAACATACCTCGGTACACCCATCCTGGGCTTGAACCCTGACCTTACCGTCATCAGCAAACCCTTGTTTTGCATGCCCACCAATGCGGGTGAGCCCATGTTAATCATGACGTACTATACGTTTATGGCACTTGCGTGAGAGCGAGTAAGAAGCGTGTTTGGGAAATGTTTCCTACCACTCCTGAGGAGGCTCTAGAGCTGGTCATTGCTACAAACGACTTAACTAAATAATTTAAAGGATTTGGAGGATGAGGATGAGCTCTTATAAAACTTACACCAGTACTCTTCTGGAGATAATCCTTGAAGGAACCAGCCCAATGCGCCCCCGCCATGGATCGAAGAGTGTCCCTGCATCCCTGTAGTTTGAGAGTCAGGATCCACCGTACACCTTACATTGTCGGTCGCTTAGTATCTCCTCCTGGAGACATAATGGACGAAATAACTCTTTTTTTAACTGTTCGGAGGAAGTCCTCACAGATCCCCTGCCGCAGGTCGGAACGGGCCATTAAGAGGCCCAGATACCGCCTCGTAAATCTCTTGTCAGCCTTGATCCTCGGCAGGCACGCCTTCTAACCTCCCCAGGTCTTGCGGCTGCTCTCAGGGCCTCAAGTTACACGCACACGCACACGGACTTACAATACAACACCAAATGTGCTTGGGGTCGCATAGGCCTACTGGAGAGACCCACGGTCGATAGATGCAGGATGAGGGGGGGGAAGGCTATTTGGAAAAATCTTTCTTATTTCCTCTTAAAACATTTATTTTTCCCACCGCGTCTCACTATCCGTCCACTTTTCTTATGAATGAATCTTTGAAACATCTTTTAGAAAATACAGCCATATTTTTTTAGCGGTCGCCATTGATAACATCTTACAATATTATTAGTGTTATTTATATATTGGTAGATAACATAACTTGACGTATGAAAACATGAAAGTAGATCAAGCTGACGTTGCTAACTTTTTTTATATATCCATCTGTAAGACATTTGCTTACTATTTACGCTGAGGGTTTCGAGGAAAGGTTGAATTTAGAGGAAGTGTACCCGCACTTGTGTGTAGGGAAGGTAGAAATAGATAAGCAGGAAAACCACCCTCATTACGCCCTTCCGGGATTCCAACCCCGATCTCCGCGTCATCGGCAGTCCGGTCTACTGTGAGAGTGAAGCTGGTTTGAACGCATTAAAATGCACGATATTTGATAGGGGAGATAAGTAGGCGTAACCCATTTCGAGGGATATTTCCTTTTCTATATATTTATTTATTATTATTACTATTCGTACTCTTCACCTTTAGTGCCAAAGTGATCCTATAAGGTAATTACCAGCTCTGCGCTAGTATGCATGACTTTGACCTGGGAGGTCCGGTCTTCACTCTTTGTTGCACTATATATATTTCAAAATTTATTTACTGTCTTCTCTCCGAAATAATTCGATATCTTTAGATTTTTTTAAATCACCTCATTTTTTTATGTTAGTTTGGTTAGTTTTAGTTGCGGGCAGCCCAAACAGGTGGTTAATGATACGTAATACACTGATAATAGTTAGGTATATGGTTTAAACTATGTAATTCGATTGAGTGTCGAACACCGCCCTCCATAGTCAGTAAAGGTGTGTTGTTACTATAATTTATTATTATTATTATTTTTAGCACCGCGTCTTACTACCCGTTCGGGTTATATGCACTTACGCTAATGTGTAATGGTAGGGTGATTGTGAGATGAAATGGAGGACCTACAGTTTAACGTGGGATCCGAACCACGGTGGAGGCCTGGCATTCCTCACATTCACAAGTTGTGATTAATACACATCTTGTCAGAGGTGAAGGAAGGGTTTGGCAATCAGATAAATCTGTGCCGGGACCGAGGATTGAACCCCGGACCGCCAGCACAGAAGTCTGACACCTTACCCCTAGACCAGCAGGTCACCTCTAATTTAATATTGAATACAACCAAGATCAAGGACGGATCCAGGGCCTGTTTTCGGTGATAGTAGTAGTGGTGGTGGTGGTGGTGGTGGTGGTGGGGGTGGGGGTGGTGGTGGTGGTGGGGGTGGGGGTGTAGTAGTAGTAGTAGTAGTGTAGTAGTGTAGTAGTAGTAATAATAATATACTGCCTGTTATAATAGTGCAAAGAAGACTTGTAAGGGGAAAAAAACACTTTTGATAATTTTAACACACACAAAAAAAAAAAGAACAAAAGTCATTGTTAGAGTCAAAGTAATAAATATATGGTACATGGGCCTGATATGTTTTAGTTTTAATAAAAAAAACCAAATGTGTATTTTAATACAAATGATTGTTTATCATACTAAACTTAATAATCTCTCCACTATAAGATTTTAGTCTCAAGCCCCTCTTTTCTGCACATTATAGCCAAGTTGAAATAGTTGTTGAGTAAGTAATAGAGGAGATAGGGCGATGGAGGTGTTAGTCAGTCATTTGATTTCAATATTTTTATAACGTTCTATGAAAAAGAGGGAGCGGGGTGTGGGGGCTAACTTCGATTAGGCATACACACGAAACATCGCTTCAACTATGAACATTACCTCGACTATCCATTCAAACTAAACGGCAATGTTCTCTTTTTGGTAGAATAATCCCCCCCCTTTTTTTTTAGTCGATATTTATTCACAAGTTAGCTTTAAAAACATATTGAATGTATCGACAAGCGAATGTTATCACTTTGCCTTTTTGTCTGCATTTATTTCAGCGCAAACCGAACCTTAAGGGTCCTTGAAAAAGCAGGGACAAACCGGCGACCGCTAAACCTCTTTTCACCTCTGCCCCCCCCCCTCCCCCCCTTTTCCATGCGCCACTGTTCTACTCTCACTTTCGTGTACGCAGAGTACATTTGGAAATTGAATTGTAATTCCCACTTGTGGGCGCGCGGTCACTCGCCGCCGCGGGATGGAATGACCCTTTGGGCCGCCGCCATGTTGGCTCTCTATTGTTGTACTGCTTTGGAATATAACTTGGTGCTTTTCATGACGCACTCACTCTCTCCTCCTTCCTCTCGTTGCTGTAATAGGTACTTTGCTCTCTCTCTCTCTCTCACCCACCGTCAAACATGGACATCCGGCTACTCACACAAATCGTAAATTATCGCACTAATATTATTACTATATATATATTATAATTCACTATATATATATTATAATTCACAAGAATATACATTTGGGGGGCATATTTACCCCCAAGATGAGTCTAGGCCCATCTCATGCCGGTGCTTAAGGTGGGGAAGTAGGTCACGGGGAGAAAGGACCAGTGTTCTTGCAGGGTTTTTTGGCCAAAATAAATTAAGTATTGCTTCAGTAGCAACGCTTAGTTTAATGTCAAGAGCATAGCGGTATTAGACGAGAAACTTTTTATATGACGAGAAAAAGTTGTCATTAAATTCCAGGATACCCTTGACAGATAATCAACAACTGTTGATATCAACTTGTTAAGGAAATTAAACTATTTGTATTGGAGAAATATTTTTTTTATTTTGGCAAAAAAAAAGTTTTTATATAAAAACTGCAAAAATATTGACCTTATCTTGCGTCCCCTACATCCCCACATTAACTCCTTCACCTCCCATATATTATGTTTCCCACGAACTATTTTTGTTTTCCACAACTTTTTGTCTTTTCCTCTATTATTTCAATACATATTGCAAGTTCGGCGCCCACTGTAAGCTAAATTCCGCAGACTGCAAGACCCAACTTGTCTAAATATAGCGTCGTTTCGAGATAGTTTAAATAATGGGTTCGATACTTTCCCAAGATACCCATTTGGAAGCAAATCGTTTGGGACATTTTCAAAAACTATTTCCAGTTTTTGATAAATTAGTCATCAGTAAGTTACCCATAAATGAGTTTTTAGCCCAAAAACAAGTATACGGTGTTATTTGTCATACCATATAATTGCCAGATATATATTTTAAACAAAATCGTTAGACATTTTTGAAATAAATTTTGAATTTTCAAAAATTTCCTATCATTGAACTACACTTCAACGAATTTTTGCCCATAAACTAATGATACAGAGTTATTGGTCATGTTAAATAAATCTTAGATATACATTTTAATCAAAATCGTTCTAATTATCTTCTAAAAATTTTGAATTAAAAAAACACTTATCAGTAAACTACCCTTAATTTGAAGGCTAAAGTCAATTTAAAAAAAAGTCTAGAGCTATAGCCCTATAAAATCTAAATATTAAGCTTAGACAAAATCGATCAAACCGTTTTTGATCCGTGGTCAAGGAAAGACAAACTTACGGAATTGTGAAATCCAATTTTTTTGGGTTAGTGTTCAAATAAAACGTAGAGATTCATCATTCATCACGATCACAATACTTTCTCTTTATATGAGAAAGTAAAATGCTCCTCAAAACGCACTATTGAAGCAAATTACAAGTCCATGCCCATTATTTATGATCACTAATTCATACTCTATATTTATTGACCCGACACCTACTGATAGAGGTGCCCTTAGGCCTTGGCCTAGAAAAAAATCCGCCACTGTTATCTATGTATTAATTGAAATGGATTAAAGCTACTCTAGTGACTTGACAAGTCTAGAGGTTGGTACGAATGACTCTGAACCGGAAGACAGTAAAAATGTTTGTTCCCCACTGGCTTTTTTTATATTTCTTTCTCTAAGAATTCTGGTTCTCAATGGTTGAAACTTTTACTAGTACTAGTAGTCAAATTTTCATAAGAAAAACAAACACATTTGTTTTGCGGTAAACAATTATAACATTCTACTCTTTTATCAGTGTGAATACGTGAAATTAAATATATTAACTCTTCTACAGTAGCCCCATGGCCTCTTTGGTGCTGACTGACAGTTCACAGCTGACTTCTGACAGTCAACATTTAGGTATATACCTAAATTTTGACTGTCAGAAGTGACAGCTAAAAACACATGTTTTTTTGCAGATCATATGGTTCGGCGTTGGGATACATAATTTGGTCCGGTAGCTTTTCAAAGCCGTCAGCTGTAAGCTGTGAGCTGTCAGTCACCACCAAAGAAGCCATGGGGCTACTTGTAGCTGTCATAAAATAAATAGCCCTTCCTTTGAAGATGGGAATGTACAAATATGAAGCACATATAAACTTACCATATGTTTTGTGTAAAAATATAGGCCTATAAATCGGCAAAATCTTTTTAAGAGCTGATCAACCGGCGGGATATTCCTGAGACTATCTTCGAGTAAAAAAAAAAGTTTAGTGAACGTCCAATTTACTTTCCCAACGTATAGTGTAATCTAAGATATTTTATGATAGGAGTGGATTATAGTGACTTTCCTTGTCGAGGAAAACAACATGGAGCCATAACCCATATTTAATGTGCCGTAAAGCTGAAGTTTCTTTTATTGTCGCAATGTTTCCTGCGAAGGAACGACTTTATTACCATCTGTCGTTCTGAAGGTTTGAAACAAACAAGTCCTCTATTTTCGTATCGATGGCTACGTTTGGTGATCGGACCGAGTTTTCACTCCATTCATTGCTCCTTTTATATATTAAAAAAAAATATATTTAATAAAACTCTGGAAATTTAATTTGTTTGATTTTAACGTCAATTTTCTTTTAGTAGCTTTGTTTTTACAGATCCAAAGTCTAAGATCTCATTAAGATTTCATCTAACGCTTATTATATTACTGTACTATAATCCACAATTATAAAAAATATACATATGTATAATATAGTTACAACATAATAAAACAAAATATTACAAGCAACTTAAAGCATAGATTTTATTTCTAAACTAATAATGTGTCACTATAAAACAAAAGGTTAAGGCCCTTTGCCCTGTCGATTGCAAGTCTTAAACCTATTTTGTGGGATGGTGGGCGGGAGGGTGAAAGGCGTGGCGTGGCTTTACAACAGACCAAAGTATCCTTCCGCGCCAACAAGAACAGATGGATCACGGAAAACGTAGATGGCGCTAGCTACCGGACAGATCTTACCCAAAAATCATACATTTGAAAATATCAGTTTTCTCGAGAACGAGTGAAATGTTTATAGTGATATTTTCAACGCCTCTTCTAAGATGATGTATCAATGTTAGTTAGATTTTACATTTTCTTATTTTTTGTTATGAAGCTGGAAGTTTTCTATTGAAAAATGTCAAAATTATTGATATTTTATCACTGTTAAAATTATAGACGATGTGTGTGTATAAAAACATATAACTTAATCAACATGCTTCTATTCTTGAGCACACCGTTTCCGAAAAGAAAATTGCAAAACATTAAAAATTCTTGAGGACAATTATATGGTCCCATGGCTCTGCATTTCCACGCCAAATGAAAATGGCCAATCGCCTTAAGCTCTGATGCAGAACTATACAGGTCAGGCCAAAATTAAAAAAAAAATTAACAAATTTATACAAAATTTTAGACTTATCAAACTAAATTGTGCTATAAAATCTCAACACAAATTTCACTAACTTAACTCATTTATACCAAACCTAAATAAAGTAAACCCCATAATTAGTCAGTTAATACTTTGATAATATGTAAAAAATACTTTTAAATATTAAATAAAAAGGTATAACTTGCGTCCGCCAATCTACTTAATATTTTTCTCCAAACGCTTTACTAAAGGGAGGGGGGGCTAAGAGCTTTTGGAGCGAAATACAAAATTAATTGCACCCTACCAAGTTTCATACCAATATTTGAAATTGTAAACAATCGTAGTTCAAGGTAAAGTCACTAGGTTAGTCACAACGAAATAGTGTACAATAGGTTCAACACCTTAGCCCAGTAGGTAGCACGTCTGCCTACTGAAATACAGGTCCCGAGCTCGTATCCTTACATGATCTCTAACTTATCACTAGTGAATTGTCTGTCCGGGGTACTCGGTGCTGCGTCTGCTCTGGTATTAAGTTAGTTTTTATATCGTCTTCTGATATAATCAGTTGGTTGAAAAATGGGATGCTAAATGCCCTCAATAAAAATAATGTCCAATATAAAAGAATTATACGAGTTGGTTTGTTGGTATTGTTTTACGGCTCTCCTATAATAAATTTTTTTTGTTACAGTCGTTGCAAACAGTGATTTCATTTCTTTCCTTGGACTACATTGCACAATTAAATTGATAATGGCTAGCTTTCCCTGATAGGTTAAAATAGTTACATTCAAATTAATGTACTTTTCTCACAAACAAATATTATCACAACCTAAGTTCCCTTTCGATCTCAATAAATCAAACAATATTTCTCGCTCATTAATAAACCAGTTTATGAAATTAAAACAGTGTTGCCATATTTATACTCCAATAACTTTATTTTATCCAAGTAGTTATTTTGCTGGTGTATGGAGTTCTACTTTATACCAACTTTTTCTGTGAAAACGTTAAGACTTCCAACTTCCTCGGAGTTAATCGTCTTTTGAAAACTTGTTTCCAGTTATTACTTGTATTATTTGAGTTTCGAAATATCTCTAGCGGTTTTTTTTTGTTCGGGTTATATGAAATGTAATCTTTGAAACTGTTCCTCTTGCAGTTGTCCCTAGAGGTTGTCGCTGCGATATGACAATAGCGCATCGAAAAGCGAATATCCGAGTTCTTTTTATTACCCTCACAAAAAAGACAAGATGCGCTTGTCTGCAGCATTTATTGTCTTCTGTACAATGTTTTTACAAACATCTGACAAAATTGGAATTTCCCTTAGCGTAACGATGGTTAGAGCTCGTGACAATCACTTTTTAATCCCTAGTCTCTGGAGGAAAAACCCGTCCAAAAACAAGTTTTTGTTTTACATTTTCCTAACGAGGTTTTAGTTACGCCGGGCTTATCGGATTTTTATAAGCTAATTATTGAATAACTTGTATACGACCTGAGCCTTTTGAGATAAATTGAACTACAGACATTAAATTTAATCTTTACTGTCTCGATTTTCTCCCTCACTTAACATTTATTTAATCTTTTATCTTATTTTTGAAATTTTGAGATAATTTTTGTATTTGATTATAGATACTTTAGCTCAGTCAATTGCACGTTTGCATACTAAGCTAAGAGTCTTGGTTTAGTTTCTTGGCAAGTCCGAAAAACGTATAATTTGGATTTTTTGACAGTGATAAATTGACATCTGGAGGATTGGTGTTGTGTCTACGCTAGATTTAAGTTAGTTTGTAATTCTTTTCTAACATAAGTCTATTCAGAAAGTACACATTAAATACCCTTAATTTAATTAGTTGATTAAATCTAATTTCAAACAGTGCATGACTTGACTTATCCTGTATGTTCAAACAACATAGGTCTGTTCACATACTCTTAAGCAAGGGGCCTGGGGTTCAATCTGCAACGGGTGCATTTGGGATGGTATATTTTTTTTAAAAATTATTTTTCCCCATCCTTTTCAATGTTGAATCTTTCTCTTTAACTATATAACCATTATCTTGCTTCCATACCATTACAAATGGTACCGGCATACAAATAATATTATACTGTACACAATATGGCTACTTCCGGGTAATCATGTTCAGAAATTAATCCTCTGTGTCCATTTGTCCGACAGACTAATAATTCATATTTATGATATGAGTACATCCTTTGCTATGTTTTATATAATAAAATTAAGGAATTTTAGTTTTCTAATTCATTTAAGCTATATAAGTAGTCAACATAATATTATTAATCATCAAAAATTAAATTATATAAGGTTCTTTCTGTGCTTGGTTTTTTTAATATTCCACTTAAAATTATGTGATAACGTCAAGTGATCATATTGTACTTTACTGGGTTAGCTCTGGCCTGTGAGATAAGATTGTAGCTGCCTAATTCTACCCTAAATAACCATAACAAATTATAAACTTGAATTGTAAGAATTTTTAGCTCTGAACATTATTCCCTGTTCACTAAGAAATACATGCCTCATGGGAAATATTTTCAAACTAAAAAGGTTGAACAATTATACTATACAATGCATGGTATAATTGTATACATTAATAGTTCATCTCCGCGTGTATTGTCTCTATATATTAACCATTAATCACCCGAATTAAACTTGGAGTTTATGCAACAAATTATTTTATCGACTATAAATAATGACCTCCATATAACTAATTCTACACAATTCGCTTATTCAATTTTATATTTTGATTAGAAAATACGAATTTTTCTAAGAGAATCATTGAATACTAAACAATTAAACTCCTATAAATACTTTAACGTTTTTGTTAAACTGGAGTATTAAGAGTTATCCGTTTAAAAAAAGGTTAAAACTTGTGAGCCGAAATAAGTGTTCAAGTGTAAGGTTTTCACTGTCATTTGATATGTAGGATCAAACCGGTCAAATTAACATCTCAATTTTTTTTAATCACCCCATCTTACTACCCGTTCGGGCTATACGCTTATGTACTAATTATTACGCTAGTGGTTTTAGGGATCAGGAAGGTTATATTTAGAGTAAGTGTTCTCGCATTTTCGTGGAGCAAGAGTGGAAAACCATTTTGAAAAAAAAACCACCCTCAGTACGCCCGACTGAGATCGCCTCGTTATCGGCAGTTTAGTCTACTGCGTGAGTAGCGCCTTAGACCACATGACCACCAAAGCTGGTTTCATTTATGTTCTCAACATATGTTATGTTATAAATATAAGCTCGACGCACTGACCTAGGACCTCATTCCAGAGAAATTGTCTTTAAGAGTGGAAATGTTTTTAAACTCTAAAATGAGGGGGGGGGGGGGGAACAATAAGACAATAATAACATGATCCAGACCATTGGAGGACAAATTAAATATCAGGCCCGAGAATACAGGGTTAGTAAAAAGTCCCTTAACTTGTCAGGATATGTATTCAGATGTTAGTGACTCCACGTTCACTTTAACAAAGAAAAATAACGAAGTTAGCATTTAAAAAAACTTTTAAACGATTGAGTTCTGTAATATAGCTTATTGAAATTTTTTATCGGTTTATTTTTCTATTATTTCGTAGTTTTTAAAATACTAAAGTCCATTACCTTAGGTCAGTCGGTATCGTGTCTCTCTACTGAGCTAAGGGTCCCTGGTTCGATTCCCGGCATGGTCAAAAGTGTATCATTGTGAAATGTGGGTTCACCTTTCACACTGATGAATTAATGGGCCGGAGGTAGGATGTTGTGTGCGTCTTATATTTAATTTAGATTATAAGTAGTTTGCTGATATAATCAGTTAGTCCAGCAGAAAGTGCATGTTAAATAACTCAAATAAATGGAAAAAAATTAAGAAAAAAATTAAACACTCGACCACCCATGCAATTTAACATTTTACAATCTATGACCTATGTAAAATAAAAAGGTACGGAGACTAAGGGAGGTCACATGGCCTACTGTTGCAGTCATTTAGGACGATCATACGATCAACGAATTGAGATACACCGACTGGAGGGCATTGGACCAACCCGTGATTCGTATAATATGACGTTTCTAGGTCTAAAAATGTATTGTTCTAATTAATATACGAAACGAGAGAGTCAAGGGGTCAGGTGGTGGGGGAGACGGGATGAACGTTGGGAAATTAACTTTGTCCTCCCCCTCTCCCCTAAGTAGATAATCCCCTGGGCGCGCAGGGGGGGCAGACACCGGCATCAGATCTGAATGAGATACTGTACGTTTCCATTACCGTCGGCGGTCATGAATAGTGTTCTAATGTGAGATGTGGCCAGCAGATACTGGTATTAGCTATGATATATGTGGCGTGTGCTATTAGTCGCACTGCTACCCGTCCCCCCCCCCCCCCCGTCCCCTCGTGATTGGGAACCAGAGGTCTCTCTCGCTCTCTGACGCTCGTTTAGGTTCTCGCTCCATGAGTCACGCTCGTCTGTTTTCATGTCGTCATATCGAGTCTCTTCGCTCGAGTGTGGACATAGGTGG
Organism: Timema podura; assembly: GCA_033556935.1. Taxonomy (NCBI): domain Eukaryota; kingdom Metazoa; phylum Arthropoda; class Insecta; order Phasmatodea; family Timematidae; genus Timema; species Timema podura. The sequence goes on from JAVRXN010000005.1 coordinate 11,127,769, forward strand.
GGGTCAGAGGACACATTCATCTGGTTTGTGAAGGTGTAATCTTTTTATCTTCGTATCTTACTACCCGTTCGGGTTATACGAATATGTACTAGTTACACTAATGGTTTTAGGGATGAAGAAGGCTATATTTAGAGGAAGTGTACCGTATTTACGTAGAGAGTGAGTGGTAAACCATTTAGGGGAAAACCGCCCTTACTACACCCGACTTAGATTCGAACCTCGATTTCCCCGTCATAGGAAGTCTACCCTACTGCTAGAGTGACGCCTTAGACCATGCGACCACGGAAGTGGGTGAAGTGTAAATTAACAGTGGTCACGGATTTGGATACATCATTAAATTACATTTAAATTTATTTGAGAAACTCACACCTATACACGGAATCGAACTCGGGATTTTTGGCTTAGCTCATTAATATATTTAACTTTGGAGTGTTGAGAAAAAGGTCCTGCATCTATTTCACGTGTCCAGGTGTCAATTTTTAGCTATAAATGTACTTTATTTTAATTTAAAAAATTTGTTTTGTTTGTCAGTGAAGCGAAATTTTGAGGCTCGAATTCCGACCGGATGTATTAAGGGTGGTTTTTCCTAGATGGTACTCCACTCTTACCCCCACGAAAATGCGTTTCCTCTCAATTCTACCTGCCTCATCCCCACTACATTAGTTTAATTAAATGTTGGTTGCCTGGATGGGTAATAAAACGCTGCAAATACCCATAGGAAACCAAGATATTTGATAATTCAGCTTGAGGATTTTTGTAAATAAACGCAGCTGATTTTAATCCAAATTTTATACATCACTTTGCAAATATTTTAAGACAAAATGTGAATAACAATACAGTAATTTATTTTAAAAACTATACAATTCATAAACAAAAAATTACGAATGTTTTTAGTGAAATTAACAACTGATTTTTAGTTTAGAACTAATCAGGGTATATCTTTCTGATTTTTGATTAGATATTTAACCTAAAAAAAACGCGTAAATACAAATATGAAACACGCGTTGACTCATACCCTCAATGTCTTATTTTACACGTGTTCACATAAATTATTAGCCTACACAAGAACTAGAAATAGATTCCATACATGCTAAAATGATTATATTAGTCGCTTCTGTACTTTTTATTGTAAAAATAAAAGAGTGTAATCATCCATTGTTAAACAGGTTGATTATTTTATAGCGAGTATATTTAACTCTAAGGTTTTGATATCATAGTTTTTACTTGCGGAAAATGTAACTATCTTCTTGTTCTAATATTGTTTTTATTGATATGCTAGGTATCTCTTGGTGACCTAAAATATATCATCTAAGAGAACACCTTGTAAATGTTTTGAAAACACACCCTAAACACCAACATCTGTGATGTAAGCCATCGCGCCAGACTCGTCGCGATTATTGCTGTTATTGGATGTACAATCCAATTTTCATGGGAAAATAACTTTAAAAAAATTAAACACTTTTATTTTTCAGTAAGATTTGTTAATATTTTCCTATTTTATCTGTGTAATTTTATAGTTATTGATAATATCTGTCAAACGTGATCGCTGCAGATCACATGACCTGACGTATGAATATGTGAAAGTAGATCTAATAACTTCTATTTATATCCCATCGAATAAATCCCTTGTGCAATGAAGATGCAATAAGTCTTTAATTTATTTTATAATTTCGGGCCGAGTCGTACTACCCACCTGAGCTGTAGCCATTTTAATTATGCTAATGAGTTAGGGATGGAGTAAAATTAAGAGGAAATGTACTCCCATTTGCCCGGAGAGAGAATTGGTGATAAAATTATGGAAAAAAATCCTCAGTACACAGCCAAAATTCGAACCCTAACCTCATTACCATTGGCAAACCTTGATAAGATGAGTATGACATTTAGTCGGCATGTCCACCGGTGCAGGTGACATCATAATCCCCCATTACTTTATTTAAGTAAAGTTGTATAATGAATATTTTCAACTGATGTGTACTATCAATTAAAAAAAATCCCGCTTGCATTTTAGTTTATTTAACATTATTTGATTAAATTTAAATTAGTTCCATACAACTTTATAGCATTATTTTTCCCCCGTGGGCACGGCGATTAGTCCTATTTATAATTTTATATTAATTTCGTTGCAATGGAAATATGCCCGTTAAAAACACAAACCATATTATCACTTTTCAATTAAAAACTCTTATTAATTCCTCCCCCTCTCGGTCAATGAACGAACTAATCATCGGGTTCCAATTAATGTGACGTTATTTGCCGACTGTTTAATTAAAGATATCAGTTGTAATGTGTAATATTGTAGTCATATATTCTCATTCACACTAGTAGTGTGTTGTTTTTTGTTTTTCAATGGGGGGGGGGGGGGGGGACAGGGGGATTTTAATTTTAGTTCGCCGTGATGTGTGCGAGGGATTGTATTTTGTTCTTGGTTGAATGAGTACAGCCCAATTTAAATATAAACGACCTTTTAGAAGATATAAAAAAAATTACGGCCAAAATTGGAGAGATGGATCTCCACTATGTTTTGCTTATAATGGTGGCTCGGTTTGAAAATGCTACTGTTGATGGTTCTATAGTTTTTGGTTCGTGTACCTGTCTTCGGTTCCAAATACCACTTAAGTCACAAATATCAAACCAAATTTGTTTTGTCTCCTCCAACACATATAAATGTGACCTCGCGAACAAGTCATATATAAATCACCTATTTATAATGGCAATTAAAATATTTACTGGCATTTCACTTTAAGATCAGGTCTTTATTCTTAGTCATGATATTATTTAATTGTATGTAACCGTCATTTTATTATTTTATAGTCATATTATTTCATAAACATATGTAATGTATTTAAATGTATGCCCGCTTATTATAGTCATTCATAATCATAGTCTTTATATGATTTCATTTTATATTATAGTACATTTATTATTACCTGAAATTAAATTATATCATAGTCGTTATATTATTTCATTGTGGTTATATTCATTTCTTTGTATGAATTGTTTTAAAGATGGATTAAATAACTTAAATAGCTAAAAAAAACTTAGTGATCTGGAATTGACTCTCTGGTAACCGAAACCAGTTCTGGTTTTCCCAAGTGAAGAACCGAACCGACCAATCAAGCTTATTGCTTGAATCTTTTCATGTTTGTGACGTGTCATTTGTGGATACAGATAGAAATGCCATTCATTCTCCTGGGAATGAGTGTTTCATGAAGAGACTTTATTAATAATAATAATATTTAGCACCGCGTCTTACTACCCGTTCGGGTTATACGCTTAAGTACTAATTACTCTAATGGATTAGGAATTGGGAAGGTTGAATTTAGAGGAAGTGAACCCGCATTTGCGTGGAAGGAGAGTGGAAAACCATTTAGGAAAAACCACCCCCAGTTCACCCGACCGAGATTCGAACCTCGATCTCCCCGTCCTCGGCGGTCGAGCTCAACACGACTAGCGCGTTAGCCAACTACGCCACCAAGGCGGGTAAGAGACTTTATTAGTATGAAGGTGAGTCAGGTCGGTCTGAAGGGTGTTCCTATATGATACGATACATACATGTCTGCCCGTGACAATACCCGGCCAGCTCTCGCTAATGTTTTCCAGTGTCGAGACGCACTCGTAATAAACATTTATCCCTGTTTCCGTGCTTGATGTCGACTGCTGTGACGTACTCTCGCAGAGACTAATGTGGCCGGCCTGCCTGCCTGTTTGTCTGGCTGTCATTACCCAAGTTACGCTATTAGTGCATGTGCAACACAAGAGGGGGACAAATTATCTCCTACTCCGGGGCTGGGTTTATTTTGGACGCCGCTGGCGTGTACGGAAACGTTATATAACCAACTTAATTGCATTTTATAAGTTAAAAGAACATTAAAGCTAAATGGAAAAATATAGCTCGTATATTTAAGAAATACATAAACAAATATAAAACCCATTATAATGATGATTCATGGTTAATAATTATTGTAGTTCACTGTTTTGTTATACTTTTTATATACAGAAACTAAATATATCTTTCTTTTATACGTGGGGATAACTTTTTATTTTTTACAAAATAGTGGTTCTAAGAAGGAAAAAAAGAAGATAAAAAACCAAAGATTCCCTTGTGATCAAAAGCCATATATTATTTCAATATGTATAGTGCTCGCCTTAGGAACCGATGTTCGTAGGTTCAAGTCCAGCCGGGGTCGACGGGATTTTTCTTAGGTGATAAAAATCCGTAGCACAACTTCCTTCGGAGGAAAAGTAAAGCCGTAGGTCCCCATGTAGATTGTGGCATGTAAAAATAACCCTGAAAGTTATGTTAAAATACCTTTCCCAGTAAATTTGGTAGGCCTTTCGCGCTCGCTCATAAAAACTATCGTGTCTGATATAATAATTTGGTTCAGTGCACGTTAAATACCTAAAATAAATTTTAAAAATGTATATTTTAATATACATAATTAATAAAAATACTAGGAGGCAGTTATGATATTCACGCTATTAGTTTTCCTCTTTGAGAGGGAAAAGGTTACAATACTAATTAAAATCAGAAAAATACTTTGCAGTTAACCCATTTTCTTTGTTATGACTTTTGTTTACAAGAGTTTTAAAATGTTGTAGTGAAAATTGTTATTATTTATAATATGGTCGTTTAATCAACTGAATACGTTTCTCAACTACATAAACAAAAATATGTACCGAGTATTATCCAGTTGTTTTGCAGTCATCCAGCTCTTGGCTATATCTAACCATGAGTTTTAAATTATAATTAGTAATACAATTGGCTACACGCAATAAAAAAAATCCTTTCCTCTTTATTTTAAAATTACAGTTTTTTTAAAAATCATTCTACTAAAAAATATTTTTATCCCTTGACGTGTCTTCGGGTTTTATTTTAACTTATTTGTTAAAAAAAGACAATTCTTGAGGAATTACAATCCCACAATTTGATCTGTGAAAATTATTCAAATTTTCTTTATCCGTACAGAACCCACGCTCTCTGTTTTGGAATCATTGTTTTCACATTCCCCTTAGACCTGATTTAATTGCGGTATTAATTTGTTGTCACACTAACCTTTTTTCTCTTCCCAACCATAAAACACGAAACATGTAATAAGTTAGGAAACCTCGTAATCTAATCATTGGCGAAGGTAAAAAAAAAAGGACGGCCAATTTTAGCGACGCTTTTTCTCATTAGGATATAGTAGTCTTCATTTGATCCAAGTTAGCTCGCGGTTCCACCGGACGGGCGCAATATGGCGTCCCCCCCATCCCCCCCTCTAGACATTCACCGCTACAAATTAGTCAAAATGAAAACCCCCGGGTTAGAAAGGGGAAGGGGTGAAATTATTGTGTGTCCGTGTTGTAAATCCGCACCGTATGAGAGTGTGTGTGTAAGAGACATTGGTTAGGGGGGGACTTAATCAAGTTAATCAACGTCTTTGTGCTCGGAGTCCCGCAATTACACTTGTTTAATTACTGTAATGGGTGCGCGCGGGATTGCTCGAGAGCTGTAAGGGGACCGATGAACCTTAAAGTGAGGGGGGGGGGGGGGCTTGTGATCTAGGAATAAATGGCGAGATCTTAAAAACGGGGACAAAGTTTACTGTTCACGCGTTTCGACAGATTTGATTTTAAATTACGCATAGGTGGGCACGGGGACTGAATGTCAGGCTCGTCTAGTCTGATTTGTTGGTGATGGGGAGGTCGCACTCAGATAGGTGTACTGATGGTTGTTTTTCTTAAATTGTTTCTCACTCTCCCTACGCGCAAATTTAGGTGCACTTCCTCCTGTCGATTCAATTGGCATAATTATTTAAATGCATAAAGTTCGGATGAATTGTAAGAATTGGTGAAAAATATATAGTTAACTAAATAACTATATTTTAACATTAATTTATTGTAAATATTTGACATGATGTTTATGTCCCGGACTACAACATAGCAACATTACCTAAGCTGTAACTGCATTTTACTGAGCCGAAATACGGGGAAATCAGGGTTCGAATCCGCTTGGTTGTACTGAGGGTTCTTTTTCCTTTATGATTTTCCACTCTCCCTCCACGCAAAATATGGATAGATTCCCTCTAAATTCAACTTCCCTCATCTCTTACATAAGCCTAATTAGTACATACGTGTAAAACTATAACGGGATACATAAATCTCCAGCCCTATGCGATTGAGTACACCGGTGGCTGTGGCTCTCAATTATTGCTCCCTGTACCGATGACCCCGCCCGTCTATCATAGACTATACTCTAAACTATACGTGAATAATGACCCTGAGCACGGGACGAGGATGGATTCAGTGGTAGAGCTTTGGCGTGCTAAGTGAAATGACCTGGGTTCATGTGTCCTTTTAAAACCAATTTAATGTAATTGAAGTATGATTTTAGCACACGGCTATATTCGTAAAGTAGTTAATAGAAACATTTTTTTTATACTATGGTTATAAAGTACCTAAATGTTGTGTTTGTGTATAATATTCATCATGGTAGAGATTGTCCTTGAATCTATACCTAAGTCGATGAACGTACGCGCCACATAACGCACTATAGATGTAGATCCCGCAATAAAAGTCCTGAGCATCTAAGGTCTGAGCGTCGCTCTTATGTCTCCACGTCTAGACCCCAGAATGTCAACACAACTTCCTCCCCAAAGTCGGTGCAATTGTGTGTGGACGGTCGTTTCGACGGAGAGGTCGGCGACGACGACCCCGCGGTGACAGAAGTCGCATCTCGTCACCGGCATTCGGGTTCAACTGTTCCGCCTATCACTTTACAAGAGCCCCGGCGACGCTATCGACTGCGCCATTGCCAATAAAACTGTCTTCTCGGCTCTTAAACTTTTTATAAGGCTGCGTATAAAGGGTGAGAGAGGGGGGGTTGAGAATGGAGGGGAGAGGGGGCTGTTTGCACTTCTCATATGGTGGCATGGAAATTCACAGCAGTTTCTCCTAAAAACTTATTTTAGTGGATATTTCAAACTGAAGTTTATTTGGGATTTCTGTGGCCATGAACAATAAACTTATCTTGACGTTCAACTTGATTGCCGAGCTGTTGACTGCTGAAGGTTGTTGACTTATTCGACGTGCGATCTTTTTATTTTATTTTTGTATTTTCTCTAAAGAAACGGGGATGTGTTGAGTTTAACCTGTCAAGCTACAATCTACGTGGCGAAGAGGGGATAGAGTTAATTGATCTCAAGTTTAGGGGGCCCTGGTTAAATTTCTGGTAGTTCTGACAGAGGTAATTTTTAAAACGTTATCTGCAAAAATCTCTTATGTTTGAGAAAATTGAATATAATATTATTTTTAACTGATTGTTTTTGGTTTCAAATCAACATTTAAATAGCAAAACTGTTGTTTAGGATTGTCCTGATGATAGGCATTAACATTTGTTCTTACTAATCACGTACCGCTGATACTTATTTGAAAATGTAACGACAATACATTCTGTTAGTGCGTACTTAATTTCGTAGGTGTTGATGGTTATTTAATCTAGGAATATGTCCCCTCCGGGAATTGAGCACAAGACTCCGGTTACTAACCGCCTCTACGCATTACGATTGTCGTTGAGAGCTGGTATCGTCATAAAAACTCGACTGTGAACTCATTGTGACACACGTACTACGCGCTTCATAGATGGGGCCGTTGAACACCCTAAAGTTCAGTTCCCGAGCTAAGTGCCAATTACTCCCTAGTTAGAGAGCAGTTATCTCCTCTATTTCTGAAATGGCGTCGAAGTAGTTGTAAAGTGCAGACAGAGTTTTAGAACTCCTGCTAGGGAATGAATGTATGTGTGTGTGTGTGTGTGTGTGTGTATATATATATATATATATATATAATTTATACAAAAGGTAAGGTAAGACTCATCTACCAACCTTTCTTAAGGGTGCTGCCCCCTTTAAGGGAAATATCCTCACATTGTGGTATTTCTTGTGTGAATGGCATTTAGGAAGCTTTAAAACCACTTTAAACACCACAATCATGACTCTTCTTGTTTGAGAAAGGCTAGATATATATATATGTTTTTAAATAATTTATTTTGTTAACAGAACTGCGACATTTAGCGTTGCATGGTCGTTGAAAATTAGCTAATTTCTCCTTTTCATGGTTTGTTTTTATTATAAAACTTCACTTGTATGACTTTTAATTATATCTGGACATATTGATACCTTTCCTCTCTATTTTAACTTGAGACATATTTTGAAATCGCAAACAGGAATTACTGGACGTGTTCAACTTATCTCAACGCCTCTTAACTCTTCACTAGTATTTACAAGGTTTTAAGTACCTAATAAAGGGATTGGGTGGACTATTATATTTACCGGTATGCTTGATAAGGGATTAGAATCTCGATCTCTCCGTCATTCGCAAACTGGACCACTGGTTAGTCCACTGGTGTGGCTACACTTTTAGCTTAAATAATACAATATTCTTTAATTAAAATAATTAGTTTTCCCTGTTTTTTGTAACCTTACAAAATACAGAGGAGAAACCAACAGCAATGTGATTAGTCCCACCTTATTCTCAAGCTTTACCAACCTAAACTTCTTGCCCGAAAGGCTCATATACGTTTATGTAACGTTAACTTGCAGTTAGTTACAATTGGATCCATCCCGTTATAATGTTGATACGTAACTATCAAGAATTCATACCACCCGCTCAATAATTCCGACCTAAATAGAATCCCTACAATGGTACATTTCTCTGTTGTAGTCCCTGTAGGCTAATACGGAAAGATAATACGACACAGTATATTTCATGCTGTATAATCTTCTGTAATATTACTCATATTTGTTCAGGAACTTACCTTTGAAATCTTCTATCACTAGCCGCCACCAAAGCTGAACGACACCGCGCAGCCAACGTGAAGAATGGGGCCGAGCTAACGAGAGTCTACAATCAACGCGTGGTCATTCTCCGTCTAGTCAGATTGATTCTGAAGAATGACAACATGGAAAACGCTAGAAGACAACAATCCACCCGCCCTCTGACGGATGTCAGATGAACTTCCCCAAACAACACAAACATCCAATGATCGCCGACTTGTTCTAATTTTCCGATGGAACAACCCTACAAAGTGACTACGTGACCGATGACAGCTAGCAACTGCGTGCTAGTAATTACCTCCCCTCTTTCCGTGCAACGAAAATCACTATAAAACAGGCTGACATTGTCTAAAAACTTTGACTATCTAAAATCTACGAACGAGGACGGATCATTGTCGTCGACCTGGACAATGATCGGATAAACATTCATACATCATAAATTGGAACGTAACTATGGATGTTACTTATAAAGAACTCTATTCATTTTCAACTTATAATATTTTCGTGTTAAAATCTTTATTTTGTGTTTTGCTTAATATTTAACTTTTTGCTTTATTATCTCAGTCGCTTAAATGTAATTTGTATGCCGCCACTTAGGCGCGGTTGGTTAGTTGGTTAGTTTATTAGTTTAGGTTGAAATCCACCATTGGTAATTTTGTATTGAGTGAATTTAAATGTAAATTGTTAAAATGTGTGGACTTTTGTATTTTGCTATTTCACGCGACTGTAGAATTAAAATTAAGCTTGTTATTTTTTTTTATATAAATTATTATTATTCTAAATTTCGTTCTTTAGTTTTTCTAAGATATAGTTAGTCCCGGGAGATTTTGACTAGCGTCTGGAAGTCAAACTCTCGCGTTATGTTTTATGTAATTGTAAATTTTCGTATTGTAACTTGTAATTGTTTGAGGAGCCCATCAGGCAAGAATATTTAATGTTTGTTTCATTTTTGTGGATATCTTACTCCACTTCACTTTTGGTAGTTTAACTTCGCTTTTGATGTTATAATCTACGTAATTTTGTGTCTCTTAAAGACGACCTGTAATAAATGTAAACATGGAAGGTTTACATTCTGCGCTTCACGTTATTATTTTCAGCATTATTCAGAATGATATAATGAGACCACTGTACTTTGCTTTATCTACGTTTATACTGAATAAACCATATTATTGTTATATTTTTAATTCTGCTTATATTTTCCCTTATGTAGATTATACCTTCTCCCTTTTATTTAATTGTGGTCGTTAAGTAGAAGGCACGGAGACGGTGTAACACTGCGCCACTCTGCTGTCCTTTTAATTAACTGATCTTCCTGTTTAATTAGTTAATTAATAACCTATATCATTGCTGAAAAATGTTGAAAAATTATACTGTATATTTTTGTTGCTGTTGTGAAATCATAGCCTGAGTTTAACCTTGTATCTTTCTGTTTCATAATGGAACACAATTTGACTACGGACGCTTCGACTGAGGGAGTAGTGACTGGCGAGCCGAGCGTGTTGTCTAAATCTGATGTTTACCGACTCAATAAAGAAAGCCTTATCTCCGAGCTTGCTAAGCGTGGACTGCAAGGTTCAACAGAAACCACCGTAGCAAGACTTCGTGCAGTTCTCGTGGGAATCCTTTCGGAGAGCGATACGTCTCGAGACCAGGCAACAGTGGGAGTGGAGAATCATCATTCAGTACCGGTGAGGGTTGGAGATCCAATTGAAATGTCACGCGCTATGGTGAGTGATAAAATCCAAAGTAAAATTCTCGTTGATTTTGTAAGTCGAATACCACTGTGTGATGGTCAGGACAGCTCATCTCTTTTTTTATTTTTAATTGAGGTTCAAAGGATTTGTCATTTAAATATCGGTTCTGAGTCCGAGTTTATTGCATTGTGTTTAGGTAAAACTTCTGGATATTTAACTCGTTTATTTTCTGAAGGGCTAGTTAATGGGTTAAGTTGGAAACTTATTAGTCGTAAGATATTAGACTGTCTTGTCCCTACTAGAGCTAAAGATAGTTTGTGTAAGCAGTATGTACATCGCTTTCAACGTCCTGATGAGTCGTTAAGGAGTTTCATCATGGCCATTTCTGAGGCCGTTGAAGTTTTAGGGTTAGATCTTTCTGAATGTCAGATAGTAAATATTATTTTGGAGAATGTGTCGCCCTTGTCTCGACGTCATTTTGTATTTACTTCTAAACCTAGTACGATAGTTGAGTTACATGAGTTAGCTTCCCTAATTGAAGGTACTTTGTTGTCTGAAAATGAGTTTCTGGAAAATCATGCGCCTTTTATTGTTGACAATCCAGGCGTGGGTTCGAATCCTAGTTATTGTGGTAGGTCTAGGAATCATACTGCGATTTCTCAGTTGGGTGTGCAACCTGTGAAGAAGAACCATATTGGCCCGCGAGCGTTGGATAGTAAGTTTTTGTCAGGAATTCGCTGTTTTAATTGTAAACAGTTAGGACTTGTCCAGAGCAAGTGTAGTTCAGGAAACTAGTTGTGCGCCGTAAGAATCATGGGTCTTACGAGTCAAGCGCATTTCCATGCCCCCCTTCCCCCGTTGTAGTTCTTGTGCTTGTTTCTTTATGTTGTCTTGCTTTAAATAAATATCTGCCAGGCTCTCTCCCAGATGGGATGGACCCTGGTCAGTTGAATCTTTCTTAACACCCGTGTCGGTCAGATTGAAGAGCCGAACAGACCCGACCGATACGCGAAGAGCTCATGTGAGCCATCTTAAACTAATACCGACGCCTTAGAATGTCATAGTTTAATGGATAATGTTCGTAAGTTATTGTACTTACAGATTTAATTACTCCATTTTGGATTTACTTAGGTAAATGTAGGATGCCAAGAAATTTTTTTATAAGTTTATGGGGACTTGTATTTGATCTTTTTGGTATTCCTGTTTTTGGTAAGACTTGGTGTCTTGATATTATTTGACTATTGTTGAGTCATTTAATGAACGGTCAATTAACGTAATCTCATTTTGTTAATTATAGTATTGACCGGGTTTTTGATATTCATACTCTTAATAATAATGTGGAATCATGCCTAATTTTTATAGGTATATGGGGACCTATAATTAATCTTTTGGCATCCCTTATTAATTGGAGTTTTGTTTGATGGCATTGTGCCCTGGCTGTGAGCCAAATCGTGTTTAAAATTTAAAATTTGTTTACCATTAATGATATGTTATATATCAGTGGTTTGTAGATATAGTGTTTTGTTATATATATATTGTTGGCCATGTGTATAGTAATTTACAGGTATTGAACCGTAATTGAACTTGTGGATATTATGTGTTTATGAAATAAGTGAATAGTTTATAGATTATTATGGCACGAATTTGTTGATGTTCCACTTCATGGAATTTGGATCACGAAATCAAATGTTGTTTTGATTTAATTATAACGTAACTTTCTCTATTCTATGTTTTGAGACACTCTATTCTAGATTGAGTGCTGAGAATGGTCTTATATAGAATATAGTGAGATTATGGTGATCTAACATTTGAAACTCTCAAACCTTTGAATAGGAACCTTCAAAAGTGTTGAGGGGGGGGACGCTCCTCTGATACATCTATGTAGGATTTCTATAGGATTTTAGGATTTCATGAGGATAAACTTTTGTGACTTTGTAGTCTAGTGAACTTTATTGTGAGAACTTGAGTTTGAACGTAGAAGAAAGAAGAGATTCTTCATGTGTTAATACAGACAATTAGACATGTGGTTGCGTATGACTTAACGCCACTTACATATCGACACGACTTGTTGTATATGATTTTTCGTTGCGCATCCTGTTTCCCTTTCTCTCCTGGTTTCTGGTAAAATCTACGTAGTGGTACCGACTGCTTCTCTAGATGATGGAATCTAGAGCTGAAAAAGATGGATCATCTCCTGCCGTTTGGGAAGATGATGTACAAGAAGGCAACCTTGAGCCCTTTGATGTTCCGCCTTGCTGAGGACGGATGCTGCATCTTCTTATTCTCCTGGTCAAGGGGGGGAGATTTGTAACGTTAACTTGCAGTTAGTTACAATTGGATCCATCCCGTTATAATGTTGATACGTAACTATCAAGAATTCATACCACCCGCTCAATAATTCCGACCTAAATAGAATCCCTACAATGGTACATTTCTCTGTTGTAGTCCCTGTAGGCTAATACGGAAAGATAATACGACACAGTATATTTCATGCTGTATAATCTTCTGTAATATTACTCATATTTGTTCAGGAACTTACCTTTGAAATCTTCTATCACTAGCCGCCACCAAAGCTGAACGACACCGCGCAGCCAACGTGAAGAATGGGGCCGAGCTAACGAGAGTCTACAATCAACGCGTGGTCATTCTCCGTCTAGTCAGATTGATTCTGAAGAATGACAACATGGAAAACGCTAGAAGACAACAATCCACCCGCCCTCTGACGGATGTCAGATGAACTTCCCCAAACAACACAAACATCCAATGATCGCCGACTTGTTCTAATTTTCCGATGGAACAACCCTACAAAGTGACTACGTGACCGATGACAGCTAGCAACTGCGTGCTAGTAATTACCTCCCCTCTTTCCGTGCAACGAAAATCACTATAAAACAGGCTGACATTGTCTAAAAACTTTGACTATCTAAAATCTACGAACGAGGACGGATCATTGTCGTCGACCTGGACAATGATCGGATAAACATTCATACATCATAAATTGGAACGTAACTATGGATGTTACTTATAAAGAACTCTATTCATTTTCAACTTATAATATTTTCGTGTTAAAATCTTTATTTTGTGTTTTGCTTAATATTTAACTTTTTGCTTTATTATCTCAGTCGCTTAAATGTAATTTGTATGCCGCCACTTAGGCGCGGTTGGTTAGTTGGTTAGTTTATTAGTTTAGGTTGAAATCCACCATTGGTAATTTTGTATTGAGTGAATTTAAATGTAAATTGTTAAAATGTGTGGACTTTTGTATTTTGCTATTTCACGCGACTGTAGAATTAAAATTAAGCTTGTTATTTTTTTTTATATAAATTATTATTATTCTAAATTTCGTTCTTTAGTTTTTCTAAGATATAGTTAGTCCCGGGAGATTTTGACTAGCGTCTGGAAGTCAAACTCTCGCGTTATGTTTTATGTAATTGTAAATTTTCGTATTGTAACTTGTAATTGTTTGAGGAGCCCATCAGGCAAGAATATTTAATGTTTGTTTCATTTTTGTGGATATCTTACTCCACTTCACTTTTGGTAGTTTAACTTCGCTTTTGATGTTATAATCTACGTAATTTTGTGTCTCTTAAAGACGACCTGTAATAAATGTAAACATGGAAGGTTTACATTCTGCGCTTCACGTTATTATTTTCAGCATTATTCAGAATGATATAATGAGACCACTGTACTTTGCTTTATCTACGTTTATACTGAATAAACCATATTATTGTTATATTTTTAATTCTGCTTATATTTTCCCTTATGTAGATTATACCTTCTCCCTTTTATTTAATTGTGGTCGTTAAGTAGAAGGCAAGGAGACGGTGTAACATTTATATTAATTAAATACTACTATAAAGCCACATGGCTGACTCACTCACTGACATTCATGTTTACCCACTTACATATGAGCTAGAAACTTGAAATCTGCCAAACTTATAGCTTCTAGCCTGTAACAGACGGGAAAATTACAAAAAGTTAAAAAAAAAATTCAAACCCCCGAAAAAAAATTCAAAATGTCGGAGCAACTTTAAAGTCGGTGCGGACCTTTCTTTGTAGGTCTCTTGTGGCTAAACGTTAAGACCTATCAAAAAACGGCTTTGGAATTATATTAGTTTACATCCACTTGCAAAGAAAACACACCAGGGGCTTGGGGGCGGAGCCCCCAACAAGCAAAGCGAGTCTGTAGTATACAGGCGCTAGTAAAACAAGCTTGTTTATTTATATATACAATACGCCTCTATTATAAATTATACTTGCTATATATAACATTCCAATTGCTTAATAGATGGTACCTCAACTAAATGACTTTCATCTCAAACACACCCCAGTCAGCAGTCGTTTTGTTTTACGCTTTTTTACTGCCCATTTTCCGATGCAAAGTGAATAGGATTCCCCCTCCCAACCTTCCGCGGTGCACCTTAACATTCTGATGCGATCGTAAAAAGCTGCCATAGAATAAATACCGCGGACTATATATCTATCGTCATTCTTTGATTCACTAAGCCTTTTATAACACTTGTTAAAGTTAGTAAATCTACTTTTATATCTACTTTATCCGAGGACATATGGTGGCGATTTTAGCATCTGTAATTTAAACATTTGGTTCGTTATTTTTCAGTATCTAGCGAGTTCTTATACTAGAGCGTGTGAAGCAAGTTTACGAATGTGCTTGCGGTATCATAGCTAGCTACTGCCTTTACCGAGTCGTTACAAGTTATACATTGTCGAGTTGTTCTTGTTGCTGCGCCCGCAGACATGACGTGCCATTCTTCGCACCTGAGCTTTGTCATTCATTCACTCTGCTTACGCCTACATCTTGGCGTACATTCTTCCCACCCAAGCGCTGGCATTCATTCGCCCTTCCTACGCTACCAACATGGTGGACATTCACTTCACATGAACGCTGACATTCATTCACCCTTACTACGCCTACTAACATTGTGGACATATACCCCACCCGAGATCTGGAATTCATTCACCCTTCCTACGCTACCAACATGGCGGACATTCACCGCACATGAACGCTGACTTTCATTCACCCTTCCTACGTTACCAACATGGCGGACATTCACTGCACATGAACGCTGACTTTCATTCACCCTTCCTACGCGACCAACATGGTGGACATTCACTTCACATGAACGCTGACATTCATTCACTCTTCTTACGCTACCAACATGCTGGACATTCACCGCACATGAACGCTGACTTTCATTCACCCTTCCTACGCTACCAACATGGCGGACATTCGCCGCTGACATTCATTCACCCGGCTTGCGCCTTAACATTCGTACTATTGGAATGGTTTGAAACTACCGCCATCACAATTTTTTTCAGCAACCACGGCCGGCTGTTCTAATATTAATGTTCGCCAGAATATTATTATAATGTTTACAGTCAGCCAACTAAAGGGTATCTACTAGCGCCTCGAGCTTCATGTAAGGTGATCTTTGAATAATTCGTACCTCACCGGATTTAACTTTAATTCTTGGGCACACGTTGAGATAGTTGGCATTAATCGTACCAAAATCCTTATTTCATCCTAACCGTGCATTCGTCGAGATAATCGATTATTGGATGCGCCTCGTGACCTATGCGGCGTTAACGCCCTTTCTCAGTGACGTACCTAGTGGTGTCGACATAAGAGGTAGCGCCCATCCGAGACGCAGGTGAGCCCGTGATTAATAGTGGACCACGCCTGTTGCCCCCTTGCTAACATCTGACCTCCCTCACTGTACCTCTTGTCTGGACCCATGACCGGGCCGGAGTTCAGGCGTGTACAGCTGTCTGGAACATCAGGATCAAGGGAAAGGTTAATCAGATGAGATGTCATCAACTATTCTAGAATTAAACAATCCTGTAACCAAAAGAAGGGAAAAAAAATCATATTCCGAGAACTTATAAAATAATGTTGTTACTTAACCATTAAAAAAATGCATTGCAATTTAATTCGTACCTCAAAGTGGGATGGAAAAATAAAACGAATCAAGCTCCGTATTTCTGGAATCATCATTTTTGGCCGTCAACTTTAGTGGTCTTGGGGTAAAGTATTCGCCTCAGGATCCGATGTACGTGGGTTCAAACCTAGAAGAGGTTGACGGATATTTATTTGGTGATAAAAATCCGTAACACAACTTTCTTCGGAGGGAAAGTAAAGCTATCAGTCCTATGTAAATTGTAGCATGTTAAAGAACCCCGGAAGGGATGGTAAAATATATTTTTCGGCAAAATTGGTAGGCCCTTTTGCTCTCGCTTATAGAAATTCAGGATGGAAGGCAACGGGAGACCACCACACTTTCTGAACGACCCTAGTGCATGGAGTTTCTACCAGATTGTGCGGGAAAACTAACCAACTGAAGGCCCAGCTCCGGATGGATATAAATCACATCAAAGCAACCTTCGCGTTGTTGAATTATGAAAAATGCTGGCCTTAATAAATAAATAGAATTAGTTAAATTCTATAATCATAGTAAAATCATCAGTTTTTGAATATTTATCATGACTTGAATATCGCAGCATTTAACCAGAAACTTTTTAAATGAATTGCAGAAATGTTAGTCAAATTACACAAATCTCATGATAGTTATTCATAAATCGTTGAGACCGTGTAGATAATTGAACTAATTGTATACAAAAATTTTATTGGTTTTGGCAAAAAAAAAATTTCAAATAAAAAAACTGAAAACATTTATCTTAACTCACTTTTTCTTCCATCCAACCTGAAGATTAATCTCCATTTCTTTTAACATTTGATTATTTCAAAGAAACATAAGATGTGTTTTTATGTTTTAATTTAGCACCGTGTCTTACTACCCGTTCGGGTTGTACGCTTAAGTACTAATTACACTCATTGGTTAGGAATGGTGAAGGTTGAATATAGAGGAAGTGAGTCCGCATTGGCGTGGAAAGAAAGTGGAAAACCATTTAGAAAAAACTACCCCCAGTTTACCCAAGTGAAATTCGAACCTCGATCTCCCCGTCCTCGGCAGTCTAGCTCAACACGAAACTAGCGCGTCAGCTAACTACGCCACCGATGTGGGTATGTGTTTTTATAAATAGACTTTCCCACTATATTTATTTAATAGATACTTTTTTCCTTAAAGATATATTTGATAAAGTGTGTTAGAACTATAAAGCCTTTTGGTCAGAAAAATTTACTAACCGCATTGGTGGCCCCGTGGTCTAAGGCGTTACTCTCGCAGTAGACTAGACTGTCGATGACGGGGAGATCGAGGTTCTAATCTCTGTTGGGTGTACTGAGGATTTTTTTTTTAAATGGTTTTCAACTCTACCTCCACGCAAATGCGAGTATACTTTCTCTAAATATAATCATTCCAAACACTAAAATCATCAGTGTAATTTGTACTTAAGCGTATAACCCGAACGGGTAGTAAAACACGGTACTAAAAACAATGTATTGCCTATCCCTCAGTCAGATCACCGCGACGATAGTTAGTCTGAAATAATAACAGTTGTAATAATAATAATAATAATGAATAGGCCTACAACACTTAGCTTCACGAAATAATCTCAATTTCATATTTTTGATGCTATTTCTTTTTCTTATTTGTGATGTCAAGTTTAATGAATCTAGAAGAGTATAGGAGTGAATCTCGAGTTCAACAGACTTTTATATCGCAGAAAAAAAAAAAAAAGCTAGGGAGAATATATGTATATATTTTTTGGCTTTTGCTTTATTCAAAAGGCATAGAAACTCCTAAGGGTAATTCCGTTATGTAAAGAAAGAAAACTGTATTTCAATATGAAGCGTCTCTTTTCTCCAGAATGAGTTTTAATATGCTGTGCAAACTTGACAATTTGATTCAGTTAAAAAAATTTACAAGAGAAGGTTTCAACTGTTATTTGCAGAATTTATTAACCAAGACATTGAGCTCTATCTAAACGTTTTTGCAACACTATTTTACATTGATTCAATATGATCTTTAAGGTAAACTTGATTGGTTTTTGATAATCTCTTAAGTAAAACAAAACATATGGATGTTTTGAAACCTACATTATAATTTATAACGTATCTTCATGTTGATTTACACCTTTGTTATTAACTATTTATTTATTTATTTAATTATTTATTTAAAAGATATTCAATATGAAATACTTCTTGGTTATATTCACATTAATTAGGCTATTATTGTTTGAATTAGGCAGGTATAATTGAGATAAAATGCACCCTGCCTTGCAATGGGAAAGGAGGGGGGGGACGTTCTTAATACGCCCATTTGGGATCTGAACCCTGATCTATTCATAACTGACAAACCAGACTAGTCAAGCTTGACGTTTATTCCGCGGGCCCACCGATTTAGTTGCTAATTACTATAAATTAAAATATTGTTCTTCGTATGACTGCTTTCTCAGTGCTTACTGAATGTCTTAATAATTGCTATGCATGTGTCCCTTTTAAAAAGATATAAGCATTTGATGAATTTTGACCAAACTTTGTACCCCGGTTGGTATTATTAAATGTACTTCGATACATGGCCCTTGCGCCTGCAATAATACAGTTGAAGTGTTTCAATTACATCTATACACGTGGGCGTTTTCTTACTAAATTAACAACCATTTTGAACAGGACTAAAGATGTTGAACTTCAACTATAATTTGCAATAGATTATACTTTATAGAAAACAACTATTTAATTTTGTTTTTACTGTATCTGAAGGTATGGTTAAGACATTATTTTGGCACATATTATGTGTGCCCCATTTTATAAAAATGCTTGTATAAATCCTATGCCTAAATAGTTATATAAAGTATAATCTAAAAACCCGGATCGGTGGAACTAAAGACTAAGGCATTGGTATAGTCTGGTTTGGTTTTCCCGTTACGGGTATAACGCTGTTCGAATCCTGACTATGTATACTGAGGTGTTTCTACTTTAATTGGATCACAATCTCTGTATTGCATTTGTGTAAATATGCGGTAATCCCGAACGGGTAATAAGGCTTGATAAACACAAGTATATTTGTTTTGTTGGTTCTACAGCTTACAAGAGTTTGACCTCTGAACTTTTATTTATTACACATTTTATAAAAATCTACTACATCTGTACTAGAATAATATCGCCACTCAGACCAAGGAATTTCTCATGAGGTCCTTAAGCTTCAAAACCACTAAAACAATCTTCGTCCATCTTTAGAACAAATTGTTGTAATCATATTTCTGACGCGCTTTAGCATGCTAGCTTGACTTTAATATTTATTATATTACAAATTAATTTTAAACTCATTTAAAAAACTGACAAGGTATATCAGTATGATAGTGTGTGTTATTTATAAAAAAAATTAGCACCGCGTCTTACTACCCGTTTGGGCTACACGCTTATTTACTAATTACGCTAATGGTTTTTAGGATTAAGAAGGTTATATTTAAGGCACCCGCATTTGCGTGGAAGGAGAGTGGAAAAGTATTTTGGAAAAACCACCCTCAGTACACCCTACCGAGATTCGAACCTTGATCTACCGGTCATCAGCAGTCTAATCTATGAGAGTAGCGCGTCAGACCACGTGGGAAACTATGTTGAAATGTCTCCTCGTTAAACCTATAATGGAACGTTTTTAGTATTTAAGGAACTTGATGATTATTTTCACCCCAGATTGAAATTAATTATATTTTTTAATAAAAATAACTTCTTAAAATGTTGGCTTTCTAAGCGTGTGCATTGCGTCTTGGTAATCTAGTAAGCGGCTACCTTAAGGCTTTAATATGCCCAGATGACGACATAGACGGTCTGATTTGAAGAAAGAGATCAATTATTTTATAAACTTTCTATTTGTCTTTTGAGCAATGCCACAACTTTTACACCGGGGGATACTATCTCGCACCCACACCCACACCCACAATTCTGTTTCCATATAAAATTATGGACTATTGTTTATGCAATTTAACTTGTTCCGAAAAATTAATTTAAAATTAAATTAGATGTATAAAGTCTCGTAGTTTCAGGTGATGAGTTAATTAAAGAAACTTTTAACAAGAAATTCGTTCTGCGCTCGTGATTTAAAAAGAAAATAGTTTATACGAGTTATTTTTTTCTTTTATCAAAGAAAATGTATGGACTGAACTGAACTTTTAAAGTATTTCTTAACAAAGTAGGCGTATTTATAGGAGTCATTACACAAGTAACCTTCATCAAAAGATGTACCGTATGTTTAATTCTTGATGAATTCCGAGTTCTCGTTTGAGAAAACCAGTTTTTTAAAATAATATTTGCATTTGATAAAAAAAATATTTTAGCACCCCGTCTTACTATCCGTTCGGGTTGTACGCCTATCTACTATTTACACTAATGGGTTAAGTATTGGGAAGGTTTGATTGGGAAAAAGTGTACCCGCATTTGCTTGGAGGTAGAGTAGAAACCCATTTAGGGAAAACTACCCTCAATGCACCCAACCGGGATCTAACCCTGATCTCCCCGTCTTCGGCAGTCTAATCCAACACTAGAGTAGCGCGTTAGACCACGCAGCCACCGAAGCGGGTTTGATTAGAATAATGTTTGTATTAGTGTGTTAGTATGTTCAACACCAAGGGATAGGGAGTGGAAAGGTAACTGAGATGAAATGCACCCGCATTAGCTTACGCCTCCAAAATGCTTCCTTACCCATCCTTACCCCATTAAAGTACTTATCATATAGGTCGGGGTGGAAATAATTAGACGATCCATGCTGAGGAAAGTGATGGCCAACGTGCTGAGGTTTGTTTGATGTCCGGGGGAAGAGCTCACCTGAGTGACAAAAAGTGAAGAAGTATAGTATGTAGTTTGATTTTATTTAGATAGTGAATAAATATTCACTTTTCAATTAAAGTGTTAATTTCCAAGTTACTAACCGTCTAATTATTTTGGCCCCATTCTGTATATGCGTATAACCTGACGCGTTGATAAAATAATGTACATTGCTGAAAAAAATGTGGGTGCCAGGGTGGGAGTAAGGAAGCATTTTGGAGGCTTACGCTAATGCGGGTGCATTTCCTCTCAGTTACCTTTCCACTCCCTATCCCTTGGTGTTGAACGTACTAACACTCTACTACAAGGAGTTGGTTTTGAACCTCAGTTTTTCGGAGTCATAATTAGACCAACTACACCAACCCTTTTTGGTGTTTTGATAACAAGCGTTTAAAGAGCTTAATATTAATGGAGATGTATGAAGGTTGAAAGAATGCGGGGCTTAAATTACACTGGTAAAAAAGTGCGCCGCCTTTGAAAATTGTTTATGCTTCCTCATTTCCACTTTGGTTCCTGTTGCTTCCCACATTTATAATTACAGGTGTCGGGTTAGAAGGTTCTAGTTGACTCCGCTGTTTTCTTTTGCGTCTTGCTTTACAACAGGTTGTTCCCATGGGCACTTGAGAACTGTGATAGTGCGTCACACGACGTCACTTCATCACTAAAAGTGCCCTTAACAAAGATCGTTTGTCGAAACTAGAACGAGTAGAAAATAACACACTTGATAAATAACTTATATTATTAGGCCTATATTTATTACAATTCCAGATTAAAATCTAAAAAAAATTATCATAAACAATAATATATTGTATTATCAAATATATATATAGTTAGCACTGCGTCTTACTACCCATTCGGGTTATACGCTTAAGTACCAATTACACTAATGGGTTAGGAATTGGTAAGGTTGAATATAGAGGAAATGAACCCGCATTTGCGTGGAGGAAGAGTGGAAAACCATTTAGGAAAAACCACCCCCAGTTCACCCGAACGAGATTCGAACCTCGATCTCCCCGTCCTCAGCAGTCTAGCTCAACACGAAACTAGCACGTTAGCTAACTACGCCACCGAGGCGGGTTATTATCAAATAAAACAAATATATCCTAATATCATGATCTATCCCGTTTCAGTGGCTGAATGGTTTAAGGCGTATAGCCTGCTGATGGCGTGAAGGCCGGGGTCCGGAGCCCGGTTGGGTCAACTGAGGGTGGTTTTTCCTGAATAGTTTCCCCACTATCCTTTACGAAAATGCGGGTGCACCTCCGTTAAATATAATCTTCCTTATCTCTTAAACTATAAACATAATTAGTACCTAATCGTATAAACCGAATGGGTAGTAAGACCTGTGTGCTAAAAAACCAACAATAAATACCTAAGTTCTCCATGTTTTCAGTTCAAATAGAAAGTGAAGATGTCTCGTGTATGAATAGTCTTGATAGGAATCTCAAGTACTTTCCACCCCTCTTCATCCCTCTTCCCTTCACCCCCTCAAAACCACTTGACAGCAGTATTTGGCAACTCGTTGACACCAACTTCCGAGTGTAGTAGCAGTACCGCTCAAGTAGGGGGCGGGAATCTTAAAGGAGTGATGACAACTAGGGAAAAAAAATATTGAATTATCTACAAAGTAAGGTTAGTTCAAATAGGGGGGAATGAAAGCGAAAAAATTATACGTTTCCCTTGCAAGAAACGTTTATGTCCAACAGCAAATATGTCTCTTAACTGTCCAGTAGAAAGTTTAGGAATACTTGGTCTCATACTCCACCCTTGCGTTATATCATTTAGAGTCTATAAAAATCTATTTTTCATTAAATGATATGAATCTATATTCAACAAATTGACAGCATCAAACATTTGTGTGATGAAATGCAAATATCATCAAACATATATAAATAAAATAATAGAAAATTAAGCATTATAAACTGGTATCAAAACTTGCAATTTCAACAAAATATCTAAACAGTATTTAATTTCTATATGAAAAATATTGTAGGTTCAATGCCCTCAGTATTAGTATTGTTACATCCAATATCATTGCTGAAGGAACTTAAGGTCTTACGGAGAAAATCTCAGTCAACTGTTGCCAAATCTCCTCGCTCTCAGTTATGTCGGAAGTTGGTGTGCTGGGGTAAAAAGGAGCTACTGGCAACCTCGACTAACCAGCGTTGTGAAACTTGTCTTACATCTGAGGGGAGATTGACCACACGAAAAGAGAGAATGACAACGCTGTTTCCCAATAGTAGCTATGCATTTGCCTCAGAGATGATATCCAGTATAGTTCAACTCGTTTTATATCCACTGTTATGAGACATGTAAGCCGGAAGCTTGAGCTTAGTTAAAGGGAATGTATGTAACCTGAGTATTTAGTAGCACTGGGGACACGGATCCACGTAACCTATGCTTAACGCTGTCATCAGCTAACTCTCCTGCAACTATAGCATCTCCTGAGAGCCACTCAACCTTCGCTGCCATTGGTCAGTGAAGTGGAGTCCAATATGGTGACTTGGTGAGAAGCACAGTTTCTCTAATGCCGGGATCGCGATCAACTTAACGTAAACTTAACGTAACTTTCAATTAAAGTTAACTTAAATTAACAAAACAGATGTGTGATCACGATTCACGTAACTTAACGTAACAACTAGAGCCAAACATCTTCATTCTCGAGTATGATTTGTGATTTGTACTAGTTGTACAGTGATGATCTGTGAATGGTTACAGTTTTCAATCGATATAATAAATATCTATAACAAAACTTTTTTGATAAATTTAGCTTTCCTATTTTAGTTTAATTATTTTGTTTAAATGTCTGATCACTAGAACTTACGCTAAAGAGTAAACATGGGTCATAATACCAACAAATTAGTTACTAAATAGCCCTGTTGACGTCACTCGCATAGTGATTGGCTGGCTAGATCACGTGATACCCTTCAAGTAACGTTCACTTAAAGTAAAAGACCTCCCAGGACATCTCTTACGTTAAGTTAACTGCATCGTAATCGCTTCCATTTAAAAACACGAGGAGATCCTTTACGTTAAGTTAACGTTAAGTTGATCGTGAGCCCGGCATTAGATCTCTTGTTCGAAACCTCGTGATGAGCGCTAGGAGTACGCAGGGTAGATCATGTGGGGAGGTGATTCGGGACTCAACCCCAGACTTTAAACCCTCTTGACCTACCACATAACCATTCACTTTGATCCTCAAGGCACAACCTCTTTCTCTACTACGGTTATTAATTAACCCAATGCCGATAATAAACCGACCTTCTAATGTTCTAACCGGTAGTTTACTTCTGTTTCCCCATTAATGGCCACTTTAACCCTTTGATTCACAAGCCATAATAAACATATGGGATTTATTAAATGTAATATCACGTCTTTTAGAAATAAACACTTTTTTCTGTCAAAATTGATAACTTATTAATATTTATTAGTGTTATTTTATAGGTTTATAAAATATAAACGATGTTGCTGAAAAAAGTTGTTGAATTGGTCTTTTTATTAAAAAAAAGTATTATATACCGTGTTTTTATCGAGTTTAATTTACTGCCTTATTTGCATCATGTTAAACAATCCTTCCTTAATTGCCTTATTTGCATAATGTGAAAACAAACCCTCCTTAATTGCAACTCCTTAAACCACAAGCTCGTCCGTTTAACTTATATAAAACACTTAAAGCTGGTTCGTCCAATAAAGGAACTTTGACAGACGCAAACGTCCCAGGAGCGTTTGTTTAGTGTTTACATTTTTTGAATCTAAATTAAATATTTTAATAATTATTCCTAAAAAGACTTATAAATACTTTATCTAATATCAAGATTTTTTTTAACATTGATTGAAAACAAAATCATTTTTCATTGTTTTATGTAAACGGGGTCGCTTTGTCGGCGAATCACTTTGATATTTAAATAAAAGATTCGGAGACTATTAAGTGAAAAGGAATAAGAGTTGCTATTTTTGCACACATTGATTAATAGAAGTGGGAGGGGGGGGGGAAGAAAGGTTACATATTTACCGTTATTGGAACTTTTTTACAATTAGTATTGTATTTATTTGAGTTATTTATGAACAACTTATTATATCATCACACGAGAATTTCTATGATCGAGAGTGAAAGGGCCTACCAATTTTGTCGGGAAAGGTATTTTCACATACCTTCCAGGGTGATATATATTACACCCACAATCGGCATGGGACCGACGGATTTACTTCCCCACCGAAGGAAGTTGTGCTAAGGATATTTGTCGCTCAATAAAAATCTGTAGACCCGGCTGGGTTTCAAACCATAAACTTCGGTCCTTAGGCGAGTGCTTTAACCCACGACCACCGAGGTCGACCTTATTACTATTAATTAGCGCCATACAGAGGGCGCAATTTATTTATATTATACAGAATACAACTGGGGTTCAAATTTCATGTCTTTGCGCCGGCTCTGAATACACTTAGAAGTAGCCAACTTAGATAATAAGCCTGACTTTTTTTTAGTTAACAACAAATATATCTCCACCAGGGTCGCTGGTGTTCTCTAACCCTTGTAAATGTTTCTCTGACTCTCACTTCTGAATTTTTTTTTTCCCTCCCTTTGTACTGTATTAGTGCCCTCTAGCTGTAAGATATGAAACTAATTTTTTTGGATTTCAACTAACCGTGTGCCTACAAACTTTTGGTGTACATTTGGTAGTTTGTTTATTTAAGTAAATACGTTGAACGTTCCCCCGTCAGTGCATCAAAGGTATTTCACGGGTTCTTGCCTCGACGATCACATCCTCATCGTAGTATATCAATTAAAACTGTTGTCAGATTTCCATGGCTATTCCACTAATTAATACATGTGTTCGTTTAATAACGCTAACGGCACTATCCTGGGACGTCGGCCAAGTGCTCTTCAGAGGAACACCACTCGTTCCCGGCCAACCATTAAGTCTGTAGTTATCGCAGACGGCCGTTTTAAGGGCTCCGGGGCCAAAGCCCTTGTGGCGAGACCGCCGCTCGGTGCCGCGGACTATCCTGTAAGCCCCTCCCTGATTTGCAAGCTGGCGAGGCCGGTTCTCACGTGGAGTGGATGCATAAATGCGGCGAATTAAGCGGCTCTCGGTCCACAAGTTGGTTTAATTAAGCGAGCGAGCCGAAGGGGCTGTGTTTGATTGCACCATAAACACACGTGGGCCCGCAATGCCGGGATTTAACGTCTTGGGGGAGCTTGATCTTTTCGCTGTATCGATTCCCTCCACCCCCTACCATCTCCCCGTATATGGTGGGTGATTGTCGGACGTTGCTGTCCAGTCCTAAATTAGACAAGTTTTTTGTTGTTGTAATAATCTTAGTTTGACTTTGATTAGGGCAGACTTATTTCTGAAAACAATATCATATTAAGTATATTAGACAGTAATAATTTATATTTTTATCGTGCAATCAAACATTAGTGGTAAAATTATATTAAACAATTGGTATATAATTTAAATAAAGTTTTCGAATTAAAAAGTACAAGTTAGTTGAGTGGCTCATTAGCTAATTAAATAAGTGCAAATCTTATCCGCATTTATAACATTTACTCTACGTGTTGTGTTTACATTTAGGCTGCGTCTGACACTTAAAAAAAACCTTCTTTGGTGGCCGCATGGTCTAAGGCGCTACTCTTGTAATAAACTCTTGAAAATGGAGAGATCGGGGCTCACTCGATCCCGGTCGGGTGTATTGTTTTTACTAAATGGTTTTCCACTCTCTCCGGTCAAATGTGGCTGCACTTTCTTGGATTAAACCTTATGGCCCGAACTGGTAGTAAGGTGTGGTGCTAAAAACACTTAAACCAACATTTTAGATGAATTTTGAATCTCGTTATTGGCACTTAAAAAGACATTACACATTTATTGAAACTTTACCAAATAAAGCCATAAAACTCAAAATAAAGGTTTTAAAAGATTTGTATATAAAACAGTGCCAATACTGTGTAGGCTCTTCATTAATGCTTGTTTTAAAATTATAAACGCTTAATCAACACAGCGCAGTATTTTTCTAATAATGTTTAAACCACTAATAGATTAAACATACTTGTGGCGTCAGTATTTATTGGAGACACTGTAGATCGTTAATTTCAGTGGCGTGTGGCATGTTACCCTATCTTGTTGTAGGTGACCTGATTAAGATCCAGCCACAAACTCTGGGATAAAGCAAACATTTATGGCTCGAAGAAAATTTGACTTCTGACTCCTTAACTGGATGTGGTGGATCACACACGGCAAGTCTCTCTGAAATACCCGCGATTCTATAAGTAATTTGACGACAATTTAATGATTCAGGTCACGATTTATAGCCAAAGATTTTTTAAAAAATTCTTCATGGATCAATCTTTATATTAGTCTAATTTATATATTTATAATGTGTTAGTTTTACATGTTTTGTATGGTAGCCACACCCAATATTCAAGTGGTTTTGATAAATCATAATAGGTAGCCTCTGAATGTAAATTGTAATCCACATGACTGCGCCTTGTGACGTTTTGCTGCTAATGTTGTATTTTTTACATTTAGCAAGAGGAAATTGTAATATATTTGACCTTAGTTTTCCACGAACCTTCCTTTAATTTATGCTTGCGTGGAAATGGTTATTTGCTGAAGACTGCCATGGCAACCCGCTATCTCCTGTTGACGACCAGTAACCAGGGCAGCCATGTTGGGGGCGCCGGCGTGGGGAGTGTTCCAGTGGTCCGTAATGAGGCCGAGGTAGGTGTCGGTTTGTGACCCTGCTCTGTCAGGGGAGCGCATGAGGGGGTCTGTTTGAATCCTCTGCCGCCGCCCCCCCCCCCACAAGCCCCCGTGGCTCCGCAACGTAGACCTGGTAATGACGTCACCGTTCGTCTGGCATATACACCCCGGGGCCCCAGCACCCACTAGACATGTTTCCTTGGACGTATTTATTTAATTGATTTCAAATTTGTTCACATTAGTATTATAGTTTTTGATATTACTAAACACAAAATACTCCTTTTTGTAAAAGTATATGGTTGACAATTTCCTTATATTCTTATTATGAAATTATTCTTAACAATATAAATTTTGGTTCCCTAACCCCGTGAGATAAATTTAAATGCAACCTGCCTTACAGAAGTGTAGTGTGTGTAAACGAACTAACTATATTAATAAAGTACTTGTTCAAAATGCAGGACGGAAACTGGAAATGTAAGTTAAATTGCCACAAGAACTTTTAAGAACATTTGAGTAGTAAATATAGAGTGGCCAACATTCATTAATCCTATATATTTAATTCAACAAATGTCAAAATTGATGGCGTCTGTCGAAATTTACACAGCGCTCATGGCTTGTCAAATAAATTGACGAATGTATCTTTTTAAACTACGATAGTCCTCTTTTTCATATTATTCCTAATATTCTTAAAATGACGAAACTAAATCAAATGGGAAACAAATTTGAATAAATTGTGTTGTGCATTTAAGTTGTTACATTAATTTCGTTCATAATAATATACATGAAGTTTCATCCATTTAAAATATTGTTTTGAGTGGCTTTATGAACCAATTGATATTTTTTTCTCAACTTTTTATTTTATTTAAGGATTTACTAAATGTACAAAATGTATGTTAATAATTACTTATTTCAAGTAATAAAAGCCATGGATTATTATTTCATTATGTTTGCTTAGAAAATATATTTTATAAATTGAGTTTTTATTTTACTCCCATAATTTTTCGGCATTTATAAATCTACGCTTACGGCATATTTCATAAGGGTCCTTATAATTAAACCTAACTCTTCCCCCCCTCCCCTCAAACTCAAAAAAGAAGCCCCGTCCAGGTGCGATTAAATAAACCCATTAAAACCTAAGTCAAAACTCATTTATTTGATTTAGAATGCAAAGTAATCCCAAAATAAATGTTTTGAAATATTATTTTAAGAGAGCCATTATTCAAAATATGATGAACTTAAATTTTTTTTAATCAAAATTAAACATTTCAATATGAGAAAAGAAAAGGATATAACTGTACGCATTTACTCTTGTGAACAGTGCAGTAATAAACAATCTATCAGGTCTCGCAGTTCACAAATACAAACCCATAAATGATCAACTCGGTCACACTATTTTATTCTCTCCTTTCTTCGACCCTTACCCACCCCGTTTCTTCGCTCTAGTCACCCCTCTTTTCAACCTTTTTTTCACTTTATATTTTTTCTTTCTTTTTTCCTTTCTTCACTAATTGCTCTTAATAGGTGTTATTTATTGTTCACCGTCTTTCATTTATATATATACTCGCTCTGCTCGTTGGGGGCTCCGCCCCCAAACACCCATTGAATTTTCTTTGCAAGTGGATGTAAAATAATGTAATTCCAGCGTTGTTTTGAACGTAACAACTTAAAAGTTACCGGTATTGTATTGCATATACCGCACCGACTTTAAAGTTGCTCCGCCATTTTGCATTTTTTTCGGGGGTTAAAATTAAATTTTAAATCTATAATTTTTAAAATTTCTATAAATTTAAGTTTAAATCTATAAGTTTGCCAAATTTCAAGTTTCTAGCTCATCTGTAAAGTGGGTAAACATTAATGTCAAAGAATGAGTCAGCCATGTGGCTTGATAGTAGTATAATTTATGCTGGTTCATTCTATAATAAGTCCAATTAATAATCTGCTATCAATTAAATATAGCCTTACTGCACAGAGCTAATAGTTTTTCAAATCAGGGGAAAAACATAGAAAACCCCAATAATTCCCCCTTTTCTCCCCAAATTCTATATATATTATATATATACCACTCTGGTTTGGCCTTTCTTTAAAAACATTTTATTCAATCTTGTAGGTATTTTGCGTCTTTAATTTTTAATTTTCTTTCATCACCAGCGTGTTGAGAGAGAGGTGCGTGTGTGCGTGTGTGCGTGTGCGTGCGGGACTTAGTTCCCGACTCACTCACTGTTTGTACTCCCGTCCTTTGGCACAATTGGCCACGTGACCGATTACTTTGCTTCTTTCCTCGGGCATTGTCGCTTTCAAACCAAGCTTCCTGACTCTTTTCTTTTTTTTTTTTCGCTTTTAAACGTTAAGAGAAAATATGTCTCCCTTTGTAAATGTGAGTAGCCATAGTAAAACTGTCATATATTTTGTTGTATTATTGGGTAATCTTGAAATAAAAAATAAGCTAATCATCGAATTGTTGCTATCATCTATATATATATATATATATAAATATTTTTTGTAAGACTGCTTTTTTGACAATTTATCTTTGTTTATTTTTATATGGAGCTGTCGACTATGGTACTATGGTAGAAGGTCTAGACTTAGTAATTTATTGTTTATTTTGTTTTGGGATATTTGAAGTTTGAAAACTGCCAACGGTTAGTTTTTAAATAGATTACAAGTGTAATGTTAAGTATTTGTTGTTGTTTTGTTAAAGACCCTATCAAGTCTCATTAACTTAAATTCAATGTGTAATAAAATCATATAATACCAAATAGATTAAAGTGAATCTACTTTTTTATGTTTTATTAATCCATTAATTAAATTCAAGGTGACAAAAACAAGTGACGAGAGAACAAACCAAAGGTCCTGGGTACGAGATACTAGTAATCTACCGGTATTAATATTCTGTGGAGAACATAATAATTGCTAATACTTTTTATGATCCAGCTATAAGAACAAAAAATATATCACAAATATAATGAAAAACTTTTTTAACCTTATCAGTCGAGCCTTAAAAACACTATCTTTGTTTGACTCTTCATATGAAGCTAATTTGAAAATTATTGAGATCCATGTGCCGATTTTATTGTATTTTCTTACTATTGTTTTATAGTATTTAACATCGAAACTACTAAAACACTGATTCTCAAACTACCTCGCCTGAAGTTTACAGATATCTTGCATACATACAATAGCCCCAATGGCTTCTTTGGTGCTGACTGACAGTTCACAGCTCATTCTGACAGTCAACAGTTAGGTATATACCTAAATTTTGACTGTCAGAAGTGACAGCTGCTAAACACAGTTTTTTTGTAGATCATATGGTTCGGCGTAGGGATACATAATTTTGGTCTGGTAGCTTTTCAAAGCCGTCAGCTGTCAGTCAGCACCAAAAGAAGCCATGGGGCTACTGTACATACATAATAATACCTAATCACGCCGTTCCCTTACGAGGTAGGCAAGAAAACTGGCATGTAGCTTAAAAAAACAACTCCGTACTTAATCCATCCTCATTAACTTTCTCCACACTTCCCTATCCTTACATACTCCCTTCGCTTCAACAACATCCATAACGTGGAGTCATACATACTCTTTTATTATTAAAACTGTTAATGTTTCTCTTTTTCACACATTCGTCTACAACATTTAGCCACGTCTTACATGGCCTACCCCTTCCTCTTGATCGTTAACAAACAACACTTATTCATGTTGTCATGTGTTTTAAAATTTGTACAACGTTATAACATGGTATCTAGAATCTCCAATCACTTGAGTGTGTGTATTTTACTTAAATGTATCGCCATTGGTTTTTTCTATAGATAACATTAACCGTGCACTTTCTAAACACAGTTCTTAGCTAACAACACATGGCTTACAAGCTAAGTTACTTAGGACATCACCATTTACACATCGAGCCCTAGTGATAGGGATCAGCTAATAGCAGTAACCAGCCTCGGTTGCAGGCATTGCATTAGCAATCGTTATCCTACCATTTATAGGAGCCTGCTTCGAGCCCCGTCACAGTCAAATTTATCCTCCTTACGTGAGGGGTGGAGGTTAAAACAAATGCGATACAAGAATTAAGTGATTTTTTTTAAATATCAATAATCTCAATTTTTAACATATTTTTATTATTGTAAAAATAGAAGCAAGCATTAATCAACCATACATTAAACCCTTTGTCGCACATAAAGGTGCTTTATTGGATAAACCGTGGCAAAGAAGAACTTATCTAAGGGCGAGGTTTTGACCTTTAAAACTTTTCTCATATCACTTTTCCATTGGCCATGTCTTGCTTCCTTCACCTCTTGCAGGTATCGCGCTCTCTGTCGCACTTCTTTCCTGTCGTCTTTCTTTTCTTTCACTATCTTTAAATTTGTAATTTGAGCCTGGCCTATTTTTTTATTTATGCCGACGCGCCTTAAAAACTAAACAAAGAAAACAGTAAAAATACAACAGCTTTTTGGGATTTTTTGTAATCGATCTTATTACCACCGCCATTTTAATCACTCGTTCCCGGAGAAATGTGGCCGTGTTTTATTGTGTTTTATTTTGCTTGCTTGCCATTGGTTTGAGTCAGACTATAAGATGTAAGAAGCGATAGTTTTCTCCGATCACTGATATGTTATTACTTATTAGCATTAAAATGATCGGTTTTATTACTCTTTAGATTCATCGTGCTAGCTTATAGCGGATTAAACTATACTATATATAAACAACGAATGAGTAGATGATATGCTGGCATTCGTCTGGAGAGGATTTAGAAAACCACATTGTGGAGGGGGTGAGGCACCCAGTGAAGGGTTGGGCTCTCCCTACCTTCTGAGTCAAGCGTCAACATTACGCCCAAAAGACTTTTAAACTAAAAAATATATGTGTGTCAGAGAACTAACTAGTATTTATATATATATATATATATTTCAATTTCCTTATACATTTGTCCTGACATCTTATGTACTATAAATCAAGACTTTTTCTGCTTTGTTCATATTACAATATACCTTCTATATAGTTAATTTAAAATTTTTACACATAAACTTTCTAGAATATAAACATATACTACTACTAAGACTACTTGTCCTGTTATTGATCATTACCAATTTACCTTGACCTGTGTCTGTTAGCAGCTCAGTCTACTATATATCAATCCCATTATTTAATTTATGATAACTTATGACTATACTTGTCCCTCTTTCTCTATTGAAGTTATTTAACTATATACATTTTTTTTCCCTTTTAATATGCATACTAACTAGTATATACAAAAAATTAAGGTGAAATGAATTTTACTATCAACGTAAAAAGTTAATACTTAAGGTGGGGTTGTAGGGGACGCGAGAAAAGGCCAGTGATTTTTGCATAGTTTGTCAAAATAAATCCAATATTTCTACAGTATAAACATAATTTAATTTTCTTCACATGGTGACCTTAACAGTTGTTGAATATCTGTCAAGGGTGTTCTGGAATTTAATGACAACTGTTTATCTTCATATTAAAAAGTTTCTCATCTAATCCCGCCATGCTCATGACAGATATTCATCAACTGTTGATAATAACATGTGAAGACAATTATACTCTTATGTTTCTACTGGAGCAACATTTTATTTATTTTGGGCAATAAATTGTTAAGCTATAAAAAGTGCAAAAACTCTGGCCTTTTCTAGCGTACACTACATCCCCATCATAACATGGTGAACTTCCATACGCCCAACTTTGCGACAGTTTTCTCCATATATGCGTACTTAAGTAGTGTGGTCAATTTTGTAATGTTATTAAAATACGTTTTCAGACCGATCAAACCAAAAGCACTAATCCTAGTGTCAGACGTGCAAAATCAACACAAATGGACCATAGTTTTATTCGGGCTTACATTATTTGCGTTATTCAACCTTCCCTTTTTGTATCGTCTGAACACGATGCACAAACTAACTTATTTTTAGAACAAACGCAACTCTAAAATCTTCCGGCCATCAATTCACCAATACAAGGTGAGAAGGGAAGAATCCTTAATCTCAACCATGATTATTTTTTCAACAGTGCCGGTAATTGAACTCGAGAGCCTTAGTTCAATGTCTGTAAGAGTAAGTAGAAGTCCAGAGCCGGGAGTGGGGGCGTTAAGTGAGGAACTTGTTAAGTGTTGAGAGCCCTCCTCGCGTTGACTCTGTTCCGGAGGAAGGTTTGCGGTGAGAGGAAAAGTAGAATCCTCCGAGGGACTCTCCTCCACATGTGTGAAAGGTCCGGCTGGTGTCTGCGAGCTATTTGTCCTCAACTTCCTCTTGTCTTCATCATCCCTGGTCCCTCGGGGATATCTCCCCTCTTCCCTTACCCTGCATCTCTCTCTCTCTCTCGCTTCTCAAGTTACTGATGTGGGCTAAGCCATTTTGCTGTGTGGTAGAAATAGATTTTCGATAGTTCGCCATTTTGTTTTTAATTATTTCTTATAACATAAAGGTTACTAACGACAGGGGCAGGGATGCAGAGGATAGATGACCGACATTTTAGCTCACTCGGTAGCGTGTCAGCCTATTGAGCCACAGGTCTCGGGTTTGATTCCTGATATGACCGAAAAACTTATAATTAGTGAAATAGAGGTTTCTCCTTTCACAGTGTTGAATTAACGTGCGGGGATCTGGTTGTTGTGTCTGTTTTAGATTAATGTAAGAGTATAAGTACTGTGAGGATATAATCTCCTTGATATTTTATGGACACTTTATTTTGTATTTTATTGATCATGTTATAAAAAATAAAAGTTAATTAATATGTGCAAAATAAAATATAGCTAATTATCATGTGAGGCTGAGCCCCGGAAGCCCCAATGGACGAGACATCCGGTTTAGTTTGTAGGCGCATAATAAGGGGATCTCACATGTTACGATGGTTATGGCTGAGACTGGATATGTGCTACGAAAATATTTAACCGACCAAATTCTCGAAAATCAAATCTCTTTGATTTGTTTTAGTAAGGTAAAGCCTAGAATGAAAGATAGTGGCAAAATAATCTGGGTAAGAAAGTTTAGATACACACACAAGTAGGACCTTAATAATAACAACTTTATCGCTTGACTGTGTGAGCAGTGCGTCATGAATAAAATAACAATCTTTACAATTTCAACATTTAATTTTTATACTTTATCTAAATTATTATAAAAATTGAAAAAAGCAACACTATAAATCAAGAACAGGCCTATATGATAAGCGAAGCTTGGGGGATGAATGATTATAGTTAAGGAAATCAGCCTTATCTGAATTTTGTTCGAATAGAGTGAAAAATGAAACCTGGATACGGGAATAGAGTAATTTATTCGAATATGATTCAGATACGGCTGATTTATGTAACTATAATCATTCATCCCCAGACTTGGTCTTTCATATATAATTTTATTTAATAGCGTTCTTCCATCTTGATTTGTTTGGAGTTTAAAATGTATTTGAATTTTTGGCACCATAAAGCTACAACTAATTCTCCACTGGTTGTGAAATCATTGATAGTTTTTATTGCCCGATGATATTCACACGTCCATCACAGACTATGCCTTAAACTACGAGTGAAAAATGACCCTGAATACGGGACGATCGCTGGATATATCAGTGGGGGAGCATTTGTGCGCTAAACCAAAGGTACCGGGTTCGATTCCCGTGTCCAGATGTAATTTTTAAATTCATTTTAATACAATATTTTAGTTGATCAGTTATATAAGTATTTTCTTCCAAACTAGTTATTATTATTATTATTATTATTATTATTATTATTATTATTATTATTATTATTATTATTATTATTACTATTATTACTACTATTATTATTACTATTATTACTATTATTATTACTATTATTACTATTATTATTACTACTATTACTATTATTATTATCATTATCATCATCATTATCATCATTATCATTATTATTATTATTATTAGCTCCGCGTCTTACTACCCGTTCGGGTTATACGCACTTACGCTAATGTGTGATGGTGTGATTGTGAGATGAAATGGAGGACCTACAGTTTAACGTGGGATCCGAACCACGGTGGAGGCCTGGCATTCCACACATTCACAAGTTGTGATTAATACACGTCTTGTCAGAGGTGAAGGAAAGGTTTGGCAATCAGATAAATCTGTGCCGGGACCGAGGATTGAACCCCGGACCTCCAGCACAGAAGTCCGACACCTTACCCTTAGACCGCCAGGTCACCGATAAGTAGATAACTGGTTCAGCAATGGTTATATTAAGTAGATAACTGGTTCAGCAATGGTTATATTAAGTAGATAACTGGTTCAGCAATGGTTATATTAAGTAGGTATTAACAATGTTAAATGAGACGTGCATTGCTCTTACCAATGTTGGAACCAATGACCAACGCGATGCGAATCGCTACTGAGTAAGGACTTTGCAGCAAGAAAACGGTAGAAGTCTCCACTGGCCCTTTCCACAAGTGTCAGAAAATAGTTCCTGGCAGAATCCGCGGGGCTATTTATCCGCTACTCTCAACTTGTTCTTGTCTGCATGATGCCTCGTCTCCTGAGGGGACATACCCCTTTCACCCCCTTCTGTTCTTCTGGAAACCACAACACACCCACTCGGCTCACTACGCACAGACTTAAAGTTTGTTCAGCGTAGGAATGATTTTCTTAAAGGCCTTTTCCCTACCAGAAATCTAATATATAGTAGGATATTGGTAGTAAAAAAGACCTTTGAGAGAGTAACTCCTACCGTGAATGGAGTATACTTCTTCCTTTACAAAGTTTCAGAGCAAACACATCCTGTTTGTGAAGATGTACTGCTTACTCGCCACCCCTCCCCCTCATTCCGTAAAGCTGGCTTTACGTCGTGTCACGTGATATATATATCAGAGTTTGTTTTCCATGTCAAATGTTGAATTTCGTTGTATTGCCAAAAATAGTTGAGCTTTCTATTTTTCTCAAAATCTTTAAAAATATAACCACTAAAATAAAACTAAATAAGGCGTTTCGGAATAAAATGGTGTTTTTTTTTCAATCTGAATCCTATAGATACTCAAACTTATCATAATTTTAACTTTCGCTAATTTTTAGTGATTAAATTGAACTCGCATATAATTAGTGACTCTTCAAACACTAAGAAAATCTTATTTCCTACGGTAGTAAAATTACTTGCTGTGACGTCATAGTAGGGTTTATATACAAATAAGAAACAAAACTTTTCATAATTTTAAAATATGTTTAAATCTGTATATGTAGGGAGTGAGGGGGTTGTTCACGCACTATATGTCCGGATTATTTGCTTATTTACACCATCGAGGTAGGGATGAAGAAGGTTGAATTTCGAGGAACTGTATCCTCATTTGCTTGGAGGAAGAGTAAGAAAAAATTATTCTTAAAAAACGCCTCCACACACCCTTCCGAGATTCAAACCCCGATTTTGATTTCACGGAGAGCCAAGCAAGATAAGACTTTGGACTGTATGCCCACCGGCGCGGGTATAAAATCTGTTGAACTTTATTTTAATTTTCATAGTTACTTAATTTTGTATATTTTAAAATTTCACATAAAGAGTTCTTCGCTAAAGGTATTGTGTTTGTTATGAGATCTTGTTTACATGTAATATAGCGGGAAGCGATACTGCTTCAGGATAGTATTTTTTATGTTTGATTTTAAATAAATAAACATACGCTATGAATGAAAATGTTTGTGTTTGTGCTTTCAATCGTATCTTGCTGAACACAACATTTTAAGAAAAACTACTTTAAATTTGAGACAAATAATTTACCTAGGCCATATGCCTTTTTTCTAACCAAACGAACGTAAATAAAAAAAAGTACAATCAGAACATATTAAAAAAGTATAATCAAATTATAAAATACATAATATTTGAAGTAGAAATATTACTTTCCCTGGTTTTTTTATTAGGTTCAAAATTTTGGAGCTGTTATAACTTTTGTAACTGTTCGATACTATCTTCTTACAGTGGTTACACTATACGGTGTTAGCCCATTTTCTATAACGTGCTTATTATTTGGATTAACAATATTACACGATGCACAGGCAGCAATAATATTTAGTTGGTAAGATATATTTGAATCAAGTGTGAAACAACATTTAAAAAATACGAATGTAATAAAGTTAGTAGGCCCTTTATCCCATCTGCGATGTTAATTAAATACTTACATCAAGACAAATTTGGTACTATAAGTTGGACTGATGGGCCCAGCCTTCACCCGAAAAGTTTAGGTTCTATTAGAATCTACAAGCATTATGATAGGCTTTTTTTTATTTTCTCCATACGAATTTTAGTGAACTTTCACCATCCTCTACCATTATTTATTCATTTGATGTATTTAACATATACTCACTGAACCGACTGATTATATCAGCACACTTCTCATTAACTTAAATCTAGAACAGATACAACATCCATCTCCCCGGCCGTTAATTATCACTGTGAAAGGGTAAACCCACATTTCACGAATGATAAATATTTCGGCCATGCCGGGAATCGAACCAAGATTCCTGAGTTCATTAGACAGTCGCGCTACCGTCTGAGCGAAGGTGTCTCTGCCATTGCTCTAACGTTGTTCTAAAATAAAAGTTTGTTATGGAATAGCCGGGATAGGTGCGTATGTGTGTCTGTGTATTGTGTCCGTATGTAACCATATATTTGTTGGATTTCACCTGCAGGGTTAGGGAAACAGCTAACACGGGTGATTATGACTCTGGAGATAGAGGTTCGTTCCTGACCGACTGCACTGAATATGAGTTTTTTTTCTAAATAGTAACTTACCGTTCTTTAATAATCGAATGATAACAGTTTCTTTGGATTAATTTCGTCTTAAGTTAAGTTTAAGTTTGTTGTACTGGCGTTAGAATGGGTTTTTTTTAGCAGTGTGGCTTATTATCGTGTCAGGCTATACGCTTTTGTACTAACTACGCTAGTGAGTTTGGGACAAGAAAGGTTGTATTTAGAATAATTGTACTTGCATTTGCGTGGAGGGAGAGTAGAAGACTATTTTGGAGGGAAAAACACCCTCATCACACCCAACCGGGATTCAAACCCTGATCTCCTTGTCATAGGCAGTCTAGTCTAACACGATATTGACGCCTTAGAATTTGGGTTCCCAAACTGTGCGTCGCGACGCTGGTCTTGGACTGAGGCGTCGTGGCTATAAGGAAAAAAAACTAAAACGTATAATGTTTAGTAAAATACAACAGGCACATTTTCAACACGTGTACTCGTACATCTTTTTAAGAATGGAATAAATTATACAAGAAGACACATGTTTCGCCATTATGAACAAACTGTACACATGAGATCATGTGCAACAAAAATATGTCTGCTTTAATTCCTTCTTATTCAGTTCTGTAATTTTGTTCTAGTTCTGTATTTTTATATTTAAAAGTTGGTGATGTAAATCACAATTTTAAATATTGGATATAGGGGCGTCGCACGGAAAATCTGACATATGAAGGGTGGTGTGGTCTCAAAAAGTTTGGGAACCCCTGCCCTAGAGTCTTAGACCGTACGTCCATCGAATAAGGTCCAGAACTGATCACTATACATATTTGTATTAAAATCATTTTTACTGTGACACACTCTACTGGGAATGTAGTGCAATAAAAGAGGAATAATCGTGAGACTTTTTTTTTTCCTGCTGAGACTCGACGATATTACGTCAGGACGTTAGGTCTATAGCGGCGCGGAGGTGGCTCACGTTTGGGAGGATGGGATCTCGTATCCTCTTCCTTCTGGAGATGATAGCACCGGCAAAACTTCAGAGTTTGCATTGCAAAGCGAGTACCGGGGGCCGTAAGTCATCACGGGGCCCTGGGGATCCCTCCCCTCCCCCCCCCCACCCTCACACATTCTACCGCACAAGCCAGTTAGCATAACTGCGCCCCCGAGACGCACGCGCGCAACGGCATTACGGCGCAATTACGGGCGTCCCTATATACCCGCTCGGGCGTCTTCGTTCAGCGTGGCGTGTAGTATCTATATAGTTAAGGGGCGAGGGTGGGGGGGGTTAGTCAGTGACCTAGACGAACCTACAGTTTCTCGAAACACTGCGGCAAAGTTTGTGAAGTTCTGCATTTAATGCACTTGTTCGCGTGTGCCAAGACACACACACACACACACACACACTGCGAGAATGTCGCGCTGGATATGAATCAGTGTATAGCAAACCAGTCTTGAATCACCAGTGACCAGCCTGGCTACAGAAGTCACACTTTTATGATCTGAAAAATATATTTGAAATTAATTAGGACCAAACCCGCCTCGGTGGCGTAGTTGGCTAACGCGCTAGTCGTGTTGAGCTCGACTGCTGAGGACGGGGAGATCGAGGTTCGAATCTCGGTCGGGTGAACTGGGGGTGGTTTTTCCTAAATGGTTTTCCACTCTCCCTCCACGCAAATGCGGGTTCACTTCCTCTAAATTCAACCCTCCCAATTCCTAATCCATTAGCGTAATTAGTACTTAAGCGTATAACCCGAACGGGTAGTAAGACGCGGTGCTAAATATTATTATTATTATTATTAATTAGGACCAAATAAACTTAGCTTTTTCAGCGTTAGGCCTGGTGAGACTATAAACAGTTTGAACCAAGGTATTTTTAGGCCGAGTCTATTGAA
Source organism: Timema podura (assembly GCA_033556935.1). Taxonomy (NCBI): domain Eukaryota; kingdom Metazoa; phylum Arthropoda; class Insecta; order Phasmatodea; family Timematidae; genus Timema; species Timema podura. Next base: position 11,168,297 of record JAVRXN010000005.1, read on the forward strand.
GTTAGGTCTTATATAAGTCTCGTGAACTAAGCCATATGAAGTTAGGTCAAGGGTTGAATCTCTGAAGTTTATAATAATAATAATAATAATAATAATAGCCTTTATTTATCTGGTGAAGTTAAGGTGTTAGCCTTCTCTTCCACTTAACCGTTGTTGAATACAACATACACTATTACATTTATTGAAAAACAAATTAATTTTAATAAAGGAATATTCAAATAATTATAAAAACATTCGCATGCTCATTAATACACTCATTTAAAGCTAAAGTAGTTTTAAGAACTCAGTTTAGCTTTCTAGACAATATAAATTGCTTAACCGCGCGCTTGAAGGTAATTTTAGTTGTTAGGTGACGAGTCGAGGTATATAGTTTGTTCCACGCCTGTGATGCCAGGACAGTAACAGAACGAGCACATGTTTGAGATCTATGTATGTTAATAGACATCTGTAGAGTGGATTCTGATCTAGTAGCACGGGTGTGTTATGAACCGTGAGGAGAGGTATTGAGACTGAGATGTTGATAATATTTTGTGAAGCAATACTAATAATAAGAGTTACTTTCGCCTTTCATTTATTCTTAATCAACCTAGTTTATTAAAATATTTAGATTAATTTAAAATAGGTATAAATCAACTTTGGTACAGATATTGACTTGTGCTCGGATTATATTTGGTGAAAATTGACACCTAGACAAGGGTTCGATTCTCGTGTCCCGATATCATTTTAAAGCTGATTTAGATAATATTATTGTTTTTAAATACATTGGTGAAAAGTGAAATTCAGATAGTGTTGGGTATTTTTTTCCACCGCGTCCTAGTATATGCTCGGGCAATACGTGTAAATTAACTTATCTAATAAAATAGTGATAGGGAAAGTATAACTGTAGATAAAATGTACTCGCATTTGCATGGAGGAAGAATGGGAAACCTTAGGAAAAAATCATCCTCGGCACACCTGATCGGGATTCAAACCAAAGGTTTAGAAGTAGTGATAGTTTTAAATATAACTTTACCCACTTCAGTGACCGCATGGTCTAAAGAACTACTCTCGTAATATACTAAACTGTCCATAATTGGGAGATCGGGGTTCATATCTCTGTCGGGTGTACTTAGGGTGGTTTTAACGAAAAGGTTTTCCATCCTCTCACTCCACGCAAATGCTGGTATATTTCCTCTATATATAAACTTTATAATCCTTATAACCATTAGTGTAATTAGTACATACTTGTATAACCTGTACGAGTAGTAAGACGAGGCAAAAAAAAAACCTTAAATTTTTTGTTGCTTGTTCAGTAAAGAAAATCAACTAAAGTTGTTGATAGGCTATAAGGAAGCATCTCATTGGTTTATTTTGACAAATGTATAAATTTTTGTGTACAAAACAGTAATTTTATATAAATATATGTAGATACTTCTTTTTAAATGATTATTCGTCCTCTTCAAACCAACATTTTAACCCGAAGAGATTGTTATAATGTTATTGAGATATAAATCGAACATGAATTAAACATACCTAAAAATATAATTGCTCATATATTTAGCAATGGTGTAAGGTTAATTTCACTATGCCTTTCTAATTGCGGAACTAAAAATTAATAATCTGAACATACGTATTTCTTCAACGTAGTTTAATATTAAACATAACAGTGCATAGCATAATGTTGGTAAACGTCTTGTGTTTAACTGTTAAATATGACCAGCATTGTATGACTTATTTTCTTGTATTTTAACTAGTTTAATCTTCCTTTATTAAAAGTTGATATATATTTTCTAGCATTTTACTAGTGCGCAGTCCATGTGTATTTTCTAACCTATATATCTACCAACTTGTTTAGAAGCATACATACATACATACATACATACATACATACATACATACATACATACATACATACATACATACATACATACATACATACATACATACATACATACACATACATACACATACATACATACATATACATACATACCATAACATACATACATACATACATACATACATACATACATACATACATACATACATACATACATACATACATACATGCATACATGCATACATGCATACATACATACATACATACATACATAACACATACATACATACATACATACATACATACATACATACATACATACATACATGCATACATGGAATGTTAACAAACCGTGTACGCTTCAGTTCTGACCATAAAATGTATTATCAAATAAACAACATGAAGAGAACGTTAGACTGCTTCGGGTCAGGCTTTCATTTGATGTTCAAGGAACTAGAAAAATACGGTACGGCATGTCTAGTAAAAATAAAAAATAAACTTTAATGTTTAAAATGGAATTTTTACTAAGTATAAAAAAGTGTTCTTGATTTTTTAATATGTTTTAAAGGTTTCTCAGAAAAACGTATGCGTCATTGGTTTAAAATGTGCTTGGCTTACCTGCCAGGCAGGATTTAGGGTAAATACTGATTTGGCGACTCTCATATTTTAGCCTGATATCCAAAGAAAATACAGGTTATTTTTTTAATAAACTTGCTATTAATCAATATAAATATTAATTAAAATTATGCAAACTCATTTTTTATCGCATATAAAACCATTAACTGGCATTCAAATTGATTGTTTAACATTCAACCAATTTTTTTTATACTCATTACAAAGTGTAAATAATAGTAAAACTTATTTAATAACTAAATAAACATCTTTGATTAAATTTTATTATTATTTTATCATTGGTATTTAATATACAAATTTTCTGAGCCAACTGCTCACGACCTACAGACTAACTTAGTTATATAACAGAAACATCGCTTCGTCTCCTGGTCATTAATTAAAGTGAAAACCCCAGTTTTACCTATATATATATATATATATATATATATACACACACACACATTTTCGCCCTTGCCGGAAACTAACATGGTGATCCCTACTTCTCTGAGTTAAGATTTTTTTTAGCCTCATGTCTTACTACCCGCCCGGACTATAATAATAATAATAATATTTAGCACCGCGTCTTACTACCCGTTCGGGTTATACGCTTAAGTACTAATTACGCTAATGGATTAGGAATTGGGAAGGTTGACTTTAGAGGAAGTGAACCCGCATTTGCGTGGAGGTTAGGAAAAACCACCCTGAGTTCACCCGACCGAGATTCGAACCTCGATCTCCCCGTCCTCGGCAGTCGAGCTCAACATGACTAGTGCGTCAGCTAACTACGCCACCGAGGCGGGTTGCCCGGCATTTTATAACACAAGTGGGGTATGGAGGAGAAAGCGATAATTTATAGGAAATGTTTTCATATTTGCATTGGTTAAAAATGGAAATCCATTTTAAAAAAAAGCCTCCCTCAATTCACTCAGCTGAGATTCGAACACCGAACTCTCCGTCATTGGCATTTCAGACTAAACGAGCTTACTATCAAGTCCACGTATCCGCCTGTGCGTTGGTATAAATATCTTGAACCTATTTGTTTTAACTTTTTAATTAAGTCCGACACTTTAACCTAGTCTATAGTATGTCTGTCTACTCAAATAAGGGTCCCTGATTCGATTCCCTGCATGTCCAAAAATTATATCGTTGGTGAAATGTAGGTTTCCCTTTCACAGTGATGAATTAACGGCTGGGGGATGGATGTTGTGTCTCTTGTAGATTCAAGTTAGCTGAGATAATCATTCGGTTGAGAAAGTGCTTGCTTAAAAAAAACCTCGAGTAAAAAATAACTAATTACTAACTGCACTGCCAATAACATTTAATGTATTATTTATTTTTTTAAATAAAGTATATCATTCCATCGACAGTATAATGTTTACAAAGAAACTACCAACTCTACTTATATTAAATTGTAATCAACTTTATTATTATTTTTTTAAGTATTTAGTTTACTTTCGTCCATTCGAGTGAGAGCCGGGTGCGGTAGCAGGCAGCTCTCTCGATCTTGTTGGTACCAAGACCTCACAATTTGCCTCTGGGTGTGTTTGAGGTCATCGCTCTCTAAATGGCCGGGTCAACAAGTCCAACTGCTCGCTTGGCCCCTCATCTTGTCCTTCAGTTCACTTGTCGCTTGCCCCAAGACATGGACCTTCTCGAGTGTTAGACCAACATCCGTCGCTGTCTTTTAGCTTTATCTTATTTTGTAAAGCACGATAGGGTCGCTGTGGAAATCGGTGATGTCCTCAGCTCTCAAAGGAAATATGCGTCTTCCGACTCAACACGTAAATTGTGTGCTTGCAAAAACAGTTTTTTGTGCAAAACATTAGACGTGTAGAAGTGGTCGCCAATCTTTGTGTTACCAAGGCCACATCTACATTTCTGAACTTTTTTGCGTGTGCATACATATATTTTATTTTATTTTCACAAATTATTATTATTATTATTATTATTATTATTATTATTATTATTATTATTATTATTATTATTATTATTATTATGCTGGTTAAATATCGTTTATTACATCACTTACACATTTTAACATTCACACTTGTCTGTGTCACATTATTAAAGTAGCCATAACTCCCAGTAATGTGTATCCCCTGTGTCTTACCTTCCTACTTCAGTGTCTACGAGTGGTATAGGCCACCTAGAGGTCCTGAGAGAAGTGGCCGTGTCCAGTAATGTGTACCCCCGTGTCCTACCTTCCTACTTCAGTGTCTACGAGTGGTATAGGCCACCTAGAGGTCCTGAGAGAAGTGGCCGTGTCCCAGTAATGTGTACCCCCCGTGTCCTACCTTCCTACTTCAGTGTCTACGAGTGGTATAGGCCACCTAGAGGTCCTGAGAGAAGTGGCCGTGTCCCAGTAATGTGTACCCCCCGTGTCCTACCTTCCTAATTCAGTGTCTACGAGTGGTATAGGCCACCTAGAGGTCCTGAGAGAAGTGGCCGTGTCCCAGTAATGTGTACCCCCCGTGTCCTACCTTCCTACTTCAGTGTCTACGAGTGGTATAGGCCACCTAGAGGTCCTGAGAGAAGTGGCCGTGTCCCAGTAATGTGTACCCCCCGTGTCCTACCTTCCTACTTCAGTGTCTACGAGTGGTATAGGCCACCTAGAGGTCCTGAGAGAAGTGGCCGTGTCCCAGTAATGTGTACCCCCCGTGTCCTACCTTCCTACTTCAGTGTCTACGAGTGGTATAGGCCACCTAGAGGTCCTGAGAGAAGTGGCCGTGTCCCAGTAATGTGTACCCCCCGTGTCCTACCTTCCTACTTCAGTGTCTACGAGTGGTATAGGCCACCTAGAGGTCCTGAGAGAAGTGGCCGTGTCCCAGTAATGTGTACCCCCCGTGTCCTACCTTCCTAATTCAGTGTCTACGAGTGGTATAGGCCACCTAGAGGTCCTGAGAGAAGTGGCCGTGTCCCAGTAATGTGTACCCCCCGTGTCCTAGCTTCCTACATCAGTGTCTACAAGTGGTATAGGCCACCTAGAGGTCCTGAGAGAAGTGGCCGTGTCCCAGTAATGTGTACCCCCCGTGTCCTAGCTTCCTACATCAGTGTCTTACAAGTGGTATAGGCCACCTAGAGGTCCTGAGAGAAGTGGCCGTGTCCCAGTAATGTGTATTCCCCGTGTCCTACCTTCCTACTTCAGTGTCTACGAGTGGTATAGGCCACCTAGAGGTCCTGAGAGAAGTGGCCGTGTCCCAGTAATGTGTACCCCCCGTGTCCTACCTTCCTACTTCAGTGTCTACGAGTGGTATAGGCCACCTAGAGGTCCTGAGAGAAGTGGCCGTGTCCCAGTAATGTGTACCCCCCGTGTCCTACCTTCCTACTTCAGTGTCTACGAGTGGTATAGGCCACCTAGAGGTCCTGAGAGAAGTGGCCGTGTCCCAGTAATGTGTACCCCCCGTGTCCTACCTTCCTACTTCAGTGTCTACGAGTGGTATAGGCCACCTAGAGGTCCTGAGAGAAGTGGCCGTGTCCCAGTAATGTGTACCCCCCGTGTCCTACCTTCCTACTTCAGTGTCTACGAGTGGTATAGGCCACCTAGAGGTCCTGAGAGAAGTGGCCGTGTCCCAGTAATGTGTACCCCCCGTGTCCTACCTTCCTACTTCAGTGTCTTACAAGTGGTATAGGCCACCTAGAGGTCCTGAGAGAAGTGGCCGTGTCCCAGTAATGTGTACCCCCCGTGTCCTAGCTTCCTACATCAGTGTCTACGAGTGGTATAGGCCACCTAGAGGTCCTGAGAGAAGTGGCCGTGTCCCAGTAATGTGTACCCCCCGTGTCCTAGCTTCCTACATCAGTGTCTTACAAGTGGTATAGGCCACCTAGAGGTCCTGAGAGAAGTGGCCGTGTCCCAGTAATGTGTATTCCCCGTGTCCTACCTTCCTACTTCAGTGTCTACGAGTGGTATAGGCCACCTAGAGGTCCTGAGAGAAGTGGCAATGTCTCTCTACTTCATACTGAGTGTACCGGCGTCCCACATATTTATAAATATTATTCATGTACATGTCCGAATAGGCAAGGTCAGATAATCAGAGGCACTACCTAGAGTAAATAGGGGAATAGAGACGGTACAATGTAAAAAGAAATATGTTTCATTTTGGTACGTCATCAGACGAATTAAAATCAGGTAATGTTTTGTTTGTTTGTTTAATCCTTGAATATGCTTAATTGAAGGCTCTGTCATGCGATATATGTAGCAACGTATTCTCACCAAAAAACCTTGATTATATTATGTTTATTGTTTATATTATGTTTATTATTAATATTATTATTATTATTAGCGCCGCGTCTTACTACCCGTTCGGTTTATACGCAATTACGCTATTGTGTAATGGTAGGGTGATTGACTGAACGCCCACTAAAAACTATGTCATAAATCAGCGGTTACCAATCTTTTTCCGCTTCCGTACCCCTTGGCAGCCCATTTTCATAAATTGTGCCCCGATATTAGCAACATGTTTATTTACTACAGTAGTAATTATTTCGGATTTATTTGTTGCAACTTGAAATAAATGGTCTAATGATGGGATTAAAAAACAATGTTATAATAAGGTGAATAAACAGTGCATATATTTTTACATTCAAAATAGAAAAGTTACAATTAAAACTAACACATTTAATATATTTATTAATAATCTTAAAAACCGTTTATGCTTGAAACTAAAATCATTTTCTCAAGGTCAAATATAGAAGAAAATTGCCTCTCGCAATTTGCTTGAGTTAATTTCACAACTTTTGACTGATCTTTTGTCCTACACTGCAGGCATATTTAGCTTTTTCTGCCATTATTCAAATATATTCGCGTACCCCCAAAAGTCCTGGCATGTGCCCCACGTTGGGCACCGCTCTCATAGATCATCAAGCGATAACTGAAGGGACACCATTACTCCGTGTACAAAACATAATTTTGATATAAAATCAAACATAATGTATAAAATTGTCTTATGGAGTGAAAATGCTGGTGAGCTTTTCATCGACAGAGGTCAGGCCTCTTACCCTGTACGCGCTGTTATTTTCTTGTACGTAACTACACTTTCTTTCTGACCTACCCGAGCTGCCTTGGTTGTTTTTTTATTCTTTTTGGCCCCGCATTCCTTTCGTGTTTCGGCGCCTGCGACACATTCCGGTGTAAGTTCCTTGTATCTTCCAGGGCCTGATTCACAAGGGGACCGTCTCTGAACACACATTCTTGGTGGTATTAGTTGTTGTTTTTACATTCTTTTCTGGGATAGCACCTTTGTCCACCAAATAGCGGTCAATAGCAATTTAATTGATACTACCCGCCTCAGTCACCGAATGCTCTAAAGGCCTCAAGGCCGGTACACACAGAATGCTAAGCTAAACTAAGCTATGGTCCCTCTTTTACCCAGAATTCAGTGTTGTTTCTTTCTGGTCTGCTCCAGTGAAGTTTAGTTATGATGGCGTTCTTCAAAATGTCTTTGTTTGCGTTCAGGTGATAGTACTAAGGAAAAACAGATACCGCTGTTAGCAGTTGTTTTGGAAGATGAAGAAAATTTAGGGGGTGGAGGTCTGACTTGTTCAATTAACAGTTTCCATTTAAATATAAAAATGTTTATTAAATATAAAACCTAAATAGAATATTACTTAAATTCACGTGAAACAAACTGAAAACAAAACTTCAACACTTTTTTAGTTATTTTCACCCATCCAGCACTGCGTTTGTTCAACACGGAACCCAAGCTGCGTTATGCGCATGCGCAACGTAAGATGGCTTAAGACGGGAGATGGAAAAATTTCCCGGCCAGCAATCGGGAGAGAAAAAAAAATAGCGCGGCGTAGCAAGGCATAGCTTATCCTTCTGTGTGAACCAGCGCATTTAAATATATGGTCCGCTATTTTTCTAAAGAATTAGCAGAGCAAATCTTAGCTTAGCGTTCTGTGTGTACCGGCCTTACCTCTCGTGCTAGATTCACCTGTTGAAGACCGGGAGATCGGGGTTGGAATCGCGGTTGGGTCTATGGAGGGCGGTTCTTCCCTAAATGGTTTCTTAACTCTCCTGCCACGCAAATGCGGGTATCTTACCTCTATAATGCTTCCTTCCTCATCCCTACCCCATTAGGTTAATTATCATGCGTATAACTTGAACAGTTAGTAGACTTAGTGATTTTTAAAAAAAGATAGCAGGAATAGTGACCCTAAGCCGCATAGGTGGTCGCATGGTCTAACGCGTCACTCTGGTGTTATACTGGATTGGATGAGAAAGGTAGGATTTAAACAAAATACATCCGCATTGGTTTGTAGTGAAGGTGAGAAACAATTTAGGTAAAACAAAACCCACCCCCAGTACACCCAACATAAAACTGATTTCCCCGTCAGCGGCAAACGAGACTAGATGAGGTTGGCGTTTAGTTCGCGCTCTCACCGATACAGGGGACTCTCATATCTGAAATACAACGTTTTAAACCTAGAGTCAATAATTAAAAATTGTTGGTAGAATAATATTTTGCTCTTATCTCAGTCGGTAGTGCGTCTGACTCTTGAGTCTCAGGTTCTATTCCTGACATAGATGAAAAATGTATTATTTGTGAAGTTGATGCTTCCCTTTTCACAGTGACTTGGGGACTGGGTGCTGTGTTTGTTTTAGAAATAAGTTGGTTCGTGAGTCCTACGCTGATATGATCGGTCGGTTCAGATATAGATGTACCCTAATGTGTGAACATACAGTAGAACTTCGGTTAGCCGATATTTGCTCAACCGAAACGCCGTATGATGTATTACTATCGTATACATTTTCAATAAATCTTATTTTTAAACGTGTTTTGATATATGTTTATTCATACCACTACAGCAAATTTTTATTATTATTATTATTATTATCATCTATTAGCACCGCCTCTTACTACCCATTCGGGTTATTCACACTTACGCTAATGTGTAATGGTAGGGTGATTGTGAGATGAAATGGAGGACATACAGTTTAACGTGGGGATCCGAACCACGGTGGAGGCCTGGCATTCCACACATTCACCAGTTGTGAATAATACACTCTTGTCAGAGGTGAAGGAAGGGTTTGGCAATCAGATAAATCTGTGTCGGGACCGAGGATTGAACCCCGGACCCCCGGCACAGAAGTCCGACACTTTACCCCTAGAATGCCAGGTCACCCCACTACAGCTTGAATTTACAAATTGTCCGAAACTTTGGCTATCTCTTAAATCGGGTCCGCCCCCTGTATTTAGGATAATTGAGGTTCTAAAAAAAAACGAACCTACACCTGATATTGAGCAAGATCATCCATGGTGACGTCTGCCTTCCAAGCACAGAAAGGGGATGTAAATACCTTCAAATGTCTGTTGTTGAGTCTTGCAGACACCAGGTTGTCTCAGACGTGTGCGAGCGACACTGTTTGATGGTTCCCCTCTCAGACATTGTCACAACCCCTGCTCCCCCTTTTGACCATGATCCGCGGCCAACCTGTGGTTATTAACATACGAAAAGGCAGGCGCGGGACAACACTGCATACGACGCGATCAATAATTCAAAGGTCTTCTTCCGTTCCTTTCTCTCATCCAATCATAGAGAAGCGGGTTTCTTGGATGTCACACTGCAACGTTTTCTCTCTGGTGGATTAAGGTGGCGCTGTCGGCGCGGCGGGAAGAGGAACTTCTCGCCTACAACTTTGAACGTTTTATTTTGTTGTTGGCAAACTACTGTGAAATTTGGGGGAAACATTTGAAACATAGATGTTAAACTTTCATAACATGGTCACGCTTTTATAAGCAATTTTAATGTGTTATTAACTACTTATGTCTTAGAACGTCTATATTATTATTATTACAATTGTTTGAATAATTACTCTTGAAAAATATTATAGAAATCCCGAGTATCAACAATAGTTTTCCAACGACCCGATTTAGTGGCCGTATGGTCTAAGGCGCTTCTCTCGCAATAGACTAGACTGCTTAAGACACGGAGACTGAGATTCGATCCCTGTCGGGTGTACTGGGGGTGGTTTTTCACTCTTCCTATACGCATATCTGGTACACTTCTTTTAAATTCAGCCTTCCTAATCACTAACACGTTAATGTAACAAGTGCATAGGCCAGAATGGATAGTAGGGCGTGGTGATAAAAAAATGTTTTCCAACAAATCAATACAGTTTTTAACATTTTTAAAGCGATAACTGAGTTAGGAGTTGCGTTCGCTTGTTCCATTCTAACTCGGGAGGCCTCTCTGGCACTAGGGCTGTCCCCCAGCACCTAATATGTATTTACCATTCTTCTGGTGAATGTTGACTTTATATCTGGTTGATAAAAAATTATGTTTTTATTTGATATCGACTCGTTATTCACCTGTTAGCAAAGTTGTACCCCTTCTTGTCAATCTGTGTGTTTATTTAAAACTTTTTTTTTTACCTTTGGTCATAATTGACTTTTTGGTTGAAAATTATTCGTAATGTGTGGCCTATTTTTTCCTTCTTGTTCTGCTTCTTGTTTTCCCTCCTCTATAATGTAATGTTATATTAGCTGTTATTCATTTCCTTATTTTAAAAAAAAAGTCCTGCACCGATGGTCACGCGGACTAAACGTCAAGTTCATATGGTCTGGTTTGCAGTTAACGAGGAAATCAGGGCTCACATTTTTCTTTTAGCACCTCGTCTTACTACCTCCCTAGGTTATATGTCTATGTACTAATTATGATAATAAAGAAGGTGAAATTATAGAAAGTGTATCAGAATTTGCGTGGAGGGCGAAACACCATTTTGGGGAAAAAAACTCAGTATACCCGTCCGGTATTAGAACCCTGATCTCTCCGTCGTCGGCAGTCAGGAGTCTTCGACTATCACAAGAGTGACGCCTCAGACCATGCGGTTTCTTAAATGCTCCCCCATTCTCCCTCCCTCATCATTACCCCTCATCTCTACTCCATTATTTGAACAAAATGCCAACATTCCGGACGGAATCTGTCGTGTGTGTTGTCCTCGTCTCTTGTATCCGTGCTCCCCGTGCTTTCCACCTCGCTGACTCCCTCTCTGCCCTCGTTTTCTTCCCCAGTATTTATCTATGAGTAGTAGAGAAAATTTAATATATTTCAGCAGGAGAGAAATAACTCTTTTCTGTTACTTTCCGTGTGGCCTGGGAAACTATAGAATGTAATAACTTCAGAAGGTACTTGACATTCGAGGGTTAACTCTTACCATACCCCTCCATTCCTTCCCTCCCTCTTCTCCGTAAATGATTTAAAGCGCAATAACGCCTTAGCTATGTGTACTTTTTCTTGTGTACTGAAAATAAATTAAGGTATCATCTTTAAAAAGTCCTTAAAAATGTTTTTATTTTTATTTTTCTAAAAAAAACTCTTAGTTAATTATTATTTTCCAAAGTGTTAAAAACTTTAAATAGTACCATTAATTAGTTGTTACATAATACATACAAAATCATTGTTCGAAGATACATTTTATTCTTTTCTCTTTTTTGTCGACACTGTTTTTTAGTCCTGAAATTTGAGTATTAATGACCAAAAATTCAATTTTCAATGTCACTTTTTCGATTTACTATAATATTATGGTAAAAGAAAGGGCCCGAACATACTTACATAAAAATAGTTCACATGAACTGATCAGATAAATAATAAAGATTTTAAATAGTGTCTCTGGCACTTCAATACTACAAAATTCCCAGGGAAACCTAGCAAACAATCATAATAACTCCAAAAATATAAAAAATTTCGTATAAAACTCTCTTATATAAAAGGAAGGGCTCGGAATTATATACTTGTAGAGTGTTCACATGACAGAATCGCATAACATATATATTTTTTCTTTGCTCTTTTATGGTTAAACATATATAATACATATATGTATATAGAATATAAAGATAATATCTATATGTATATTTTATAATTTTAGTGGAGCATTTATTTTAAATCTATGCATTTGTGGCAATTTTATATGATAGAAGGGCCAGATACACCTATCATGCATGCATCTAGCATGCATCTTCGGATTAAACCAATGTAGACACAAGATTCAGCGCCCACGAGTGTGCTGTGACATAGCGGTGACTCGAATCACGCCACGTCAGTGTCACACGATGGCTATTTTCTCCACTCTTTGTCACATGTTACGGACAAATTAGTTCATTTAATTCGCTGGACTTTTATTTAACGTCACGAGTTCAATTATTTATTTTTTTGTAATAAAATTAAATGTTTCTTTACTCATTTTGTAAAAAGGACTGATTTTTCTGGATTCTTCTTTAACTCCTTTAAAACTTAAAAAAGAAAGCACCACGTTTTATTTTACATTTGCCGGCCAAAACGAATGTACCCCAAAACACGATTTACTGCGCTAGTAATATTATTGTCTCAATTCATTTAGGCCAAAACATCTTCATCATTAAAGGCAGGCGTTATTACTAAATTAATTGCTGCTAAATCATTCCGGTGTGCTTTGAGTCACATGCGAGTATCGTCACTTATGTGTCACCTCATATTTATACCATGTTACTGCCAGATCATGTGTGACGTCACTTTGTTGGGCGCTCCTACTCGCAATAGTACTATGACGGGATCGATTATGGCCTTATCATATATACTGCACCTTATCCTAAACATAGAAGTGTAGGTGACATCTTGAATATTGAAATTATTAATAAGTTCCTGACCTAGTTTACAAACTAAATGTATATTCATCTTAAAGTTAAAAATATTAATAAACTATTAAATATATTAGTTGATTAATCTTGTATACACATATAGTGTGTCAAATATTTCAATACCCTACTCCTTTATACTTCTATATGACCCAACATTTTAGGGAATACACAATTTTCAAACATTCTGATTAAACTTTTTTTGCAACTGAATGATTTTTATTCATGTATTAGTTAATGCATCTTGTTTTATATATAAAAAAAGTATTGCCTCTAAACATCATTTCACGGAAAGTAGCCTATTCTTATGATTTATTGTTTTTAAATAATTTTCTATGTATTTTTGCCTGGTATGATTTTATATAATCTTCTTAAATGTTAAATATTTATTTTGTTAATTTGGATTATTGACACATAATATAACTTAGTTTAATGATTTATTCTTGGTGTTCACATAAAATATGTATCTACCTGTTAATCATTTTTAAGGTAATATTTTTTATTTACTTTTTTCAAAATTAGACCTAAATAACGCAACCATTGGATGCTAAAATCTAATGTGTTTACGATAAAGTTTTTGGATTAGAAAATCAATGTCCAATTATTAACATTTAAAAAATTGACTTTAAATTATGCAAGCTAGTAACTTGAATTAAGCAAATCACACATTTATTTCAAGTGGTGTAAAATTAAATTTGCATTTATTATATTTTATGCACTATAAATCAGCAGTCATTAGTGATATATTGCAGTTAATTGCCATGGTTGTTCATCTGTGCACCTACTTAATTCCTCTAACTTTCATTATGTTAGGGTGTATAGGTCCGGAGCTATGGATTGAATTAAAATATATACAGCCATATATAATATTAAAGAAATAAAGATTAGACTTTAATTTTTATTTCTCTTCGAAGGCTACTATGCAACCCCTTACAATTGTCTACTACTTACACTTATCTACTACTGACCTAAGGAAACACCATGAAAATGACTCACTCTAAATAACTACACGCACATATTCGCTTGGAGAGAGGATGAGGAACCATATTGTGGTAAGCCGGCCACGTTTTAGACGGCCACCCGAGTCAGTCACGCGCTCTAACCGTTCGTCCAACCTTGCCGGTCTAACCGGTAGTTATCGCACGTCTTGCTGCTGCACGTGTTGGACTCATATCGGAGAATCACCGCGATCACGTGTACCACTGCACAGCCGGCCCATAAAACGCACAGAAGATGTATTGGCTGCACACAATACAGAGTGCGTGAAACTGATCTAGACGGGATATTAGCGTCGGGAGTTTTGTTTGCTATAAGCACTTAAAAAATACAGTTTAAAAAAAAATCACCCACACTTTAGGATGGTATGTTATAAATCGAGAATAAGTATTATTTGAGTGTGAGTGTAGTTTTACTGCCTAGCCCTAGCTTGCCACTAAAGCTTTACTCACACTCTTGTGTGATGCGTTGAATGACCGCGCACTTCTCTAAACAAGCGAATTTTACCACTAACCTCGTTTTTACACACCGCTACTAGTGGTGTCCCTGGCCCCACGATCATCGATCTTTAACTTAGTGAGGGCTTTTTGTTCCTTAGATCACCCCTTTTTTTTATGCTGTTCACTTTATTAATTCATAGGTTGACAACTATAATTCTAACTCCTAGTAAAAAATATATATCATTATGAAGATAACACAAACACATTTATTGCCGCACATTAATGAAGGTTTTTCATTGGTATATCTTTATTTATTTGTCTTATCCGGAGAATCTTCAAGAAGTCCTGGAAGTATTGACCTTTGCTTCAAGATCTATTTCACTGAATTATAGGCAACTTGGCAAAACAAATGTATTGGTGAGGCTCACTTATTTACTGTTGAAAGAAAGATAGACTTTCGTAACTCTTCTCAAGTTTAGAATGTAAAAAACGAAAGTTTTGACTGGGAAAATCTGAAAACTGTCAAGAATATTTAAAAATAAAAAATAAATTGTGTCAACTCTGGTTATATCTGGACGGTCAAAGTTCAAACCCATGTCCGGGTGTCGTTTACATAATGTGTTTAGTTGATAATCACTGTGTATTTAAATCCTGTGTTACAGGTATTTTAAGGGCTCTCCTAAAGCCCTGCGGTATGGACGTCATATTTTACTCAAATATGTCTACATTTTATTCTGCGTTTTCTCGTCTCACGTCCTAAATCTCATTTTTGGCACGTCCCACATCTTCAAAGAGTCTTAATGGTAAAAAATTACGGAGCCTCATCAAATATGATGAATATGTGGATCTTCTCCACCTCAAGCGCCGCCCTAATGGAGGAAACGCGGCCAATTCTAACTTTTTACTTCGAAAAAAAAAAAGGCTTTTTAAGGCGTTTGTGAGATTACTAACTCAATTTTAAAAGTGCGAGGATTTTTTATAATAAAGTTTTTAAGTCATAAATTCATTTGAACTTCTTTACCAGCGGTATTATTATTTATTTAGTTAGTAGCTCATTTTAATTTATTGAAAATGTTGAACGCAACTTTATGGAATATAGTTTTTTTTATTGTAGTAAAATCCATACCAATGAGATTGACTATAATTATTGTGGTTTTTGTTCAATACTGGTGACCTGGCGGTCTAGGGGTAAGGTGTCAGACCTCTGTGCTGAAGGTCCAGGGTTCAATCCTCGGTCCTGGCACAAATGTATCTGATTGCCAAACCCTTCCTTCATCTCTGACAAGACGTGTATTAATCACAACTTGTGAAAGTGTGGAATGCCAGGCCTCCCACCGTGGTTCGGATCCCACGTTAAACTGTAGGTCCTCCATTTCATCTCACAATCACCCTACAATTAAACATTAGCGTAAGTGCGTACAACCCGAACGGGTAGTAAGACGCGGTGCTAATAGTAATACGGCGCAGCTTACTACTGCAACTGAACCTGGAAGTCTATAGTTTGATTCCAAGCGACTCATCTTAGGATATCCAACTAAAGATTTTCCATACTCCCTATATTTAAATACCTGCACGGTTCTTCTAACTTGCCCTTAAGCTTAGTACGCACTAAGAAACATTTCCCGGAAACATTGTTTACCAACATATTGCCCTTGTTTCAGAAACAGTTGGCCAACTGTTTCCAACAGTGTGGCAACTGTTTCCCAACAGTGTGGCAACATTTTTTCATGTTGCCTTTGTGTTTCCCAGAGAGGAAAACATGTTTCCCGTGATCCATTGCAAATGATCTACAAGAAAACATGTTGGCCAACATTACCGATGACAAGCAACGTGGGCTGGTTTGACTCTGCTATTCACACCGAGGACCGTATACAAGAACTTGACTAATGGATGCTTTGTGGAAATTACGTGGGTTTGCTTGCGTCAACCTTATTTAAAAGGTGTAGCGATGTTTGCTCAGGACCACACTATCGGTCCACTAAGCACTCACTATACGTTCTTGCATACCGCCCCGGGTACATCAGTTATTGATATCTCCTTTTGTCATGTCATGGTTAGCCGAAAAAAATCTGGAACTGATTGAAATATTTCATACAAATACACTTTTGTGGGATGGGACAGTTGAGGACTGTAAAATTCGCATAAAAAACAGGATGTTTTTAATAAAATAAGTGGACAGTTTACATTTAGTATAAATGAACATGAACACCCCCCTCCCCCCGTTTTCTTCATCTCTGTCTTCTTGAACAGCTCATAACACAAGCCATAGCAGGATCCTCAACAGACATCTTACACTCAATTGAACTCTGCGGGAAACAAATATTTCATCATTGTAGTCTGGACGCGAAGCATTGTTTCTTTAATGTTTGCCAACATTCTGTTTCCCATGTTGGCCAACAATGTTTCCAAGTAACCATTTGTTTAATAAACTGAAACATCGCTTCATTGTTTGACCAAATTTTAATCATTCTTTTGACCAAAAACAGGGTTTATCAAGCCAGTCTGAGTTTTATGCTCTGTTGATTCTTTGAGCCATATTATTGGGTACAAGTCAGTCCCCCCACCCCCTCCCCTCTCAACATTTCAAGAAATTCAACAACTAATGTTTCTGCGTGTGGTTAGTGAAGGGAATGTGACTGTAGGAGAGATGGGGGGTGGTAGGAGGGGGTTGTTACATGAATTCAAGTTGTGTAAAGGCGCAGCCAGTTTTGTTTCACAGTTTGTTAGTTCCAACATCCGGTAGTGTTGAGTAGGGACCGCAGCTGTGGATGTGTATGTACACATGGCACCTCCCCCCCCCCCCCCCCTTCCCTTCGCCGTGCCCATGTCTTCACCCGGGTGTACGTCGAGGTGCTGGACCGCAAACATGACGCTTCTCCGAGCTGTTTGTCTGATCGGGACTTCCTTTAGCTCTCTGGTGGAACGGCTAAGGTTGGGACGGCTTTTGTTTGTCGTGCCAGTACTGGCGAGGAACATATTTGTTTCTATAGGGTGGGGCCGAAATAATTAGTCGATTAGTAACTTGATTTTTTAAGATAACTCACTCAGGTGAGCTCCAGCGGACGTCAGGCAAACCTCAGCACCTTGTCTATCACTTTCCTCAGAATAGATCGTATAATTGTTTCCGCACCACCCTGTGCATATGCTCAACTCACATGAGCTTGTTGCACATGTAATGAATTTTAATTTAATGGTGCCTCACAGCATTAGTAAAAAATCAGTCCCAACCGATACTCAAACCAGAGTCTTTTAAAGGTGGGATTATCAGCTTATAAGCACAACGCTTTCGATCACGGCTGAGATCTACCTACTATAATTGGCTTTTATCTAATCCGAGGGAGGGGTGGTTCTCGATAACTCCACATCTCGATTGGAAGGTGTATTTAAAAGGAGATGGTTAACTCCCACCCTAGCCAGTGTTATTTAGTTCCGAGTCTCCCGGTCAGTCAGAAGTGCTCCCTTCTCACCCAACCTTACCCTTTGCTAGAGTGTGCGTGATGTTGTTTGATCGCTGTCAAATGTTCCCTCGTCACATGTCACGACAACTGTAGCAAGTGTGAACTGACTTGTCACCTCTGTTTAGTTCGTGTCACACAGTGACGACTCGTTAGACACGCGTTGTCCTCGTGATCCCGGTGTTTTGAGTAGCTCACTACAGGCTACCACGCACACCAAGGCGTCATTCACGTGATGGGGAAGTCTGAGATCAACTTATAAGTGGATGTAATGAGAGTATTATTTCCTAGATGGTTTTACATCCTCTATCTACGTGAATGTTGGTACACTTCCTGTCAAATTCAACCGCCCTCGTCTCTACCCCATTAGAGGTCGTTCAGACGGGCGGATCCGTCCGCGCGGTATCGAGTTGTATTGAGCTCATACATTCGTTTATACGAGGCGGAGCAGTCGTCCGAGCGGTCTCCGCTGACCGCCGACCGCCAGAAACTCAATACCCACGCGGCTCGAGTTCTATGAACTTCAATGAGAGCGTTCAGTTGACGAGCGGATTTGGCTCGGTTTGGACATAGGCAGAGGAGTGAATTATGGAGCGTTTAGATACAGGACTTTTTGTTGACGAGAAGGAGAAAAGCCTGCAGTATGGGACATGAAATGTGAAGAGTATTCTAACAAGATAAAAAAAACTATCTTGGACGGAATTGGTTTAACTATCGCCGACGCTGGGGATTCGTTGGAAAAAAAGAACGTACTTGGTAGGTTTGCTCTTTATTACAGATATTTATTATTAGCTATTATCACAGATACTACATATACTATACAGCCCTCTGTGCTATCCCTACTATAAATGTCAAGGTTTTGGTTTTGGTTTTGGTTTTGTAATATTACGATGTTTTATTTAACTTTCTTTTATATTCCGCACGGATTCCGCGACATCTTAACAGGTATCAATTTCCGCGCGGACCCGCCCCGCCTGAAGGTAGTCTAAATGTACATTTGCAGAGAGTCCGAATGGATATCAAAGACGTAGTACAGGGAAAAAGAAAGAAACATAACCCTCTTCCCCGAGATTGATTTAGTTTTTGAATCTTGATCTAATAGATATTTCAAGTTTATAAATTAATTTAACTTATTATGTGTTCGTTGGTATGTGGCTGGGATTCTTTAGACTTGACTCTGACTATGAAAGTGTGGGGTGAATTCCTGTGTGTTGGCAATTATCTACCACAACAACCAGACCCTGGAAAGTTAATTTATTGTTTTTAGTTTGAATTAATTTTAATTTCTTAGTAATACTTTTGAAAACTCAACTCGAGTCTATTCGTTAATGATCTGCTAATCAATAGCAATACCAACATTGCTAGACCTCTTTTTTTGTATATACTCTTTTATAGTGGCTTCTTTTTGTAGATCCGTGATTAGTAGATTAGTAGATCCGGCCTATTTGTCCACTTAATCACTCCAGTCGAGAATACGATTATTTTCCTCAAGCGTTTAGAACCGTATGATCTCTGCAAAATAAATAACATAATCAAGCAAAGTTTTTTTTTAATAAAACCCCTTAAGTTTAAATACTTGATGCATATTAGTCCTTAAAGACAGACCCCTTTATGCTCAGACCACTCGCTACGCTTGCGATTCTACGCAAGGTTCTACGCAGAGTACGTCTGACGCGCGTTTTATGGGTGATACTAGCACGCAAAGCAGTGGTGTAAGAAAAGTTGCCTATACGATATATCTCACGGCGCTGAGATGGGCATATATTTAAAGTAAATAACGCTCGTTCGCGCCTAAGTTGATGCGGTTTAAATGCATAATCTCCTCTTTAGCATAATTGATATTACATAGTGCATCTAATTCAGCGATCGCCTCTTTAGCCCCGCCCACACTCGGATTAGGGTAACAAAAATTACAACAAAATTGTCTCATAATAATTTATAGATGACGGGAAGATCGGGATTCGATCCCGTCAGGTCTATTGAAAGTATTTTTCTCAAACGTTGTTTCCCACTCTCCTTCCCAAGCAAATTCTGTTATATTATCTCTAAACAATGTTTTTACTCATCCCTACCCCATTAAAGTAATTATCACATATGTGTACAACCTGAACAGGTTGTAAGACGCGGCGATAAAAATTTGTAACAGAAAGAACGTCTATTTTTTTTTCAAACTCTGTGACGCTTTGTTTTTAAATCCTACCTGGTGCATAAATAGGTAATGCGCACTTGATTTGGACTTAACTATGAAGGTGTCAAGAGACTAGTGGCTCCACTGATAATAAACATGTAATAAATATCATGTCTTCGTGATCATTATTTCCTCCATCAGGTTTGCACAAAAGTCCAGCAAGTTACACGACATACTCAATACGTCTGTGTTAATCTCTTTACATTGTAATGTTAACTTAAAGTCTCAAGACTGGAAATTACTCCTCAATCCTGACTGAATATCAGGGTTCGTCCCAAGAAATACATTGCTTAACTCAACTCAGTGATTCTTAAAGTGGTTTTTTTTAGCACTACGTCTTACTAACCTTTTGAGTTGTACTCTAATGTACTAATTACACTAACATGTTAGGGATTAGGAAGGTTTTGATTTAGAGGAAGTGCGCCCGCATTTGTGTAGAGGTAGAATGGAAAATAACTTAGGGAAAATCACCCTCGATGCACTCTACCTGGATCGAACCCTGATCTCCTGGTATTTGGAAGTCTAGTCTAACACGGAGTGGTACATTAGACCATGCGGGTATCGAAGCGGGTAAAGTGCACATTAAATAACCTGATTAGAAAATACTCAATATAAGTGTATCTGTCTGCTAAATGAAAGGAACATTAAGAGTGCTCTCATGTGTTTGTGTCCGGCGCTTGTGTTCATTGTACGTTTCTGCACAAGGTCTATGAATGGCGCGGATGCCGTCCTGTGTTGCGTGTAGCCTTCGTAGTTCGCCGCAGGAACAGA
The DNA here is from genome assembly GCA_033556935.1 of Timema podura. Classification (NCBI taxonomy): domain Eukaryota; kingdom Metazoa; phylum Arthropoda; class Insecta; order Phasmatodea; family Timematidae; genus Timema; species Timema podura. The sequence goes on from JAVRXN010000005.1 coordinate 11,189,191, forward strand.
GCTACGGCTTCCAACCTATTTGCTTGGTTGGAAGGAAAGGGGGGGTGGGGGAGGGGGTCGCTGTCATCTCGGCATTACCAACCACGCACTTGCATAATGCATGTTCCTGTACCCGTCACACCGCCTTGCTTGAACGAGATCCTTTCGGTTGTTGCAGGACTTAGCGATTGTTGCCTTTATGCTGCCCCCCCTTTTGTTCGACTTTGTGGTGCGCACCTTTGTTACCCTGCTGGGGGTAGGTAGGTAGGTAGGTAGATACCTTCATACCTGGTTCATTCACACATTTCATTGAAAATGTGACACGCGGGATTATATGAACGACAAGCACTCGTGACTAGCATGGGAGGCCCGAATGTAATCACTACCAGCGTTAGAGGGCTTTATTCGTCCCTGTTGATTTCCATATTCTACAAGGGAATGATAATTAAAACGTCTCTCCTCTCTTCATCCTTTTCTCTTAGTTTGGATTGTTTGAGTCGTAGTTCTGGCACTCGGAGCATATGGTCATCAATCGAATCTCGGCCTTTTTTTAAAGTCTGGGCGTACCTGATAACACCGTAGTCTCCTTGGACAGAAACGTACCGGTTCATACAATAATAATCATGGACCGGATTTTTATGACGTCATATTTTATTTTTATGCGACACAGAGGCACTGCTCATGCGCACATAAATTTTGTTCATGATCCCCTGGATTTTTATACATCTTTCTTTGCTCAATTTTTTTTGGTCATTTTGGATTTCTAGGTCATATGTTTTTGTTTTTGCGTCATTTTTGGAAACAACATTTTTTTAGACATTAAATAAGTATTTTTTAAGACTATCGATATTTTATAAATGCATGGCTACTCAAAACATACCATTTTTGAACATATAATTTTGAATGATAAGAAAATGCAGGCCGTGAACTTTGTATCCTCTTTGCTTGTTTGGTTGTAAAATACCACATTCCTGGTGAGACTCCAACTAAACTAGAGAGGGTTGCGTTGGAAAGGGGGTAGCTATTACTTCTCACTTAGATGGTTGTAAATCAATATTATATTCATTAGAACGTCAGTCTAGTTGTTAAAGGCATTGCATGTATATTTTAATCTATATTTATTAAAGTGCGTGTTTGATTTAGTTTTACATTATGAGTTTTTATTCATATTTATAGGTCATTTTTATTGTAAATTTAAAGTCATTTTTGATAATTTTTAGAAAACTTTATGAAAAGGTTTAGTTTATCAAAGTCCGGGCCTTGATGATAATTATTTTTACCCATCATCGGTGTTACACTAGCCGTCCGGGTTATCCACGTATTTACACTCGTGTGGTAGGAATGAGAAAGGTATAATTAAAATAAATGACCCATTCAGAGAAGACCACCTCACCAGGTATGAACTCTACCTAGACCACTACTAGAAGGTCTTGTCGATGTGGGTGATACTTAGTATTTACTATTATTTGCATAAAGGGCCTTTAAAATCATAACTAATGTATTCTTCTTGTTTCTGATATTGCGGACCATTTGAATTATTACGCATAAGGATATTTTTGTTTTTCAACAAAATTGAGAAAAATTGACATTTTATTGTTGTTATTATTATTATTATCATTATTAGCACCGCATCTTACTACCCGTCCGGGCTATACGCACTTACGCTAATGTGTAATGGTAGGGTGATTGTGAGATGAAATGGAGGACCTACAGTTTAACGTGGGATCCGAACCACGATGGAGGTCTGTCATTCCTCACATTCACAAGTTGTGATTAATACACGTCTTGTCAGAGGTAAAGGAAGAGTTTGACAATCAGATAAATCTGTGCCGGGACCAAGGATTGAATCCCGGACCCCCAGCACAGAAGTGACACCTTACCCTTAGACCGCCAGATCACCCTACTGTTATAAAACCTCGACGAAACATTGAATATATTTTCTGTGGTAATTCCTTGACTTCACTGCTAAAGTATTAATTTGTATTTTAATGTGTTGATCGGAAAATAAATTGAATTTTTCTCCCAATATTCCTAATAATAAATATACAATTTGAAACCATTACTTTCTGCTAGTGGAGTCGATTACCTACTTTTCTTTTGAATATTTTGTTAAAAATCTGCTTTTGGCTACTTTCTGTTCCAGGAAAACATTTTGACCGGTCTCATTTATTGATATAACAAATAATACTCTATTTTGGAACTTTAATTTTTGAGGGTATAAATGGGGGGTAGATTTTTATTGCACTTTAACGATTCTCCCAATATTCTGAATTGCTTTTAAACTAATGAAACAAGATAGGTAAAATGGACGTGGTACCTGTTTACTCATCGTTTTTAAAATAAAATAAACTCGTTTTCATGTACACGTGTTTACCAGCCCTCATAGACCATTAATGAGGGTGGAAAAGTAAGGTGAGTGGTGGAAATGGGGTACGGGGGGTGGTCATTCTACCCTGGCCTACCAAAATATTCCCGCCATCGAACTCTGGTGCGATTCGATTCTGTAATTTTCAATTTTATCGGTAAATTTGTTTCCTAACTAGTCATCTGCATCGGTTCGGTACTCTTTTCTCTGTGTGTGTATGTGTGTGTGTGTGTGTGTGTGTGTGTGTGCTTGTGTGCAATTACTGTTGGACACACTCTGGACCGCTCTGCGAGGCAATAAAACGTGCCGAGTTTCGTTGTTCCTGGCGGCCATTGTGTGCGTGTGTGTAACCGCACTTGCCATTGTGCTAGGGCATTGCTGATTAAAGCGATTCACGAGCGATCGCACCTCGTCCCGTTATAGTCTCACCCAGTGACAATGCACTTCTATTATGTTTGTTTTAGTAGAGACTATAACAATTCTTTTGGCAGCGCTAACAATTTAAGTGGTCGATGCTCTTGTGCGGGAATTGACTTGAAGCCAATGTTGTGCCAGTCTGAAAGAATGGCGTCGCTGTCACTCCGTGACGTGTAGGTGTGTTATATGTTGTACAGTAGTCGGGGTGCTCTCTTTAATCGGGTTTATCATTTAATTTTACATTAACGTCAACTCTTTAGATTTTAATTATTGTTATGTATATTATTTTTTTAAACGTAGGCCTATAATTTATATTTTATGTAAATGGAGACTAGTAGAATTAATACAGCAGGCCTCATATCCGCGGATAATACGTTCCTAGATCTACCGCGGATACTACCGAACTATTATATAACAGGATATTCATGTAACATACATAAATACGGTAAAGTTTAATTGATAAATTATTCACAGTAAGACATTACTAACATTAAATAAAGTACATAATAATAACGTGTACTGTACACTACAGTGTAATTACTATTCTCCATTCTTCTTGTTGTGACGATCATTGATGATGATGATGATGATGATGATGATGATGATATGATAGCACTATGCCCAAACGAAGAGAGAAAGTGGGGTGATGGTGTAGCCATTGTGGCTTATAAACTATTTTTTCTTTAATTAAAAATAAATAAAATTGGGCAGTGGTAAATACCGGATACCTGAAACCGCGGATACTGAATCAGCGGAAAGGGGGGCCCTACTGTATAACAACCATTCATGGATATTATCTTTTATATTCACATCCTTGGGACGGAAATAATTTTGAAATAAAAATTGTTGCTATTTTTAAAATATAAAAATTGATATATTAATTGCAAGGAAACCTTCGAACATAAAAATCATGAATATGTAGACCTTTGTCTCGACATTAAAAATTCATGGTAATTACCTCTACTGTCAAAACACGGAAAGGCTGAACATTGATTTTGATACTAAATAAATATTTCTAATATTCCTCAGTGCGAGTGTGTTGGATTTTAGTATCTTAAACGTTGTAAATTTATTAAACAGAATAGAACAGGGGGAAATTCGCCAGTATTAGATGAAAATCTATCCTCAAATATGCCTACTTGTATGGGATTCGAACCTTGACCTCGCAGTTGAGATTCGAATGCGCTTGTGCAATCTGCTGGTCGTAAAAGTGGTTCAAGTCAGACATAAAATGAACCAAACAATTGAATAATATTTATTTAGGAATTCGACTTAAATCTCTAATTGAGAAATAGCTATTTTGTTTTAATTATTTCCTACAGTCAAATACATGATCTTTCTGAGGGCGAGGGGGATTCCCCGGTTTATTGTGATCTCCACGGCCAAGGCAACTATCTTAACGAGAACCCGAACTATCCGATAGGGGTTGAAGTGTTATTTGTGTGTGGCGAGAAAGAGTGTGAAGGGATCGCCATCGTCTGAAGAATAATGGAGTCGTTACCTTCAGTTGAACCTAGGGGGAGGGAGGGGGTATTGGAAGAGAGAGGGGGCGGGAACAGAATGGTCAGGGCTGTAGACAAGGATGTGAGAAGTTGCGGTCTCTCCTTGGGCTAGGAAGGGCCTACAAATACACCAGCACTGGTGGTCACACGGTCCTACACGTCAGGTCAGCAATAGACTGGGTTGCTGGTGACGGGTAAGTCGAGGTTTGAATCTCATCCGGGTTCACATGTGATTTTCTGATCCTCTCTTCGCGCGAATGTGGGTGTATTTCCTCTCACTGGCCCTCCCGAACCCCTTACCCCTTAGAATAAGTTTTTAAAAAACTTAGTTTTTCTTAGCACTCTGTCTTACTACCCTTCCGAGTTATACGCTTATGTGTTAACTACGCTAATGGGCTAAGAAAATAGAGGAAGGTTGAATTAATAGGAAATGTACTCGCATTTGCGTTAAGAGAGAATAGGAAACCATTAAGGTAAAAACACCCTAAGTACACTAGACCGGAGTCTAACTTCGATCTCTTCGTCATCGGCATTCTAGTCAATGGTAAGAGTGACGTCTTAAACCATACGGCCACCAAAGCAGGTAACCTTGTGTTGAATGTGCTGGTAAAAAATAAATTTTATAAACAAGCGTCTTAAGTTCTGTAAAAGGGTAAAACAGGATGCTCGTAAGATGAGGGTGACCTAATCCAAAATTTAAAAATATAGATACCCGACTATCATACGAGTACTTTGGCATTCATTCATTCTTTTCCAACCATTTCAGATAAATTGTTGTTTAATAGTTCTATCTGACCGAAACATAACAAACTCTTGTTAGATGTATTTGTGAACCTGTTGTTTCTTTTTCCTGCACTGCATTGCTAATCCAGTGGCGTGTTCACGTTTACCACAAGGCTAAGACGTGTCTGTTAGGGTTTTGTAGAAGTAGAGCACCATATAAACTGTGTATAAAGTATGTCAACATTATAGAGAGAAATCACATGTAGAATCCGCTATCTATCTACTCAGACGGGTTTCGAACCCTGACCTTCTGTCAATGAGGACAAAGAGTAAAGCATGTCTAGCGTCTAAGAACCGGTAGAGCTAGGTTTGCGCAAATGGGCTTGACTTTGACTATGGAGGCTGAAATCCACCTTTTGCACCTGACGCCGTTTTATTTTCTAATGTTTTAATTGATTACCTAACAGTTAATTACCTTATGTCCTATCTCGCACAATCACAAAATTAGTATCTAATGGAAACATCCGCTCTTACTTTTGTCTTCCGCATCTTAACACCCATCCGGACTATCTGCAAGGGATATTTAAATTAGAGGTTGCGTACCTGCATTCGCTTGAAGGGAGAGAGGTAAACCATTCGCGGAAAATACACCCTCAAATGACCCGGTGGGAATTCGAGACCCGACCTCCCCGTTACCGACAGACCGTAGATCGATGCCTTGGCGCACATTACCCACCGACGCGGATCCGCTCTTGTTGCAACTTACCCCTGTCCACAATGTCAGCCATCTACTGCCGGCATCTGATTCCACCTCACGTCTTGAGAGGATGTCGTTCCAATCGGAAGGGGGGGGGGGGCCGTTTCATTTCTTTCTCTGCTTGTTTAAAAGCTGCGAGTGTGTGTGCATTTAGTTCACACCGATAAGCTCCTTCATCCCCTGCTCCCCTCCCTCCCTCCCTGCAATCTAGTTCCCTTCTTTCAACAATGTCACCAATGTCTCTAGTGGAAGTAGCCCAAGGCACTTCTTCGTTTAATGAACATTTTGAACTTTGACGTCACGTTCTTTCGTCGAGAAGGAACCAGCCGATAAATGAAATCGATGAGTGCTACTGTCGCTCTGATCCTAGACTTTTATTAAATGTCAGTTAAAAGTTCCAAAGTGTGTGCTATAACAGTCGTCATCGCTGGGCAATGATTAATGATGGTCCATAGATGGTTTTGTTTATCTGCCACTGTTTAACTATTGGTCACGGCAACAAAAATCCTAGCTTTAATTATTTATTTTTTCAAAGTTGTTTAAATGTCAAAAATATAATTTTAATAGCTTGTATTAATCTCATTGATTACTTGATGAGTCACTTACAAAGAGATTGTGGCCAAACCGTTTCCTCCCTTGCGTGCAACCTTGGCTTATCTCCTCTCTCTCTCTCTCTCTCTCTCTCTCTCTCTCTCTCTCCCTCCCTCCCCCCCCCCCGGTTGCAACCTTTTTAAAATAAAAATTTATGATTTAGATTTTTTGTGATGTTATGTTATTGTTTTAACTGTTTTTTTAAATTGCCTTATATTTCTATGTTAGGTTTTAGATTACATAGTAAATTATCTGAAATGCACATTTGTACATACCTTTGCTGGAGATTTTAGCCACTTGTGAAATATATACATCTGAAATCTTATTAATTGACCTAGCACAACCCGTTTCGGTGGCCGCATGGTCTAACGCGCTACTCTCGTGTTGGACTAGACTTCCGATGACGGGGAATACTAGTTCGTGTTCGAATCTCGGTTGGCTATACTGTGGATGGTTATCCAAAATGGGTTTCCGTTCCGCCTCCACGCAAATGTGGGTACACTTACTTTAGAATACCCTTCCTAATCACTAAAACTATTAGAGTTGTTAGTACATAAGCCTATATAGCCTGAACGGGTAGTAATACTCGGTGCCAAAAAATGGTTTGTTTTGACCTAGCAAATTTAATGAATTTTACAGAACTTTTCCTAATTTTTTTTTTACGGACCAATTTATTTGTAAACACAAGTCGGAAAAAACTTCCAACTTTTTTTTTCAATCCATATTTGGAGTGGATACATACTGACAGGTTGAGTTGTACCGGGACATAGAAATGAACCTGGTCTGCCTACATATATCACACGAGAAATGGTGCAGTACTTCTTGTGTATTCCACAAAACTTTCTGTTATATTTTTCATGAATAATAGTTTTCCCGTCTTATCATTAATTCACTAACGTGTAGATATTTTTTAAACTAAAAGTGAGATCTAATATTCTTTTTGATAGTGATATCAGCAGTTCCAACTATACTCGATAGTTTTCCCTTTAAATTCTCGCGGTTTTTTTTTTCACTAAAGTTTAGTTTTAAAAAATTATAAGAGGTTTTAAGGAAACCAAAACTTTATATTTTATTTTAGTTAGACTATTTTGTTCGGCTGTATAATTTTTTTTAGATATGAATATATATTATATTTAACATAAGCAAAGAAATATTGCCTATTATTAAACAAACACAATAAATCTTAAGTTTAATAAGTGTTGGGGCTTACCTTCGAATGCAAATAAATACGACGTTAATTAGATGGTTCTATCCCAGGTTGAACAAATTTTTTTTTTCTCTTATTTAGGTATTTTAGCTTTCCCCCGATAGAATTTAGTGCTAGATAGATATAAATTCTAAAATCTTAGGTTAATCTATCCACGTCATGTGTTGATGTTATGATAAGTTAAATATTTAGAAATTGCATGCTAAAAACTCAAAAGAAGTTACACTGGATTGATAAACATAAATAGATACTTGTGGGAGAACATTCTAGAAAATACCAACAAAACTTTTTTATTAAATTTTACCATATTATTAATATTATTTTTATAAACATTGATAATATCTATTAAAGGTTACAATTAAAGATTACAATACTTGACGTATGAATCTATGAGAGTAGTTTTAGTAACTTTTGTAATTGTCAAATATTGTTCTTCCTATATCTGTTAAAGTATTTTAAACCTCAAATATTACTCTGATCTCACTTTTTTTTTAAATACACAATGACTCCATTTTCATTGTTACATTTACTTACTTACCTGACATTACTTTTACGATGTATGTATTACAATCATATTTTATGAATTTATTACGGTGAATTTGGTAATTATATTGGACGAATATAGTAGCATGATGAGCGCTAAATACCTTTCGTTTACAACTCTTTGTTTGGTTATTCAATTATCGTGATGCATTCGCTAGCTTCACTTGTTAGTTTGAATAAACTTGGATATCATGAATGTAGTTAGCTAGTCTGTACATTCTGCATACAATGACCTTGAAACTGTGTACTATTATAAGCCGCACCATAGTGGAATTAAAAGAGTTAAGCTTATTTTCTTTCAATATAAATGGAATGTACATTTTCACCTTATAATTCTTAACCCTACTGCTGCTCTGATAAGTATAAGCTTAACGAGGAATGTAGAACTGACTTTTTTTACCCTCTGCACGGTGAACATATATCATATTCTTCTATATATTCGTTGCCGCAAGAGCGCTTCCTGAAACGTATTGTTTGCGTATAAACGTCAGCCTAAAAGTAATCGAGTGGTTTTTTTTTTGTTTGTTTAAAAGGTTTCTGTTTTACTTATATATATATAAAAAAAGGTACTCCCAACAACTTTCTTTTGTTTCCCTCGGCAACAAAGAACGTGAACAAAACAGATGCGAGGATTTGAAGCCGCAACCGCTAGGATTCTAGGCGGGTTATTGTCCTCCGCTGTCTGGCGTCGAGAGTCTGCTGATTAGCCGCACAATTTATTCTACAAGCCAACAAAAAAAAAAAACAGAAGAAACAAACAATACAAAAAAATTGATAAGCGGGAAATATAAATTTGTCACATGATAAATTGCAGAGAAACTTGTGGCAGATAGTTGTTGGAAATATCGAAACTGCATTCTCTTGTGGATGGGATACGTTTTTTTTAAAGGTTTTTTGTTTTGGATAGAGAATGCGATACAGATACGTGAAAGTAAAACAACCTTTTCATTTTCGCGGTACATACTTTCCCTGTTATCTGTGTATTCCCTCGTCTTTACATCCGGGCAGCCCATTATCCTTTAAGAGTTCAAATGTATATGGAACAATATTTAAATACCTTAAACACTGTCAAATAAAAACACAAATAAAATGACACACAAATACTAGATACTGATTTCGAAATTTACAACAACAAAAAAAAAACATTTATACTAACAAAAACCCGGAAAGAAATGCACATGAATCTTACAAAACATAAATAATGTTTGACACTAAATGCCTACAAATGACTAAATACTCAAAGCATGAAAACATGGCCTAAAAATCCCATATGACCAAAGATGACTAATAAATTAGCTGTAAAATATTAATGATCACTGTATGTACTGTACAGGAAAGAAATATGCTATCAAAATCTGCCTCTTTCCTAGGTCTAGTCGTAATGTTAGGTATAGATTAGAGATATGTATGGTTTATGATTACGGTTCTAGGTATCGGATTTTGCCTATTTGCCTTTTACTTTCCTTGATCGTAAACCTTAGGCAGTTGAGACACACTATATGCATTTCATGTTATTACGAATACAATATGTTAATTTTATAGTGCCTATAGTTGCGTATTCTGTTTTTGTTTTTTTTTCTATTTTATGAATAAGATCCTTAGGGTGCCTATTTCAGCTTTTGCCTCACTCTTTTTAATACGGTATGGATTTTCTGCTGAAGAGGAGATTTCAATTTCTAATAAATTGGTAGTTGTGGCATACTTGCTTGGAGTAGGTTTGAAAATATACATTTTTAAACTGCTTCCGATGAGCGTAGATTGGGTGAAGGACAATGGTAGCAGTGGCAGACATCTTGGGAGGACAATGGTAGCAGTGGCAGACATCTTGGGAGGACAATGGGAGCAGTGGCAGACATCTTGGGAGGACAATGGGAGCAGTGGCAGACATCTTGGGAGGACAATGGGAGCACTGGCAGACATCTTGAGAGGACAATGGGAGCACTGGCAGACATCTTGAGAGGACAATGGGAGCACTGGCAGACATCTTGAGAGGACAATGGGAGCACTGGCAGACATCTTGGGAGGACAATGGGAGCACGGGCAGACATCTTGAGAGGACAATGGGAGCACTGGCAGACATCTTGAGAGGACAATGGGAGCACTGGCAGACATCTTGGGAGGACAATGGGAGCACTGGCAGACATCTTGAGAGGACAATGGGAGCAGTGGCAGACATCTTGGGAGGATAATGGTAGCAGTGGCAGACATCTTGGGAGGACAATGGGAGCACTGGCAGACATCTTGAGAGGACAATGGGAGCACTGGCAGACATCTTGAGAGGACAATGGGAGCAGTGGCAGACATCTTGAGAGGACAATGGCAGCAGTGGCAGACATCTTGGGAGGACAATGGGAGCACTGGCAGACATCTTGAGAGGACAATGGGAGCACTGGCAGACATCTTGAGAGGACAATGGGAGCACTGGCAGACATCTTGGGAGGACAATGGGAGCACTGGCAGACATCTTGAGAGGACAATGGGAGCAGTGGCAGACATCTTGAGAGGACAATGGGAGCAGTGGCAGACATCTTGAGAGGACAATGGTAGCAGTGGCAGACATCTTGAGAGGACAATGGGAGCAGTGGCAGACATCTTTGGAGTACATTGAGAGCAGTGGCAGACATCTTGAGAGGACATTGAGAGCAGTGGCAGACATCTTGAGAGGACAATGGGAGCACTGGCAGACATCTTGAGAGGACAATGGCAGCAGTGGCAGACATCTTGGGAGGACAATGGTAGCAGTGGCAGACATCTTGGGAGGACAATGGTAGCAGTGGCAGACATCTTGGGAGGACAATGGGAGCACTGGCAGACATCTTGAGAGGACAATGGGAACAGTGGCAGACATCTTGAGAGGACAATGGGAGCAGTGGCAGACATCTTGGGAGGACAATGGGAGCAGTGGCAGACATCTTGGGAGGACAATGGGAGCAGTGGCAGACATCTTGGGAGGACAATGGCAGCAGTGGCAGACATCTTGGGAGGACAATGGTAGCAGTGGCAGACATCTTGAGAGGACAATGGGAGCACTGGCAGACATCTTGAGAGGACAATGGGAGCACTGGCAGACATCTTGAGAGGACAATGGGAGCAGTGGCAGACATCTTGGGAGGACAATGGTAGCAGTGGCAGACATCTCGGGAGGACAATGGGAGCAGTGGCAGACATCTTGAGAGGACAATGGGAGCACTGGCAGACATCTTGGGAGGACAATGGGAGCACTGGCAGACATCTTGGGAGGACAATGGGAGCAGTGGCAGACATCTTGGGAGGACAATGGTAGCAGTGGCAGACATCTCGGGAGGACAATGGGAGCAGTGGCAGACATCTTGGGAGGACAATGGGAGCAGTGGCAGACATCTTGGGAGGACAATGGGAGCAGTGGCAGACATCTTGGGAGGACAATGGCAGCAGTGGCAGACATCTTGGGAGGACAATGGTAGCAGTGGCAGACATCTTGAGAGGACAATGGCAGCAGTGGCAGACATCTTGCGAGGACAATGGTAGCAGTGGCAGACATCTTGAGAGGACAATGGGAGCAGTGGCAGACATCTTGAGAGGACAATGGCAGCAGTGGCAGACATCTTGGGAGGACAATGGGAGCACTGGCAGACATCTTGAGAGGACAATGGGAGCACTGGCAGACATCTTGAGAGGACAATGGAGCACTGGCAGACATCTTGGGAGGACAATGGGAGCACTGGCAGACATCTTGAGAGGACAATGGGAGCAGTGGCAGACATCTTGAGAGGACAATGGGAGCAGTGGCAGACATCTTGAGAGGACAATGGTAGCAGTGGCAGACATCTTGAGAGGACAATGGGAGCAGTGGCAGACATCTTTGGAGTACATTGAGAGCAGTGGCAGACATCTTGAGAGGACATTGAGAGCAGTGGCAGACATATTGGGATGAAACAGCATGTCGTTGAACAAGAAAAGTTCAACTTCTTTGGAAACGGAAAATTTGAAATTGGTTCTCTTGACCTCGTGTGAAGTATATCTCGGCTTGTCAATTACATTTTATCTTAAATAAAACCCATTTCAATACTGAAAATCTAGAAAAGTATCTAATGATAAACAGAACGTGACCCGACTCAGTGGTTGGATGGGTTAAGGCGTCACTCACGCAGTAATAATAATAATAATAATATTTAGCACCGCGTCTTACTACCCGTTCGGGTTATACGCTTAAGTACTAATTACTCTAATGGATTAGGAATTGGGAGGGTTGAATTTAGAGGAAGTGAACCCGCATTTGCGTGGAGGGAGAGTGGAAAACCATTTAGGAAAAACCACCCCCAGTTCACCCGACGAGATTCGAACCTCGATCTCCCCGTCCTCGGCGGTCGAGCTCAACACGACTAGCGCGTTAGCCAACTACGCCACACTCACGCAGTAGACTGGACTGCCGATGAAGTGGATATCGATATTCGAATCTTGGTTCGGTACTAAATTGTTTTTCACTATCCGTCCACGCAAATGCAGATACACTTCCTATAAATTATATCCTCCTAACCCCAAACAAATTAGAGTAATTAGTACAATATATGCGTCTGCGTGTAACCCAAACGAGTAGGGAAACGTGGTCCTAAAAAAAGGTAATGTGAATCAGCTTTTGGCAGTGAAATAGTAGGTAGTAAAATCAATTTTAAATTGTTATTGTGGGCTTCTCCCCCCCCCCTTAATTTGCTGCTCTGGTGCCTAAGCCCTACATCCCATATTTTTAATGCCACTTTGCATGCCTATCTTGAACATTTTTGGTGCCTAAGAATCCGCTCCTAACAGTCATAACCCTCATCAATTCTCTGATGCTAAGTAGACTTAATCAGGATACAAATTTTAATTGTTATGACGAAGAAAAGAGAAAACGCCGCTTACGTTATTTTCACATCAAGCCAAGTTGTCCGTATATGCAGCAAGAATAGGAATGTTTGTATTCGACCATTTTAATTACTAGTTGGTGTATGTTCGCGTTTCGGAAATGTTCCTTCTCTCCTAACGACGTTGAATGTTCCGTTAGTAATTTTAAAGCTTGTTCCAAGCTCGTTCCGGTTCAGTCTTTTGGAACCATTTTATACCTCGTGTTTTGTAATGAAAACACTAACGCAAGATTGCATTAAAACAAACTAATTAGTTTGATATCTCAAATTTATATTGCAATTGAACTTTTATTAATTATGTGCAATAATTTAATTTAAGGGGAATGGACGCGATTCCGGAAGTTATCTAGGCTATTCAGGTAATTCTGTTCCAGAAAAACCTTTAATATTTATTTAAGTGGCGTAAAATTGATATTTAGTTATTATTTGCACAGGTGGTCATGCCAATTAAGACGTAGATATCTAAATAAAACAGTTATGTTGCTGACGAGACGTTCGAGATTCTAATAATCTTGGCCGGTTAGTTTTTCACATGTGACTTTTTTCTTTAGGTACCGCGCCATACTACTTTTCCAGGTTATACGCATATGTACTAATTACGTTAGTGTGTTAGGGATGAGGAAGGTTGATATTTGGGGGAAGTATACCCGCATTTGCGTGAATAAAGAGTATAAAACAATTTAGGAAAAACTACCCTCAATAAACCCGACCGGAATTCTAACCCGATCTCCTTGTCATCGGAAGTATAGTTTATTGCAAGAGTGCCTCCTTAGACCATGCGGCCATCCAAGCAGGTCTTATCACTTTAATACTCCCATCTAATCTCCACGCTGATGCGGTTTATTTCCTCTTAATAACTCCCATAAAGATCTCTAATAACCCTTGTGTTAAAAGGTGTGGACTAAAATAGATACAACTATTTATAAAGTTGAAGAATATTAGTGCGAATACTTGTATCTTGTACTATCTTAAAAATGGTGTAATAATATTTTGTATTAATGATCTAATCATTTGAAGATGTATCTTTGATTTTCATTTTGAAGAGGAGGAAGAAAAATCACTTCGTTCATAAATTAATAAATATTATTGTACACCAATTTGAAGTGTTTCGATAATATATTTCTTCCAGTGATATACTAAACTATTTAAGAAATTTTAATGATTGCTTATACAACAAGACTGTAATACAAGTTCCACCCCATTCAATAGGATTTCACCGTGCAAAGGTGGGCGTGCAGACTAAATCTCAGGTTAATTCCATATAGTTTACCGGTGACCAAGACCGGCCCCGAAGATTTAAACAGTTGTAGGCCCCAGTATTAAACAAATATTTTTACTTTAAACGTTTCTACATTATCATTTTTTTTTGTTACAAAATTAACGGTTAAGAGCTCAATTAATCAATCAATTTTTTATCCATGATCTAAGGTGCTGCTCTCCCATTAGACCGGACTGCCGATGACGGGCAATAAGTGGGTTCGATCCCGGTTGGGGTGTAATGAGGGTGTTTTTTCCTAAATGGTTTCACACTCTTTCTCCACGCAAATTTAGGTACGCTTTCTTTAAAGTCAACCTTTCCTAGCCATAAAACATTAGCGTAATTATTGCAAAAGCGGATAACCCGAATGTGTAGTAAGACGCGTTGCTAAAAAGATATGGTAAACAATTTTATTTGAAATACAGCATACGAGTATTTAAATATGTATATTTATATCGGGGCTGCCTTGCAGCTGAGAAAAAATAGGGGAAACTCTGGTAATCTCTCAAAACTCAAATAAAAATATTGGAATATTTGTGAATTTGGGCTACTTAACTGCAAGACTTAAAGAATTGAGCTGAACACATATTATAGACTTCACACTAGTTAACTTTATGAACAGTAACTAAATTGTATTATTTATCTAGTCCAATCTAAATTTTCTGTAAAAACAGGATTCCTTCTGGAAAGCCTTAAAAAAACACACAATGAAATGTGTTATAAATAAATAGTGGCTAGCCCATGTATAGGGCATATATAATTAATTATATAACTTATAAACTATATACAGATTTTTTTTTTAATTTGTCGTATTTTAGTGTTCACAATAATTGTTTGGTAATTGATTCAAGTGAAAAATGACAATCTGTGCACGGGATTCAATACAGAGACCTTAGGCTATGTGCGCCAATTCCCAAACCACTAAGCCATTCTGGTTCGTCTTCGTTGTGGACCGTGATTGTGGATAGTTTTGATACAAAAATAAGGACTATTATTCTTCAAATATGTATTAAATATAATATTAGTATGTGAAAAAGAATGCTCTATTTTGTGTGTTTCAGAAAGAGAGAGAGAGAGAGAGAAAGTTAATGACCTATTTTTTTCACTATTTTTGTATTTATTTATTACTAACATAAGTACCAGAATCTTCCCGGGCTAGCCGCCAAATGCATTACTTCAAACAGACATAAAAAAAACTCCAAGCAAAAATTTTGAGTTCCGGCCTGGAGGTGCACATTTTCATACAAAGGGGCTACAAATTTTAAAATTCCGGACCTATTCGTGCGGTAGATATCGTGCAAGGCTCGTGACAGACAAACAAACTATTCATTTTATTAATATTGTCGCATTTTTCAATGGTAAATCATGAGCGTTTAGTTACATGATTTTAATTTTCCCTCTAATTTAAATTCCTTGAGATTTTAATGACTTACACTTATATATGTTGTCTTTAATTTGATTAGTAGTTAGCTATTCATTATATCCACCCAGAAAACTCATAAACTCATGCTTCTTAAACTCCGAACTGTATTTTATTATTTATTATACATAGTTTTTTTTTCTACTAAACATTGATACCTAGTGAATGTATAGGCCTATTTTACAAAGTTTGTTATATGAAATGAAGTTTATTTAAATAAAATAACAAAACTGATGAATCTTGAACAGTAAAGGGAATTTAAGATAATACTAAAGCACACAATTTTTTTTTGTTTTGTTTCAGGTAAGCTGGACCATTGTTATATCTACTCGAGTAATACTTAAAGGCGATGGACATTTAAATGGTGAGTAGGCCTACATTAAAATTACCTTAACTTTTGTAAAGTAGCAACTCTACAATTTTGTCTCTCTTCCATCACATATATATATGTTGCATATTTATTTCTTAAACAACATCACTTTTATATAGTTGGAATAAATTGATAATATCTCCAGATAAATGTATCTTTTTTAGTTTTTTGATTATGCTATTCCGTGGTTTTTCTAGATCCAACAAACATTTTATTTAGCTGGAATAAATTGATAATACTTCCTTAAGCAGATTTTTATTTTATGAGCTAGAAGTTTTCAACTCTTCGCAATAATGGATTATACAATACGTATTCACTGTTCCTAAATATCTTCCCTATAAACCATCAAATAAACCACCAATAGCATTATGTTCCTACTTACCATGATCTCAGCTTATGTGAACTATATTTTGATTACATTCACATTAGTATTACAACTCGCGAGCAGTTGGCGTGTTCATATAGCCTATTCGATTCTCCCTACTTCTTCAACTTTAGTGGAAGCTTGAGGAGAAAGAAGGTTCACATGAATCTCCCCACCACAGTCAATTCTTCTATACGAGAGGAGCAAGCGTCACGGGATCGACTCCCACCTATCTATTAAACTGGAAAGACGCACGGGGAAATAAAACATCTTCTTCCACGCCCCACCTTCACCCGCTATTTCCATCACATATATTTGGGTGCTCAGCCCACTAAATGCAACCTACTGTTCAATCAAATACCGAACAAGACCTGCTGATGCGTTTGACTGTAGTCGCCTGCTACTCAACGCTCAACCGATATTTGTGAGGATGGTATCGATGTTCTAAGCGAAGAAATTTATTTGCGAAATTATAGGTCTCCTTCTGAGAAAGCCTTAGTAGGTTGACGTTGGCATATATTAGACTTGTTGGAATAAGATTTAGATTTTGTTCTGTTGAATGGCAGGCACCTTGTCACTTTATTTAAAATCAATTTATAATTTGATAATACTATTTGTTTAGTAGTAGCTTACTTATTCACGGTATTTTATCATGTTGCTGGGATTCGGCGCGTATATGTGTATTATATTTGGTTAGTAAATTCAGCTTAATTACTTGCACTAGAACGTGTATAAGTGTTAATTTAGTGTAATCTCGGTTTGGTCTGCTTAAGAGCAAGCATGTATATTTTCTATCACCTTAATTTATATACTTAGTGTCCGGAATTCTTTATATTATTCCCAATGTCAGTGGAAGTCTAAGTAACTTCGTTTCATCGCTGACTGGTTCTACTACTATTAATATAAGTAGATTTGGCCACTATTATGACTTGGGGCAGTGGCGATAGCTCCTGGAGGACAGTGGCGATAGCTCCTATAGACCTATTGATCATAGTTGTCTCCAACTGTCCATTGTTTCGCACCCTCAAGTGCAGAGACCAGGCTTAAGTGGATTTGTCCACCCTGTATTTTCTTGGCCTCTCGGCTTTTGTATGGCCTAGTACGGGCTTTAATTTATCTTACGTAATAAACATTGTTTAGGCACCCCTAATTGGGGTTATGTTACTCAATTGATGCTAATAATAGACTTAATTACCCGGGAGTACCAACTGTATATCACCTTTCTATTTAATAGGAGATCTCCTTTACCTTTAAAGTGCATTGCTGGCAGAGAATATTTATTTCCACTACAGTTCCTTTTGGGTATTAATATATAATTTTGATACCATTGAATTTGATACTCTTAGAGCTTTATTATGATACTAAATCAACTATTGCTTGACTAAAATAATTAATATTTTTGTTTTTGGATGCTGTCACTTCTATCGTACCACTCATTGGGCGCAAACATCTAGTTCTCTGCTCTGTTATATTCACGAAAATAATCTAAGGGTTGGGTTATAAATCTACATTTTAAATAAAATAATTTAAATTGACTTTCTCTATTTGTATCGCCCAATATGGTGTTCCTACACTGCTTTATGTTCATGTTGAACGATGTTATCGCGGTCATCCTTGATCATTTTTTGGACTAAGGCTGATGGTATGCGTAGTTTTATCTTTGAGTTTTTTTTTCATTATTTTTTCGTGGTTCTCTTTTAGTAAATAATAATCTAATTTTTTTTTTATCAATATGGTGATTCGTGGTTGTCCTTTTGGCGTCTCTGCACCTTGGCTCAATATCAAGGTTTGCTCCTTGTTTTAACTACCATCTATTATAAACTAGTAAACCCGTGCGAAACTTTCGCACATTCAACCTTCCCCTCCCTTCCCCCCACC
Source organism: Timema podura (assembly GCA_033556935.1). Taxonomy (NCBI): domain Eukaryota; kingdom Metazoa; phylum Arthropoda; class Insecta; order Phasmatodea; family Timematidae; genus Timema; species Timema podura. Next base: position 11,207,445 of record JAVRXN010000005.1, read on the forward strand.
CTCACCCCCCAAAAAAAGATTTAGTATTTTGTTGGGTTGTTGAAATTAAATACTCAGCGAAGTGTATACACAAAATATCAAAGAGAGTTTATTAATGTGAACGTATTTACAATTTACAATACTCTTTGTATACAATATTTGATGTCAGAATGCAATAATCTTGAATTTTTTGTTTGTCATTTTTGGTAAATGATACAAAATATTGTTAGATTTAGTGACTGTTGAAAAGGCTACATAAAGTTGTCCACGAGCAAATACAGCATTTGGCAAGTACAATTCAGCTCTTTGAAGCGTCTGTCCCTGAGACTTATTGACAACAGAAATAATATATATAAGTTTTTCTCTTAACTTAAATTTTAAACCAACAATGTGTGTTAACGTAAAGTGAGTATGCTATGTCAGAAGTCGGTAAAAAATCCTATCCACTGATACCTTATTCATCGCTGTAGGCTTTGTATTACTTGAGAAGATGGGATGTTGACAACAGAAATAATATATAGGATTAGAGCACAACAAGATAAAAAGTATAATCTTTTTTATAAATCTATTTTAAGAATGTTATATATATAATAGTTATTTATATCCGGGTTTTCATCATTAAAAGTATCATTGCAATTAAACTTAAAATAAAAGTTAATATGCTACATGTCACAATGTTTTATTTATTTCAAAGCTTGGACCTAAGACATGGCAGCTAGTTGTATGTGTAAAGGAGTTATTCTCGTCTTGTTTGGTTTGCCAGTGACGCAGAGGTTGGCGTGTGAATCCTTATTGGTTATAATGAGGTGATTTTTTCCTAAACAGTTCTCATCTCTATCCTATTTGTGTAAATATGCTGATAGCTCTGATGGGAAATACTCGCTGTACACGATACAATCTTAGCAAATACATGCTCTTTAGCGAACTATCTGTTTCTCTACAAATATTGTTTTGTTTCATTTTCCATGTGTTAATATCTTGTAGCTCTCGAGTATATATATCTTGGAGTTGAACTGATATTTACATATAGTGAACTCCATTTTAAATTCGAGCCTTGGTTGAAGATATTTCATTTCCTATGCAGAACAAGACGGAGCAAAGTAAGGATGTAGTTTAGTCACGGCCCAAGAGACAACCTAGTTGCCTGGTAGGGGTGGGAGGAAGGGGTGTCACACCCCCCGCAGTGCACATATTTGGAGACAGAACTTCTTATTGCCGCATTGTGGTGCAATCTCGCAGCTTTATGGCCATCTTCACACGGATCCAAGGGCCACTGCATTGTGGTGCAATCTCTCAGCTTTAGGGCCATCTTCACACGAATCCAAGGGCCACTGCATTGTGGTGCAATCTCTCAGCTTTAGGGCCATCTTCACACGGATCCAAGGGCCGCCGCATTGTGGTGCAATCTCTCAGCTTTAGGGCCATCTTCACACGGATCCAAGGGCCGCTGCATTATTGGGTCAAAGACGGTGTCTCTTTGAATTATGGAACATATCACGGAAAACTCATGGGCTTTTTTTTTTTTTAAGGTTTGGCTTGAAATGCAAAATAACTTGATGGGAAACCAGACCCCGAGGAAATGTATTTTGCTGTTTCTGTGTTACATCTCTTACTACCCGTCTAAGCTGCCCGCATATTTACACCAGTGGGGTAGGTAAGGCGGTAGATATAATTTAAAGGAAGTGGAAGGAGAGTGGGAAACCATTTAGTAAAAATTCGCTCACTGCACCTCTGCGTCACTGACAGACCAGACAAGACTAGACTTGCGCCTTTCTGTTGTATGCTTACTAATTAGGTTACAAACACATTTATCACCATTATGATTGGTTGATATTGCCTGGAAATATAAACAGCTACCATTAGGTTAGTGTTAATACGCTCTCCAAACTGATTTGAAACGCATTTCATTTATTTATAATAAATTATTTTGATAGATCTATATCCAAGTTGGAGTTTTTTTCTACAAATAATATTTTTAATAAAATAAATAACTAATATTTTGAGCTCAAATACAGTAATTTAATCCTTTAAATACAATTTTAGAATGTAAAAATAAACGCTACAAATGCTTAGGGACTCGAATCCGACCTCTTGAATCAAAGAAAGTCACACAGGATCTGAGTGAGCTCCTTCAGAATGATTATTCTCGGTGTTAACAATTTAACACCCCACATACTTTGGAGTTGAATGGTATTTTTTTCACCCTCTTCACTTCATTTTATTACAATTCCTTCATACTCTAATTCTTCTCCTTTTCCTTCTACCCACAGAGCCAAGTCTCGCACGTAATCTTGAAGAAGCGTTTCCCTTCATTTGCATTGCACGAGGTTTTTTTTTTTTTTTTTTAGTTTTTTTTTAGTGTGTAGTTGGCCTCCATTGAAATTCCCGGAGTTTAATGTTTTGTATCAATGCAGTGAATTAGTTTTATAGTTCCGGGCGGGTGTGCGATCAAGAGAGAGAGGGGGGGGGGTATAGGGGAGTTGTTCCAAGGACCAGCGATGGTAGGATTGCGTACAGTCTGATTTTAATAGGAAACCCGTTATTTGAAAACTGTGAGCTCAAGTAGTCACAATGGCGGAAATTAAAATATTACAGCTGTATCAACATTCTTGGTCCCTTTAATTAATACTATACTTTAATCCGTAAGGAAGTATTATTGCAAACCTTTTGATAAATTAATAGATCAATTTTTTTTAACTAATCAAAATATACATTTCTATAATTCCAGATATGAGTGACTGACTATCAATCGGTGCTGATGGTCGAAAGTGGGTTTCCTATAAAAACCAAGGTTTACATTGTACATTCTCGCGGATTGCGTTTTTAGACGACTGCGCGGTGCAGCACTAATGATATCTGTACCATTATTTTATATGCACTCTATACTTAATTACAAAGTCTTTTAATGAAGGGTCTAATCTTATCACCAGGAATAATAATATTTCGATAATAGATCAAACTCTTGTATCGATACCAAATTATACAGTGCGCCACCTGGAATAGAACCAGGACCCCTCTATGTCTCGAGTCCATCGTAACAACTACGAGAATGGGATGCGGTCTAATTTTCATAGAAAGTACTTTTTAGAAAATATAAACATATTTTTTTGTGGCCAAAAATGATAATATTTTACTATTTTATAAATATTTATTAAAAGCGACAGCTGCAGATTACCTGACTGTGACTTGACGTATGAATGCGTTACGTGAAAGTAAATCTAGTAACTTTTAAAGCTTTATGATAAGGAAGGGCCTTTCTATGAAAACTGTATTGTATCACTATTATATTGAAGCATGATTATAAGCAAGAGAAACTAGTCAGGACGGGGAATTTAAAAACATCATTGTGGTAAAGTTGACTTCATTGGTGTTAATCTAAAGTGCTTGCCTCAGGACTCGATGTTCGTGGGTTCAAACCTAGCCGAGGTTGATGTATCTTCCTTCAGTTGGACGTTTTAACTAATCAAAACCCTCAGGCGGACAAACAGGGCGACAGGTGAACGAGTCATAAGAAGAGTGGGTGAGAAGAAAACAATTTTGGATGTGATTCTTCGGTATGAAGCAAACTGGATCGGACACGTCCTTAGGAGGAACTGTCTTCTGCATGACGTCGCAGAAGGAAAGGTTGAGGGAAAGAGGTGCTTAGGAAGAAGGAGGATTCAAATAGTGGATGACTTGAAGGAAAGAAGAGAATTCCTTCATTTGGTTTTGTTTTCAACTGTAGTCCTTCCACCCTCTTACCACACAATGCTGATGTTTTTCTTCCAATCTAATTTCATCACCCCTATCCATTATATAAAGTCGTCAATAATTATCGAATGAGTTCATAATCCGACATATTTTACAAACGCCTCCAAGTTCTCGGACCTTGACTCCAACCCTATATCCGCGGCGTTGTCGACATGCGAACCCTTGAACTAGCTTTGTTTGTCTAGATCGGTCTGAGGGCTGAAGCTACCTCGTGCATCCAGATATTAATCTTTAATTAACCCCTGTTGATGTTCGTCGCGTCATTTACCACCCCCCACCCCCTCTTCTCTCGACACGGTTGGAGCGCTAGATCTGAGCTGACTCAGAATCTCCAATCCAATCTTCATAGTAAGCGACTTTAGCAAAACACAAACATATTTTTTGCAGTCATAATAATTTATTAACTTTTTTGTTTTATTAATGTTGCTTATTAGTATTTTATTAGTTTTTCCCTTCCCCTCTCCCTCTAATGCAGGTGCCATTTCTTTGAGCTACATTCTCAATCCCTAACCCTTAATTTATTAACGACCATGATGTTTGGTTTACCAATTTAGAAAAAACAAACTATTCCCTTATGTTATGTATTCATATCTTTGTGACAAACGTGCCAGTAACAAGTAGACTTATTCGCATCGGTGGCCGCATGGTCTAAGTCGCTACACTCGCAGTAGACTAGACTTCCGATGATGGCGAGATCGTGGTTCGAACCTATTTCGAGTTTAATGAGGTTTTTTCCCCAACTATTTTTTCCACTCTCCCTCCACGCAAATTCGGGTAAATTATTATTATTATTAGCACCGCGTCTTACTACACGTTCGGGTTGTACGCACTTACGCTAATGTGCAACGGTAGGGTGATTGTGAGATAAAATGGAGGACTTACAGTTTAACGTGGAATCCGAACCACGGTGGAGGCCTGGCATTCCACACATTCACAAGTTGTGATTAATACACGTCTTGTCAGAGGTGAAGGAAAGGTTCGGCAATCAGATAAATCTGTGTCGGGACCGAGGATTGAGCCCCGGACCCTCAGCACAGAAGTTTGACACCTTACTCCTAGACCGCCAGGTGACCTAATTCGGGTACACTTCCTCTACAACCGCTAGCGTAATTAGTACATAAGTGTATAACCCGAACGGATAGTAAGACGCGGTGTTGGAGAAAAAAATCTGCAACCTAAACTATAGTTATTCCATTATCTACATAGATAATGTTTACGCCTTAACCTAAAAATTACTCATATATGGTTTATTTAAGCTAAGTTACTCTCTTGTTAGCTAGTATTAACGTTGGACTTAGCAAGTTTGAATTATTTTTAACATTATTTTGGTTGTGGTAAAAATACTGTGCTTTTCGGAATTAACAGTTCATGGTTCTAAAAAAAAACCTTCCACAATATTTGCATTGTTACATTAAAAGCTGTTTAAGTGTTTTGCCAGAAAAAACTTCATTTAAAAAAACGCTAATAGGGTTAATATAACCATTAAAATAACATGGAAGGTTTCCAACAATATGATGTTCTAGAATTATTGATCGGAAATATCAAATTCACGGTAAATTTCCCATAAAATATAAATACAATGTTAACAAAAAGAAATGAATCAAAAGCTCTAGGCACGGACTTAACTACAACTCTCTTTCATGTATATGTAGTTCTTAATTTCAATTATTAATCTTAGCAATAACATTACTAGCGTGGCCTCGATGTATCACTAGTGTCTATACTTTGTTTCCATTATGTGTATCCGCCATTTTATTGCGCCTTCTGTTGACCCTTTGTTTCTTGGTTGAGGAGAATACAGCGAAGTTAGCTCGTCCTTTGAAAACTTTCTCTCTTCATTGACCGACCTGTTTATGTTTGCCAATAATTAACTCTACAACGGGTGGCGCACTAAATACTACTCGGGTGTGATCATGCAGCTGTAATTAATCCAATTATTATTAACTTAGCCTTTCGGTAGAGTATACTTTAAAGTCCGGGAATAAAAGGAGCCTTTTAGAACTGCTGTGGAGGCGTTAAGGCGAAAGAATGTGGTTTGAGGGGGATCTCTGTGATCGTAAAATTAAACAAATTAGTCTGGTAAAAGGGATGATTCGCCCATTACCGGGGGAGGAGTTGCTAGGCCATTAACGGCTGGCGGTGGTTAGTCTTAACTGTCGCTCCTGAGACTAACCACGGCTCATTTGACCGCACACCTAAACTGCAGTGAATCGCTGTATTCTACAATATGCTCCGAGACTTGGGTTCACTTCAACCGTTAGAAGTTACGGTAACACATACTCCGTCACGATTGATTAAGTAGGATCTACAACCAATTATTGACCTCTATGATCTTAGGGTAAATTGCTCGTCTCAAGACTCACTGTTCGTGGGTTCAAACCCAACTTAGATCGACGGATTTTTCTTGCGTGATAGAAATACATAACACAACTTCCTTCGAAGGGGAAGTAAAGAGTTTAGTCCCATGTCAATTTTGGGCATGTAAAATAACCCTGGAAGGTAGGTGAAAATATATTTTCCGGCAAAATTGGTTGGCCCTTTCGCTCTCGATCATAGAAATTTTTATATGCTGATATAATCAGTCGGTTCAGAAATTGCACGTTAAATACTTGAAAAAAATTTTTAAAAAAAGAGTACGACTAATCACTTAATACCCCACTGGTCATCCACATGTATGGAGAACAAAGGAAAAAAATAGGCATCTCGTATAATGCTTTGAATCTGCTCTCTTCCCCCCATCTGTACCGCCCTACCGTGCACCGTGTCTTACTACCCGTCCGAGGTATCCGCATATTTACACTAAGAGGGTATAAAGACTAGTAAGGCAGAGTTGAGAAGAGTTATACGTATGTCACCTTTACCGGTGAGACTGATGTATTTGTATGCGTGTCCACTGGTTCGGGTCAACATTAAAAAAAAAAGGTATATCTAAACACAGATAATTGATAATAACTGAAATAATATATTCTTTAAATTGAAAAATGACAACTGAACATAGGAATTGAACCCTGGACCTTTGTTTTACTACTACAATGCCCTAACCACTGAGATATCCAGGTGTCGTCCTGTGCTCAGGCAGGCAGAGTCTGTGATGGACGTGTGGAAATCGTCGACTACATACGAGTGAACAGACAATCCAGTCATCTTTGACTCTGTAGGGCTTTATGCTTCCAATTGTACAGTGACAATTGAACGAATGCGCGTATCGTGATGATTTGAGTTACCAAGACTTTAGGGTTCGGCCAGATTGACAAGCGTGCGAGCGAGCGAGCGAGCGAGCGCGTGATTAGCAGATAGCTGTCGTTAGTTGTTGACGAGGAGGCTCCGAATCTTGGCTCAGTGAACTGAGGGGGGTTTTAACAAGTGATTTATTGTTGTGGTTTTCTCATCCTCTCTCCACGCTAATGGTGATTCTTATTTGTAAAGGCCTACTTTGATAATATTGAAGTATTTAACATATCAGTTCTACATATATATACATATAGGTGTGGTTTATGATCTTACCAATTAAATTAGGCCGTTTGTAGCAAGTGTGCTAAACCTATCGATAGTAATAAAAATGTCAAAATGAGAAGTTTTCCTAGCACTCAATGAACCAACATACAATAATATTGCCTAGCGCCTGTAAACTAGACTGTACCGGGTCGAGAACCAGTTCTATCTTTCAAGCGTGCGCGCTCCAGTCTGGCCACCTCTCATTACAACCAATGTGTTCTATTTTATATTTTAGTCGCTCGCGCGCTCAGTCTGGCCGAACCCTTAAGAGATAATTTCAAATACCTTATTAAGTCTTTGAACTCACCCTGGGAGATTTTGATGTAGAGGACTGAAATTCTGTATCGTGTATGTCCTGTTCCATTGAGAACAGCTCGTCTACATTGTTTTAGTCAACAATGGTCCATGTTTCGGGTTGTTTAGGAACTGGCGGGTCTTGGCTGTGAAACACCGGTCTGATGGCGTAAGGCGATGATGGATATTGTATACTATGTTTATATTTCAGGAAAATACCGGATAAAAGGAACAGTCTGTAAAATGATCTTTTTTCTCTCGTCAGACCGTTCGTACAGCAAACTCCACGGTATAGACTCGTGATAGCCTTTAAAATACACTGCACAGTTGCTACAACACAATATGAGGAGTCCAAGGTTTACCCTGGTCACCTATTTACACCCAAAGTAAATCTAAGATGTTTTATTAATCAATTGTTATATTAAGATCAAATAGCCGAAACTTTTATTTGTGCTTTTAGAGACGAATACTCCATCTAAATATCATATTCTGAAAATTGAAAAATGACACCTGGACACGGGAATCGAACCCGGGACCTTCGGCTTAGTACGCCAATACTCTACCACTGAGCTATCAATTTTCAGAATATGATATCTAGATGGAGTATTTCTCTCTAAAAGCATAAATAATGGCTTCGGCTATTTGATTCTTAATATTCAATCCTGTACAAGTGGCGGTAATAAGCCAACTACCGAGTCGAAGATGGTTCCGTTATCTGATAGCTCGTGAATAAAGCCGACGATTTCCGCACGTCCATTATAGACTCTGCCTTAAAATATGAGAGTAGAATGACCCTGGATACGGGACGACTCCTGGATAACTCAGTGGTTAGAGCATTGGCGTACTAAGCCGAAGGCCCCGGGTTCGATTCCCGTGTCCAGGTATCATTTTTCAATTTTCAGAATTGTTATACGGTCTTGCGATTATATTTTATAATATAGTTACCACACACATAACAAAAACTGTCTACATAATTATCATATTTTCGAGCCAAAATAAAACACAGCAGGCTAATAATTAACCCAACTACTTATGTGAGCATACCAACTATTTTCCATCTCGTGAAAATAAGTAGCATGTTGTATGGTCAGTTTCTTATAACTAATGAACACTTCGATGAATCGCTTGAAAAGTTAATTGTTTGAATATGTTTAAGGAATGACAATTGGCTTTCTGCTCAGTTTTTCTAAAATATATTTCATCTGACTCGCTACCTGAATATATCATCCGAAAAAAATATATCTTTATTTGTTCTTTGACATGCAAATCTAAAATATAATGATTAAGTGTTAATTATTTTTTAATGTAATTTAGTATTAACAACAATTAAATAATAGAGAGATCAAATAAAATTTACAGGAATATAAAAAAAGAGACAATTCTTTAAACACATATAATAAACATGATTAAAAAGTGTTTGTTGAATATTATTTTTAAATCTGTGGGTGATAGAAAAATTATATTTTTTAAATTTGTTACCAGCATTAAAAAAAGCACATCGAAATCATCATACACCAAGAAACAAAAATTGTGTATAACAGTGATCCACCGTAGTGATGTATATTTGGGCTGGGTAATGATTAAGGGGAGAAACGAAGCCAAATAGCTCTGCAGTAAATAATTATTAAAAAAATATAAAACGAGTATATTCCTAATAATAACACCAGAAAGTGGTCAAATTCTCTTTTAGGGCATCACTCTCGCAATAGACTAAACTGCCTGTGATGGGAAGATCTGGATTTGAATCCCGGTTGGGTGTACTTAGGTATTTTTCCTAAAAATAGTTTATCAGTCTCCGTTCACGCAAATGTGGGTACACTTCCTCTAAATTAAACCTTCCTCATCCTTAGCACATTGGCGCAATTATTTAATATGAGTATAGCACGTACGGGTAGTAAGACTTAGGGGACAGTAAAAAACGATATTAAGAAAATTGCAACCAACCATATTTTAATTCACAAAGAAACCAACGAACTAGACCTTGGTTTTTTTTTAACAAGTAGCTCTGGAAAATTGTATGAATTGCTAGAAAATTGTTTTAATCATGTGGATTAATTTCTGCCGTTTGCGTTTGTTATACCTCAACACCTCTGCCCATTAGGTTAATATACAGGCAGGGCAGTATGTTCCTAACCGTTCATTAACTGCTCATTATTACTCTAGCGGGAAGGATGGGGAAGTAAGACTTATGACGCTCCGATAATCATTAAAATTAATACGTGGCTCACATAATTAAAAGCCATAAAATTGCCTTCTTTTATTTCGTGTGTGTTCGGCCAGTGGTTAAACTTCGTAATGCCATCGGGCATTATTTTTGTTAGTGAGCATACCATCTTGTTCCCTTCATCATTAGGTTTTCACAGCGTGTTAAAAATGCGCGGGAAAAGTTATTTTCTACCTGTTTTAAAAGAATCATAATTACTACCATTTATTTATTTGAGGTATTTAACGTGCACTTTCTGTATTGGCTGATTAAATCAGTATACAAGAATTTCTATGAGCGAGAGTGAAAAGGCCTACCAATTTTGCCGGGAAAGGTATTTTCACATACCTTTCAGGGTTCTTTTTCACCTACCACAATCGACATGGAATCGACGGATTTATTTCTCCTTTCGAAGGAAGTTGTGCTACGGATTTTTATCGCACAAGAATCCGACCCCGTGGTGTAGTGGTCACTGCACCTGTCTACGAACCTAGGAATACTGGGTTCGATGCCCGGCTGGTACCTTGGCTATTTTACTCTTAAGAGGTAGCTATCACAACGGTCACCAGGAGGTTAGTAAATTGGGTTTAAGTTAGGTTTAAGTGTTTCCACTGTTCCAACACCATATTCACTATCATCACATCATCTCATTGCGGGTACGACGTGTAGACAAGTACCCTGAACAACGCGCTGTACCAACCAAGGAGGCGAATAGTCTATATACAGGCGACCAAACTGGATGTTATGTCCTACCCGGTCAGTAATCCCAGACAAAAAAAAAAAAAATACGCCCAAGAAAAACCGTCGACCCATACTGGGTTTGAACTTATGAACATCGCAGAGCACTTCACCCCAAAACCACCAAGATTGTATTTTTTGTTTTATTAAATACTATTATAGTTTTGATGGTTAGCGAAATTTCACCCAAATAGTTACATAAAATATTGTAGGCGTACTCATTACTTAGAGCAATTTCCATTAGTCTCAAACACTATATATGTTTGTTAGCCGTAGTATTTCCTTGTACAATATAAGGATGTGAAAAAAGTACATATATACTTTCCTTTCGATACTATTACTTTTTTTACCACATTCATTTGTTTCGATACTTTTACTGATTTGAGTACTCACACACGGACATTTGAGCGGTATCGAAGGAAACAAGTGTTTAGTTGCTAAAGCGGCCCATCCAAGTACGAGTCAGACTAGGTCTTATTTCAACACACACGCTCTATCCACTGGCACGAGTGGACTCTCAACTTTGATAAAACGTTTCAGTGTCCACAATGAGTTTGTCGAAGCAAGTTGAGCAGCGGTGATCATTTCAGACGAATGCGGCGTGTTCGTGAGAGCTAAAAATAAAAAGAGGAAAACGTGGGTTAGGAACTGGTTGCTACAAAGAAACGATTTTTTTTTTACAAACTCTAAGTGAGCATCAGTGAATTTTTCCCGCGTGAACTTCGCGAGTGAATACCAAGCCTCACCCTCCACTTTTCTCTTTAGAATAATCTGTGCTACGAGTTTACACAGAGCCGGCGATTGACTTTGTCAAAAACTCAGGGCTCCTGAACGATTTGGATATGAAAGCCGGCATGGTTCCTCTGACTGACATTGACAAAATCACACAGTCTGTAGTGTGGCTACAAGAGCCTGGCTCGTACCCACCACATACGTACGAGCCGATAGCGAGCTAGCGGTGACCGAGCTGAGCTGAGCGCTCGGGGTCGTGTGATGCCGAGCCTGGCTCGTACCCTCCCCAAGTACGAGCCAATAGCAAGCCGAGCTGAACCGGACTTGGTTCGTGTGATGCCGAGCCTGGCTCGTACCCTCCCCACATGTACGAGCCAATAGCAAGCCGAGCTGAGCCGGGCTCGGGTCGGTGATGCCGAGCCTGGCTCGTACCCTCCCCACATGTACGAGCCAATAGCAAGCCGAGCTGAACCGGACTTGGTTCGTGTGATGCCGAGCCTGGCTCGTACCCTCCCCACATGTCGAGCCAATAGCAAGCCGAGCTGAGCCGGGCTCGGGTCGCGTGATGCCGAGCCTGGCTCGTACCCTCCCCACATGTACGAGCCAATAGCAAGCCGAGCTGAAGCCGGCTTGGTTCGTGTGATGCCGAGCCCTGGCTCCGTACCCTCCCCACATGTACGAGCAATAGCAAGCCGAGCTGAACCGGACTTGGTTCGTGTGATGCCGAAGCTGGCTCGTACCCTCCCCACATTGTACGGAGCCAATAGCGAGTATGCGGTGACCGAGCTGAGCCGGACTCGGTCGTGTGATGCCGAGCCCGGCTCCTGACACCCCACCCACGCACGAGTTTAGATAATTGGCAACCGAGCCGAGCCAGACTCGTACGTGGCTTAAGCGTCTATTTTTTCCAAGCTGGAAAATACACACTTATTCGTTATTTGAAAAATGGAAACTCAGGTTACCACAATGACGGAAGTAGAAATATTACGTTTGTATGTACATTCTTAGTTTGTTTATGTCAAGATAATTTTATAGCAATCCCAATAAGGAGGTATTATTGGAATCTTTCGATAACTTGGAGATTAATAAATCAAATAAATCATTTCTATATAGCTAATTATGAATGCTCAGTGATGATGGCTAAAAGGGCTTCCTATACAAATCAAGGTGTGCTTTAACTTAAGCTAGAAACAGGCTTTTGGGTCAATAAAGGATATACTCCTATTCATCAGCGACTACACTGGGGGGTTTGGGAGCTACAATCTCCTTCTTTTTTAGTTTTGAACGTTGTGTTTATGTGTTACTTGTTCAGAGCTTCACCAAAATGTAACTGAGCAAGGCATCTTATTGGAGGGTACAAAATAAATGGAAAAAGAATATCTTTCATAATATCCATCATACCCAATATCTTTCCTACCTTTCAACATAATTTTAATATAATATGATTAAATCATTATAATTCAATAGCTGTATTTTTTTATTATTGTTCCCCCGAATGATTTTTTTATACCATACCTACTGTTATCAATCCTTTTTATTCGATACCACATCCATAATTATATCAACACATGAGTATTTAATACAAACACAACTATCTAATCCAAGTATTCAATGTATGATTTAGAATCGAATAGGGCTCTTCAATTCCTAGTAGATTCACACACGACCACATGGCTACATTCACTTCCCTGATTTCATGGAACCTGCTTATTCCATTCCGAACTGTAATGTATGGCAGTGCCAAGGTAAATTCAAACAGCTGATAAAAATACTAGCGTGTTACGATATTTCGTAGTGTGGGAAGGTGTTACGCTACGACCCAATATCACCTCTGAGGTAATGCAGGTCTTATGGAGAAAAGCTTTATCTTCGCTCTCTCTCGTTACTGTTGCCAAATCTCCTCGCTCTAAGTTATGCCTAGTGTGTGCTGGTAAGAGGAGTATGGAACTCGATTACAGTTTGCAATTCCTCGCTCTCGTTAGCTTAAGTGGTGTCTGGGAAGGAGCTACTGGACAACCTGACTAACCGCGTTGCCAAACTTGTCTTATATTTGAGGGGGGATTGACCACACGAAAACGAGAGGATGACAACGTGGCTTCCCAATAGTAACCATGCCCTTCCCTCAGAGATGATATCCTAATGTAGCACTCGTCACCCCTCTGCCCCCCCTCAGACGTGCTAGGCTGCTACCGTTCCTTATTACTCCCTCTCCCCCCCCGTTTCACTCCACCCCCAAGGGCGGCCATTACGCCACGCAACGGCCCAGCCCTGAGAACTCATGTCCTGCTCTAAACTCGCACCCTTGACTCGGCTTGCCCTAGCAGTTTATTGACCTGGAGCATCTCGCCAAGTGCACCGCCAATCACGTGACTGGTGCGGAAGTGACGTCACGATTTACTGCAATGCAGGCTGTGGGAGATTTTTGTTTTGAGGGACACGTTATGTCTTAGCGATGAGCAGGTGGGGGGCGGTCCCGCTTTGATGGAGTTGGGCTGTAATTAAAGCTGCCAACCCTTTTACTCGCCAAGTATGCGAGGAAATATTGTGCTTTAAGGATCGGTGCTACGCCCCTTCTACCAAACTCTACTTTCCATTGTCTACTGCGGAATTAAGTCAATTGACTAATTATATCACTTTTTTAAATTAAAAAAAAATGTTTGTTTTGTTTCGGTTTGACCATTGGGTAAGTTGGTTGATATATATTTACCAAGGCTGGGGATGAGACAGTTTCAAATATTAACTCAGCTAGTTTGTCGTTTCTTTTGATTTACTTTATACATATTAAAGTTAATAAAACTTAAGAAAAATTACAGTAAGATATACTTTTTACGGGGAAAAAAAACCAATATCACCATTTCTATCATACTAATGTGTATGTTATAAATATTGCCTATTTAATAATCCATATTTATTTGTCCGTGTGTTATGTCAAATAAATTTGGCCTAGTTATTGTTTTACTATCTAATAGTTATGGCAACTACAAGCGAAACTAAACATTTTAATATTTTGAGTTATCTCCGTTTTGATTTAGTAGTTTTTGACGGACATAATTTCATCATTTAGTGTGTATGTACGTGTGTATGTATGTGTGTGTATTATATATATATATATATATATAGCGTTTAGCAACTCAACAACTCGTCCTGGATATATTTTTACTAATAGGGTGGGTATGAGAAAGGTAGACTTTATATGAAATGTACCCACATTTGTAAACAGTGTTAATTTTTGATTCCATCAA